>CM052338.1:18112089-18233320 GCA_028455595.1 Lasioglossum vierecki | reverse complement strand
CCAATTATGAATGATTTGATGATGACTGTAGATTGTAATCCTAGTACAATCGATAAGAACAAATGGGTTTTCGAAAAATTCATGCGTATTGGCATTGAATTTAAATGTCCTTCGAATGTACTCCACTATTGTGTCCGGCGCTATACAAAGCGATAAATACGTTCTTCACGTAACAATGCGCAATAACGCACCCCAAGAATGAACTATTCCCTTGGTTGAATGAAAGTTCTGAATGAAGAGCCGAGCAGTCACAGCCGCATGATAAATGTTATAGCACATCGCCGGGCATAAATAGCGGCGTGAATGTGCCACCTGAAGGACGCTATCGAACGGTCACCCCCATTGCACTCGCATAACAGCGTTCTATGCGCCTAGATTCTAAACAGACTTTCGTAAAAACATCGGATGAGACAAAAGAGAAATTGTTGCGACCGCTCCACACCAACCAAACAATTCATTTCTCTGGCAGATTATGAGCTCTATAAATATAAATATATATTTTCTAAATTACATTTATTTCTACGTGGGGTTTTTCGTTTGATTTTGGGATCATTAATTTTGGTGTTACGCAAATTTTTCATACAATCAAAAGTGTTCCCTGATTTGAAGAAGGTTAAGAACCACTGCTCTATGTAAAAGGGTCTTTTCATCAATTATTTTAGACATATCCGAAGGGAAGAGTTGACTTCGAGTATCAAGATGAAATTTTTCTTCAGGAAAAAGAGATTCCATCGAATCAGGTAAATTTAGGTAGCTAAGAAAAGTATTTTCACCTTGGAATTCAGTTTTTTACAGATCTTCATCGATCGAAACTATTTCTGTACACCCTGTACACAGGTACGTGTCCGGATACTTTTGAACGACGGTGTGCGAAGTCGCTAACGATCAAAACACTCGATGCAGCTCGAGATATTTAAGGAAAAAATTACTCTGTATAATACGCTCGTTAGATTCATATATTAAACGTGATCGCCACGCGACAACGCACAACTTTCGAAATCACGAGCGTCTGCGTCCCGATAAGTCAAACAAGAAAAACTTGTTTGGAAGTTTTGTGGATCTGCCCGGCGACGATTTTCTCCGATTTTAGCATGAAACGCTGTGTGTATATGTTTCGCGTGTATGTACTTATCGTCGACGCGAGACGAGTGGAAAACGTCTCCTCTGCCAAATATGGCGCAAACGAGCGCAACTTCTTACGAAACAGAAGAAACGAACAGTGCGCGCGGCCGAACTCGATCGCTCGATAATTTTCTGCGACCGTTACTGTAACGAGACGACACTTTCACGGATCAGAATTTTACCTTTGCGACATCGCATCGATCATTTTCGACGGCAGTTTACCATTATCTTTCACTTTGCACTCGGGTACCATTTCAACTCGAAAATCAAACGTTCATCCATTTTTCCATGATTTTTTTTTATATTTGTTAGATATCAATTTGATATAATACCTCATACAAATACTGAAATGTTTAGTAATTGGTTAGACACCGACATATCTAATAACGTAAACAATATTTTAAATAGTAGTGCAGCAAGTTTTAGCGAAACAGAAATACATTAATAAATAACTTGTAAATTATTTGATATGCATATCTTGTAAAAATTAGTAGAAAAATGTGTATTCATGAAATACTGAATATGTAAAATAAGTCTGTCGTAGTCACAAGGTAGCATAGTTCTTTTTATTGATGCATGTATAATTAATTGATCGTGTCGAGAGATCGCTAAGGCAATGGACGAATGCGTAGAAAATATGTCTTGGAAAAAATATTGTTACTTTGTTTAATTATGTATGTGTGTATTTCTGCGACAATACCTCGAATAAGTTATATCGAATAAACCACAGGTATCCCATTCACCTTGTGGAGCTTTTTATTGTTAAAATCGATTGAATTATAAAACACACGTAAAAACATGGAAATCGAATGTTGATTTCATTTTAACATAACAGGCCACATATTCCTGAATTTTATGGCACCATAAAACGCAGATCACGCAAAAACTGCGATTGCCTTTTAAGACATCTTAGGATTGTAAACGCTACTTTCGGAAAGTTTGCAACCGCGTTTACATTTTTTAAGACATACATATTCATTCAATATTTCCCTCAAATGATATTTTTCTCTTTTACGAATCGGGTCTGTTGTATTTCTTTTGCACACGTCCACTTTTTTTCAATTCATGTTTGAACATGTTCATATTAAACAATTAATACACGGATCGTAATACGAACCGTGTCGTGTATCGTATCTGATACAGTTAACGAATCTGGTATAATAATTAAACTAAATATGTGTTTTCTTTTATACTTATTTCTCTGAAAATGTTGTTCAAATTTTTTTCAAATATTTTTCCCTTAAATAAAACACAAAAACTGACCATCCTTCAATTTTTTCCACCCCAATTAAAAAGATCATGCAGCGAAGGGTTAATCGGCATCCAGGTAGGTAAAGTCTTAAAAAATTATCTAAATTACATTTTATTTTCATCATTTCATGTTGCTCGACCATCAGCCCGATAAAAATTTCCAAGTGCAGGCTACCTCGTCGATAAGTTGCACCCCGCAGGTGCAAAGTGCCGGACTGCACAAGGTGAAGTTTGAGCGGGCGTCGAAGACGTATGCAGTATTTGCTTGTCGGTGAACTTTTACAGCTCCACAGAAGCATCGGAGTTCACGAGCAAAGCATCTCCGCTATCTGGCGAGTGCACGTGTTGTATGCAGCTGAGAGAGAGAGAGAGAGGGAGAGTTCCCTTGCTCGGTTGCAACCGCGTGTAACACGTCCGCCGGCCTGGCGTTCCATTGTGTACCCGTACAGACTGCGCAGCATCACACAAATTCACGTTTTCCTTCATTACATGCCGTAGTGCCGCGGTAGTCCTCGGTGTTTACTTTGACGAGCGCACTCGTAAAGCGCCCCGACGATTACCGCTCTTTCTTCCTCGGTTTTCTACGCCGAACGCGTCCTTTCTCCGTTACAACTCTCCTCCTCGTGCACCCTTGTCGGACCAGCTTCGAGCAGCAGTGAAACTGTCCGGAAGATATATTTCCCCGGCTTAAATATAGGCGAGGTTTCACCTCGAGAAGCTCGGCTACATTTTTTCCGTCGATCGCTCTCGTCATTAACGATGCACACACCGTCAACGGTTGTTTACTTTTCGCTCCGGTTTCGCCGTGTTCCTTTGTCCGGCGGAAAAATTCCTCGGAAATTCTGTTGCAACCAGTTGCATCGCGTGTGCCCGTCGATTCCCCTCCTCTCCTTTCTACTGACGCAGTGATAAATGAAACGCACGAGATCGGATCCGCAGAAACACGTCGAACCGATCTCTCTTTTTGTTGTTGTTGTTCTTCGCGATGGATACTTGCTTTGTAGCGCAAGATATAAATTCGATTTCATTATCGAGTGTCACTGGGCATGATGAACGGAATTATTTTAATGGGCACTCGCCACGCTGAAACGTCCCAGCCTTTTTAATAAGCCGGTAGATCGACGAGAGGAGGCCCGCCGCTCCGCGTGTACGACTATTCGTCTTGGGCCTTGAACCGTTTGTTAAATTGTCGTGAATTCCACTGGCAGCCGGCGTGATTACGATTTATGAACCGGTCACGGGATACGCTTCTCTCTTTTTTTTCGTTCTTTTTATTTATTGGTTCGTTAACTCTTTCAGCTGAGCCCTGATCCGCCCAGTACTCTCACGATCGCATAATTAACGAATTCACGCGCCGGATTTTCAATTATCGAGATCGCGAAATAACCAGAAATATCGGCCGCGAAATCGACGATCGTGTGAATTTTCGTATTCTGTTTCGGAAAATATCGATTTTTTCAATTGGAACCGTTCTTAATGTGCACGGATTAAGTGGCACGCTCGTACAATTGATTCAAACTTATTTATGATTGAAACTTAATGATTGACAAACTTATGATTGAAACTTATTTTCTTTACGAGTACACCGAGATTTTTCGAAATATAGGAGATAAATGATAATATGAAATTATTAGTGAAAACACTGTGTCAGACATTCTGTAATGATTGACAAACTTATGATTGAAACTTAATGATTGACAATCTTATGATTGAAACTTAATGATTGACAAACTTATAAAGAAACTTATTTTCTTTACAATTACACAGAAATTTTTCAAAATACAGTAGATAAACGATAATACGAAATTATTAATGAAAACACTGTGTCAGACATTCTGAGAAACAGTATAACTACAAACCTGTAGATATGTGCTTATAGATGTTTTACATATTTTATCCTCGTCTACGTGAAATGCTATCGCACCATAAAAAATGTACATAAACATCTATAATTTACGAGCACTAAATGATAATAAAAATCGGCCAGCCGAACGAATCGATCCCATTCTTTTCCGATACCTTAACTTCCTCCAGCTGATTCCGAAATTCTGGTACATATACATATATTGTCTCAGCGTGTTCACGAACCAGCGGAGGCCAGACAATAAACGATAAAAGAGTCCGCATACCGTTCCTACCTTTACCCACTTTTTTCTCCCGTTTACCTCGAGACACGCCATTGTGTTTCATTATTCGGGAATGCCAGGTTCGGCGCATAATAATCGCGAGTTCGCCCGTTTTCCGTGGCGAGCCTAGCCCGTCCGAGTAACGTAAAAACGCACGCGAACCAGACCTGTTGATCCTTTCGCCGTAAACAGACATCAAGTTAGCATAACTTCGATGGATATTACCTTTTCTATCCGACCTGGAGCCACAGAATCTATCATTACACCGCGGATTTGATGCATTTATGGCTGGAATTAATTGTTAAATTAAACACATCCGAAGAATTGATTATTTTTACTTTCCGTTTGCATTTCATCGAACGAAAGAACTTGTTTCAATTCATCAGACGTGCATTCACTGCAGAATAATATTCTACTAGGTTGTTTAACCCTCACACGTTCCTCAGGGTGAAAGTTCACCCATTCAATATTTTCACATACTGTAAAATTATTCATTCTTTTATGTCTACGTTTGTGAGATGTATTTCTTTAAAAATATAAAATAAAAATGGGTGAATCGTTAGGAGAGTCCGAGAACATAATAAAATATTGCAAATCTGATTGAACGAACAACTTCCTGACGTGATCTTGCTAATTATTGTTCGAATTTATTGCAAGTAAAATATATGTACTCGTAAATGTTGGCATACGTTCGAGTCTAATGTATAATATATCCCTACACGGTGTATCTGTATTTTTTTTGTCCAAGTTTCAATACTCTCCCAAGTGTTACTTGAGTAGACCGGCAGTGATTTTCGAGCTGAATCGTGTAGACAGTTTTACATCGGCTTTCATGGAAATAGAAGCTTCTGAAGCTGCATTCGAAGCCGTGTTGGGTATCAGTTGGGGATCCTGTAACGTAAGCCAGCGCACGTTTCACGCGATTAAAAATCCTGACCGCACTGTGTGCAGATCGTCAGAAAAAGTTTATACGAGTCTTCAAAAAGACAGAGGCCTTTTCGACGTGCACAAGGAATCTCGATTGCGACTCGTGCAGAGGTATCTTCTCCGGTATTCGATACCTGCCTTCGACACTCAATACCTAACTGGTCCGGACGTCTGCCTCACTGCTACCCCCGACCGAAGACCACGGACGAACAACCTTTTTCTATTTTTCCTACAGCATTGTTGACCGCTTGTCCTACCTCAGCACCCTCGGCGAAACGACTCGCTAAGGACGGCGCACACGAACGCAGATATTTTTCTCTCGAATCTATTGCAAGCTTCGATTTCTTATTTTGAAGCATTTGAAACCCTTCTGGGTTTATTTCGCTTTAGAGGAATAATGTAAGCGCAATAATATAGAATACAGTAATAATACAATAATTTTACAAGCGCATACACAATAGCAATGTCCGTTAACATTAAATATGCAGATTACACCCTAGCAGCACAAAATATTATATACACATTCATATAATATTAAAAAGAGATTCAATCTCTTCTTAATATTTAAATATACATACAATATTTATTTTATATTAAGTAACATATATTTCTTTTTAAATATGCAGGAAATATCTATTTTTATTACGAGAAAAATATTTTTTTCTAAATACAAAATGAATCTTTATTTAATATTGGAAATAGAATATTTTTTAATTATATAATATAAAAATTTCTTAATTGTGATAAGGTCCTTTGGAAGATAAAATAGAATATTCCCTTAAGCAGTGCACAGTTTTATTCTCTGAATATTTAGCTTATATTTTTGAAACATTCAATTTATATTTCTTGTACATGTATACAATATTCAGATCCAATATTTTTCTCATATGATAAAATGTGGCGTAAAAAATATTTTTACAATATTTGAAAAAAATATTTATTCAATATTTTTGTGCTACTAGGGCAATTTTTTAAGAAGGGATTCAATACTATGAGTGTGTCTACAGTAAGAGTTTGGCAACTAATTTGAAAAATAATTGGGAGTACCAAGGGTTAATAAACGTCGGTAGATTATTGCAATATTAACCCTGGAATATCACGCTTTGAGACATGTACTTCACACTGTGGTCTCGGGAAGCCAGTTCTTTTTTAGAAAAAAGAAAGAGCAGAAAATGAGAATACTTAATGGTTTAATATGTCACGTTACAATTAATGAAGCTCTAGGTTTTTCCGAGACCTACAGTGCAGAATTGGAGGGTTAATAACTACATCGAACACCTAGAACAAGCCTCGGTTGTCCAGGATCTTTTAAAAGGACGTAATCTTTTGAAAAAAAGAAATGTACAGCTATAATAGGTGGCCGGCTGTAATCCTATTACACTCGCGTCCACAGGAATAACGGAGTACGTGGAGCAGTATATCGACGGAGGCGAAGAGAGCAAAGACCGCGACGCTCGTAAATCAGAATTATCCAATTTTCATTGTTCACGATTCCACGCGTTAGAGGAGCCAGAAAGTTGACCCTGGGTAGAACCTGGGGGGAGGTATACCAGAGGACTGGAAAAAGGTTCACGGGCCAGGTATGCGGGACCGAGTCACGAGGTCGTATATCTGGCTTTTGTTTTGACTCCTCTCGTTGGTGCCTTTAGGGGTCCCGAGTCTCGTTTTCGGCAGCCCCAACAGCCTCAAACGATCGAACGACACACGTTCGAGGCGCATCGAGGCCTGGAACCAGGAACGGAGACGCTCGGTCGCCATTGTTTTTTCGGGAATTGAGAGGAACCGATCGGAGAAAGGGAAGAAGCAAGAGACAGCGGACCCGGGACCCTATTGTATTGTAATGGGCATTACGGATATTCACCTAAGTGGCTCGTACCTCGAGTCCTATTGCGCGATTTATGGATGTTCGTTAGTCGTCCATATTGTTTTTAGAGGGTAGCCACCGGTGCCTGGCTTGTGTGGTCCTGTACGCAACATTTTCGGATACAATTTACACGGTCCTAGCCACTTGGCTCCCACGATTTTTTAAACATTTTTTAAACGATTTTTTTTAAACATTCTAGTGTAATTATGAAAAGGATTATATTATAAAAAATTATTGAAACCTTATTCTCGTGTAATTATGAAAAGGATTATATTATAAAAAATTATTGAAACCTTATTCTCGTGTAATTATGAAAAGGATTATATTATAAAAAATTATTGAAACATTATTCTCGTTTAATTATGAAAAGGATTATATTATCTAAAATTAATGAAAAGGATTCAAACTAGAACCGAAACGTCGATGATTATTTGATAATCTGCAAAATTGTTTTTTGATTTCTCAGTAGTAATTGATCGTTTAATGTTCACCAATCCCATTAGACAATTTAGAGGTTTGTAGTTTTTCATATACTATATACTTCATCGAACTCCAAGTAGATTCGAGATTTTTATTGTTCACTTTTATAGCTTATTTATTATAGATTGAACTAAGGGAATCGCTTTTTATTATTTTTTTAATAATGACAAAGTTTTTGTACATTACGTATGTTTGTACAGTATTTACTTCCTCGTTGCAGCTCCTTCAATTTTTATGATTAGTGTATTAAGGAATTATTATCGTTAAGACGGCCAAACTTGGAGAACAAGTTCTGCCACGAATTACCACTATCACTCATGGTTTTGTTGCACCTTTGCCTTCGCGACAGTGACAAAGTTATCCTGTACCGGATAAACTTGTTACTGCTCTTCAGTTACATCAGTTATCTTAAGTCACGTTATCGCTGGCATTAAACAAGATTGTTTAAAATCAGCTTTTAAAAGCAGGTTCAAATCTTATGGAAGCTTGACTGATAATACCGATGAGATATCAATGCGGTAGATGGCTGATCTTGCGCAACTAAATTATATAAAAATTATTTCCACTCGTAAACGATTGAAATTTAGTGAGACAGATTTTATCGGAAAATAAATGAAGCAATGTTCATTTAAATGCTACAATATAAGAAAAAGTATTACATGTACAAGTAATAGCAGAGTGGACTATATTGAACAGTTAAAATACTCTTTGAAATATTGAAGCAATCGAGTTCGTACCAAGGCTACAGAGTACGTATCTACCAGTGCATGCAATATTGTGAGTAATTAACGCGTTGGCCTCGTCTGTCAATTTCCAGGCTTTAGTATCGGTAACATTAATTTTATTCATAGCCCAAATAAACATGTACTTTGTACTGCAACTATTTTGCAACCATTCGGAACCGCGTTCTTAATGGTTATCGTGTTTAAACGTTGTACACGTTATCGTCTTTAATTATATTTCTTCTCTGATTATAACGTTACTCAATTGTCGGAATAAATCAAAATTCAAATTCAAGTAATAATAATAATAATAATTAACCATTAATAAGTGTTTATAAAAATTGAATTTACATTGTTCAAATATTTGTTTATAATATTTACTGTGACAATGAAATTGATTCAGTTATTTCCCATGGTAGCGTCTCTATATTTTCAAAAAATGTTTGTATAACTGTTTTACATCATGAAAAATTAAATAATGATGAACAATCGAACGAGAGAAACGGAATGTACCGATTCGAATATAATAAACCGGTGCGAGGATAAGCTTTTTTTTTCTCAGTAAGTGGAGAGCGTTTGGAAAACCGGCGACGACTCGGGTAAAGGGAAAATACATAATGGTTCCTTGAGGAACGATCGACGGAAAAACGCAGCTGCTCCCTTCGATGCTATCGATGATTTCTTTGCATGTGACGACGCCGTATGTACCCTTAACTTTGTATAGCCCTGCGAGGGGCCCACGTAGCGGGCGGCTGAGTGAATGGAACATCTGCCGATGGTCGAGGCCCCTCTCCAAACACCACCACCTTGCACTTATTACGGTGGAGGGGCTAACGACGTACTAACTGTGTTGACGGCATTGACTTATCTCGATTACACTCTAGACATTTTCCTTTCCAAACATTTCCGTTAACACAACTAATACTATTATTACTTAAAAATTGGCTAACTAAAATTCTATTTTCCAAATTCAGCTATGAAGATATTTAATCTGAAATTCAATTGAATTTTAATTTGGAATTCACTGTACAATAATTCTGTCTCTCATTTCTAGGGGACGTGGCTCTCAAAATATTAACAATACCAATTTATTTATTTTCGAAATATTACTTACGTGCAAAATTATATTTTTACAGGCTAATTTATTATATTCATTACATTCCAAATATTATGGGACTGAACTGTAAATCCTATTTTTTAAATACACGAGTTTCACGACATTCTATGTTTCTCTTCAACTAAGGACTATTGCAAAGCTGCACATTTCTATGGATTAATGCGAAATCATATTTGTACCAACTAATTTCTGCTTAAGAAAATGTATATTGCTTATTGAAAAAAGTCAGCATATTTCTGACACCGATTTAAATGTACGACTTCAATTTTATAAAATTCAAATCCATTGTAAACAATAAGATAATAGTGTGGGCGTAGTCACGAAACAAATCACGTCGCAAAGGGATAACAGTACCTACGATAGCTAATATGTTTTTGGTCGAGGAAATCAGACGTGGCGATTGTCTCTGCTTCTCCGTTGTCGCGGCGACGATGGCGGAAAGTATAGTACGTGCTGGCATTCAAATCACCAGGAAAGGAGGTCATTGCAGTACCACGACTAGGAAAACACTCGTCGACGTTAAAAACTGATTATACCCCAGTGGATTGTTTTTCCACGACCACATTGTAGCAAGGCGCTTTACAGTTAGCAATCTCGCGAGATCGTTACACGTTGAATTAATATCGTCCGTAATTAGGGCTGCGACGGAGATGACAGTAATTCGATGCTCGGATTACTCGTTCTTTTTTTAAGTATCAAAGGAGAAATCAATTTCTTGGCCATTCATGACCCAAAAACACACAAAAATAAACGGCGCTTAACGATTTAATTTGTATCGAGCCGCCTTTCCGGGATACGCCTTCGGCCCGCGTTTTATTAGAATTGAGAATTATGTACCGAGTAATTTTCCGTCGAGTCAGAAGATTAATGACATCGTGAACCGGACATGCAAATACCGTTGTGCACACCGAAAAAGAGATCCGCTGATTTCTTGAATCATTATTGCCCCCGAGCTGTATATCGCCGCGGGAATATTTCTACTGATCGTTCATCTGAAGATGCCAGTGATTTCGACGAGAACCCACTCTTGACGCCAGGTGGATGACGTATACGCGGAGTAGGGATATCACGTGCCCCCTAAAACTTTCTCAATGCCACGATGGACGATCGGTACTAATAGACGGCGAATGTTACAAAGCATTTATGACAAAAATAAGTAAACACGCTTTAGGGTCCGATACATCTGGGAAAACATTCGAGTTCAATGTGACTTTGACTTTGACGTAAACACGCTTCAGAACAGTAAAAACATTAGGAGCATTTCAAAATACGATTATATGTTTTGATTAATCAAAGATTTTAACAAAGGCTAACAAATATTAATGTTACGTGTCCGTAAATTCGACTCATCTGTAATCAATATTTCAGCATTAAAATAAATCTAGCTGCAAAAAATTATAAAGAAAGACGTTTCAATCCGTGTAACTGCAAAGAAAACGGTACGGCAAGGGGTTAAAAGTATTAAATTATTTGCATTATCAGTTTGTTGCTGTACAACAAAGAATCCACAACAAGCGTGTGACCGGCAGGCTGTTTCGATTTTCTTGACTCAAAGCGACATATTAGAAACTCGTTTCTCGTATTAATTGGCGGTTTCCTATTATTATTAGTCTATTTGTTTTAAATGATTACGTCAAGGGTACACAGCGAAGCGATATACAAATTACGGCAACGAGGTCAGCTGCTTAATAAACGTCCGCGCGATTTACACGTCGAGTGCAAGAATAGTATTGGCAATTGAGAATCGGTGAAGCGTTTAAAAGTATCTTCGAGGATCTTTAGAATGAAAGTATAGTTATGCGGAGGAGCTCGGGCGTGCAGGTTCGCCGCGGAGTCAGGTGCAATCTCGCGCAGACTCATCTCAAATTGATCCCGTGGAATATCCCGTATTTGTTTCGTCACGTAACTGTAATGGACGATTAAGGTACGACGTGTGGCCGAGTTGGAATATTAAAGGGAGGAAATACAAATCCAGCTACGGGACACTATACATGCGACGACTTGCGGTTATCTTATAAGTTAAACGAAAGAAGAATACCGATAGCAATGCTTCTAAATAAATTTAAATCTTCAATCTCTTCGTATCCTGAAGAAATTAAACTTGCTTTCCAGCACTATTCTAACAATTCGAGTATCAGCTAGGTGGGGGTGGCCAGTTGAGGATATAATAAATTCTTCATTCGAGACACTGACCGGACGAATTTCCATGAAAATTCGAACTCTGTGAAATTGTAAGTTTGCACACGCGATCCGCTGATTAATCTCGCGCGCCTAATAAGCGGATCGATGGACGACAGGTGCTCTATTGGGAACGAGAGTTATGCATCGGAGAGCCATTTACGTAAAACCGAGAGGCAAATAACAGCTGAATCGAGGCGGTTCGTAAATCGAATTAAAGAACACGTACCGGCGCAGCGGCACGGATAAATAGATACGACGAAACCAAAGGAAAATGGCATGATGCGGTTCGACGAAATAGAATCGAGTTTTGGAGCGACCGGAACATTCAACAAGGCTGGATGCGGTTGATCGAGCGTCGCGTCTGCTTGCTTGGAATTCCGTTCACGTACCGAGGTGACATGAACCGTAGAGAGGATGACATGGCTGCGGCCGTTTCGTCGGTAACGAACCGGCGACGTGCTATTATGCAAGCGTAACCTCAACTTCGACTGTGTCCCGAGATTACGTGTGTGGTAACGATACCTCTCCGCACCGCACCGTTCCGAAAGTAACAGCGAGAGCGAGCGTGTTCCCCTTCGGCTGGTATTAGGAGCCGACGGTGTTCGGACGATAAGCGAACAAGATTCCGCATAAATTTCGTTAACCAGAGTATCGTGAGATCCCGGATGTAAAGAAAACGATTCATAAATTCAGCCAGGGATCTCTCTCTCCGCGGCGGCAAATCGTTCGCTCGCGACCGATCGACATCCACCTCGTAAACGGAAACAAGTTAATGCGCGAACGATGCCGATGGACGAACAAGCGTGCACACATCCGAGAGAGGTGTCTTCTTCTTCTTCTTCGTGCGCTGACATTCCCAGATTGAGATACCCTGGCGAAACTCTAACTGGCATCTTTCTGAAATCGTTATTAAGCGACCCGACCAACCACCAGATCCGCCGATATGGTAATGAAATGACACAGCGAAACTGCGAGGAGAACACAACAAAGTAGTTGGCTTTCTTTCGAGTCGCGATTACTCATCGCAACTTGCGCGGACTCGCCAGATTAAGACTCGTGCCCTCGCTCTACCTTCCCCTTCTAAGAAGATAGTCCGCTACGGTCACGTGACCTTTCTCTCCTACATTCGTGTTCCCTCCCCTCAGCTGGATAATATAATATCACCTAATAAAATAAAATAATATAAAATAGAATAAAATACAATAAAATAGAATAATTTTTCACTAAGCAAGTAAGTTTGCTTCATAAAACCGTTGGTTTTTCGTTTCTCCTTTTTTTTTCTTTTTGCTTTTTAACACGGAATTATACAATTTACATTAATTAATTTTTACAGGCGCAATTATATATTCTTGAAAATGGTCTTAAACTAGACCGAAAAGTCGAAAAAAATTATATTAATTTGCAAAACTGCTTAGTTAGAATAAAATGATTTCCTAATTTCAATTTTTTTGGTTGAAGAAATAAACCACGGAACAGTAAAAATTAAACATTTCTTCCGACCTAGAATAATTCCATTGTGCATGACATTTTTCGTTTTATGGATACGGAATTTCTATGCAATTGAGTAAATTAAATGTGTAATAATTAATTAGATACGAACATATTTAATTAACGCGAACAATATTGTGGATAGGAATTTCGAGTGGCGACTCTGGTTCCATAGAAAGTCGAATGAAAAGTGGGAACATAGAATAACTTCTTTCAAGAGTAGCAACGACAGCAAAGGCTTTGTTAATAGAAAGGGAAGTGAGATAGTCAGTTTAATTATGTTATTTTTCTATCGCTGCTTGACCCACAATGTGAATTGGCTATTTGATAACAAAATGGCTACGAAGAGGCCATTGCAGCTCTTCGAAAGTGAAGATGTGGGCAAGCGAATATTGGACGATATTTTAGATCTTCGTTCGGGAACTGTTAACCTTATCGCAGGGAAACGGTGTGTCAGGCAATGTATCTCAACCAGGATATGCTCTGCAGTACAATAGGTGCACCCTCAGCTGAAATTCGTTCGTTCTCTCTCTCCCTCTCTCTCTCTCTCGGCGAGAAGATGTTTGTAAAAAAGAAAGGTGGGTTATCCGGTTTCATCTTCGCGAACCTTATCTCTTCAAGATCGCGCTACTATCCTTCGGCTGCAGGATCCTCTCTCATTGTAGCCACCCTCCAGGCCAGGTTCCCCGTGCTCCACGATTCGTGTCCCTCCCACACTCGAATCGGGTTCACGTATATTTCCTACCGTTTTTCTCCTTGATCCTCTACGTCGTTGTTCACTAGTTTCTCGAGCAATCCATGCTTTCTATACGTACATCTGCTTTAAACATTGCGTACAAACAAATTCCTCAAAATGTTGCAACAAATCCTTTTGTGGTGGATAGTGACGAGCGAAAGGCAATTCTTTCAACCTCTATTCGATCAGACAAGTGTGTTTTTATGAAATTCGAAGAATCGTTGCTCGCTCTTCGCTGCAAGTTCGAAACATTACCGTGCACAGTTTTTAAAAAACAACTCCACTATTTTTCCGTAGAATTATCTTATATTATTTTGTTCAGAGTGGAAACTCTAGTTGGAAACTTTTGTTAAACCAAATATCGTTCGGAGAAGCTAGCACAGACGAGATAACGAGTGTAAACGTTAACAAGGGCCCGTATTTTGAAGATTTGTTTGATTTTGCAAAGGCGAACACCGCCGGCACACCGCGCCGACGTCGCAAGCGTCAGATCTCTCCTCTACATCCGGGGGAATTTCTTGGGAAGTCGATGAAGCAAATACAAAAGACGACATGTGGGTACATTCGTAATACCACTATTGTCAAATATCGTCGCCGCTTATCTTCGTCACGTTCCTCTCTAACAACAGGAAAGGACATTGCCTTTCGGCTACATGGAAGAGAGCAAACAGAGACGGGACACGAAAGGCCTCGCGTGTGATTGAAATAAGTGCGTGTGCGTGGAGGCCAGAAAGGAACCGCAGCATGGAGCTAGAGTGCATCATCGACACCGGAAACTGGGGGAGCCTGGCTGCGTAACAGCCCCCATGCCGTCCTACCTATTAAATACCGACGCTCGCCAGTGTCTCTCAATCTCCCATACTTTCTCAGCTCGAATTTTTCTGTAAAACTGGCAATTTTCTAATATGGTAACTGCACCAGTGAATGAATTAAAGAAATGAATTAAGGTGAATGAATTTTTAAAAAAAGTGAATTAAAGGAATCTCATATATGCCAAATGGCTCCCTATACTTCATTTGTCCAAAATAAATGAACACAAATAAGATGAAATTATTATTATTTTTCTTTATTGAACGTTAATAAATTATATTTATTATGTTAATATAGTATGTTAATATATTATATTTATATATTATCTTCTTTTATATATTTTTTATTTTTATAATCAAGTATATCCTAGTATATACCAATCCTAACCTAATCCAGGCCTAAACTCTAACTCTTTACGCGCATGTACAGTTTAAGAAATGAATTTCGAAAAAGAAAAAATTAATAGGCTCTTCCAGCCTAAAGCGTCATTTTGTGTATGCCAATTTTTCGAAGTTTTAAAAAACAACCAAGACTATTATTCCAACTATGCGATCTAACTTTTCCAAGTCGAAATACTCAACACTCTAGGAGTTAGGAGTATATATAAAAAAGTGGCTTATCGTCGACAATCAGTTATACAGATACAGTGTTCGATGTCGTAAACTTCTTCGCGAGTTTCTAACAATAGATTCGCTCTGAAATGTGTCTTGTTTGCCGCGGAGAAAGTTCGCGTCCCGAGGCGAGGCGGTTAAATAATCCACTGCGAGGCTAATTTCCGATGAAGATACAGAGCGGCGAGCTCTCGCGAGTTGATTTATGAACCATAATTAAAATAGAGCGCAGCAATTTCGCATCGTCTGTGTCCGCCGTCGTGAACACGTCAAATTATTTATTTTCAGTGGATTTAGTCCATCAATTGTCTTGCCCTTTCTCACAGACGAGAACCCACCGCAATTCGCTCAAGTGATAATGCTTTCTACTTATCATGTTCGAAAATTGTCGGGCATAAATTCAACGAGAGCACGCCGGTAATACTGTATAACTCTTGCTGTCACGAACTCTATCGTACTCACGATTCCTGATAATCTCGAATTTCACAGAAAAAGTTCATTTTCTTCGAGAAAACCCTGAGAAAATTTGTGCAAGGAGAAAGAACGCTACAGGAAATGTAACTGAAATTAAAAAAAACAATAGTTTCAAGAAAAACAGTGGGTTAGATAATTTTGTAAGAATCTCCAATAAGAAAAAAATATGTGAGTATTAATAATGTATCTATTATATGTATATTTGATAATAGCACGTTCAAACATTAAAATTAAAGTTATATCTGGAGAATGATTAATTCACCTTTTCCACCTCGGCGCCGTTCATCATACTGATCCATCAAAGGTCAGAAGATAAGAATCCGCAGAGAAAATATTTGCTACACAAAGAAGCAACATTTATCCACTTCCTGAAACGTTCCAACTTTCTCCAATAATTTGGAAGACAAATGGGAGACTCCTACTTTCGAAGACCAATAAAATCGCGTATTTTACAACTGTCTTCGATTATTCTCTAATCGATTGTCTTTTCACTGTTCAAAATTCTGAATGAATATTTTAGATTCGTTGCCGGGGTCAAAATCGTTGTCGGTGAAATGTTTTCTGTGAAAACCGTGTCGGGGAAATTTGTGTCGGTGATTTTCCATGGGACCCGGTAGCAACGGGTGTGTAATAATACAGTATCCGTATACACGAAGATTTAGCCGATATTATCGATCACAAACCGGGAATCAGCGCGTCGACTCTCGTTACGGTTGGCTTTCATCGATCCCCGGCGGAAATCAATCGACGTCGCGATCTCCATTTCCTATTTATTCCCATCGACATATTTTTGTTGGCCGCTAAAGCCGATCGTGTAACTCGTCATTAATCAAATTCTCGCTCGCTCGCAGATCAAACCGAGCTGATATTTGAAAGAAGTTGTAGTGCAGCAACCGGACGTGCTAATAAATCCGCGTAATATATAAAAAAAATATAATAAAAAATATATACATAATAAAAAAAAACTGATCCACGTGTTCGAATTGTAATGTAATTTACCGGGCTTAAGACTGGTTTCTTCTTCTTCGCGACGAATGGAAAGAAAAGATCAGCTGAAAATGGGCGAATCATAATGATTCGCGTCGTTAACCGTGAACGGGGAGTAGCCTCCAACAAGAAGCGAATATCTCGGGCTAGAAGGGCTGTTCTTCTAGGTTGCTATAAGGTACTCCGGCGGCCATTATACTTAGTAACCCCCTCGGTGTTCTTGCTTCATGATAATAAAGTCGATGCCGGGTTCGAGTCGACGCACGTTATGAATAAGTACGGTTGTATAACATAACGTACCGGCGAGCGCGCAGAAAACGTGTGGATACTGCCGCGGGCAACGCGTAGACAATAAACAGCAGGACATTGTACGTACACAGTGTGACAAGAAATTTGAATACTAACGAGCAGTTAATAATTATAATTTACAAATTGGAAAATACGCATTTCCGGACCTATTTATTTTTCCCATTGGAGCTATCTATTTGACCAGTTATTTTCTTGTCACACTGTAGAAAGTGGCTGCTTTTCGACCACAATCAAAGTTCCCATAAACGTGGCAATTGTGTAAAGGAACCGGATCAGTCACTTAATTTGCTTATCCCCATCAGCGAACCGTGCAAAAACGTGGTTGATAGTCCCCGCAAAATGGCGAAACTGTATGAGAATTAGTAACTATGACGTTGGACGTTTAACAGTGGAACTACTTCGCGTGTCGAAATGGTAGAATAAAATGAGTCGATGCAATTTAAAATGGAGAGATTAATCGAATTAGATTAACGAGATTATTTACAACTTTGTCAGATTCTTAAAGAATATTCAGAGTGTTGGATTTCCATGAAAAGGGAGATTCCAATTCTTAATGCTCTTTGATATAATTAATCAAACATCTATTTCGGCATTTTAAAAAATTCATCCCCTAAGGGGGTGAAAAGGGGTGGCAACGTTTGTATGAGGAATATACTGTCCGCGGTCTGTTTTACATCACACTTGGTCTTAATTCTCATTGATACAATACGAATGGGGTGAATCCGAAGGAAGTTAAAAAATTTTATGAAGAAACAATATCAATTTTCGAGGGCATTAAACAGTTTCCAGTACGAGCGAAGCCGAGGAGAAAAGCTAGTAAAGGATAAAACCCGGTCATGATTAATCGAAAGAGCGTGGGAGCCGTGGCGGGGCGAGGAGACGGAAAAGGGGAGGGGTAATAGATGGCAAATAATTCTCGACACTCGATTGCGAACGCCGGAGGAAGCGGCAGGAAGAGGCTTCGTGACTTTGACTGCGGCAACGGACTCGAACGGATAATTATTATCGCGGATAGGCTACGAGAGAAACGAGATGGCCACCGAGGGGAAGAAAAAGGATGAAATCGCGAGAGAAAGGTGTCGGATACGAATAGACTGAATCGTGGCAGAGACGGTTCAAGGATCAATAGCCATACACGTGTGCAGAGAGTTTGCTGTAACGCGAGACCAACCGATTCCCCTTCCCCGGACTGTTTCTTTCCCCATTTTGCAGTAATGTCTTGATACACGTGGAAATCTTCGCCACTGAAATATTATTTAACATCATAAACACGAAGTAAGCAATACTATACAATTTCATTTAAAAACAGTTTAAGAAACATTTATATGGAAATATATCGTCACCTTGTATATCGAATATGCTCCGAACTATGTCGTGTTTGGTCTCGTTTCAATCAGCAAAACGTCGCAAACATTTTGATAAACGTTTCATAAGAAAAATAGTAAAAAATAGAAAAGTAATAATGTACATTACAGACTATATCGAATAACAAGAAGGTTAACAACATTTTGGGAAGAGAAGGGGAAAAATGTTTGTCTCCGAGTCTTTTAATAGAATTTCCTAAGAAAAATAGTAAAAAACAAAAATGTAATAATGTACATTACAGACTATAGTGAATAACAAGAGGGTTAACAACATTTTGGGAAGAGAAGAGGAAAAATGTTTGTCTCTGAGTCTTTTAGTAGGTGCAGCTCCCCGTGGTGGGGATAAGTGTTTCGCAAATATCGTGTACATCTGTGTCACACATATCGAGACATTACTGTGCTCGTTTTCTCTATCGGCGCTCGGTCTCGTTGACCCCAAATACCGATGCGCTATTAACCGCGGACAATTCTTTCGTGACCGGCGCGACCGTCGAGAGCCACGCGATATAAATGTTCATACGTATGCGAATGAAAACGGCAAGCCAATTGCACTGACATAAGAGAAAGAGCAAGGACCGAGCCGCGCGCCACAAGTTGTCCCGTGAATTTCTCTTCGGCCGGTCCGCGCCGAGTTGACGAACGTGAATGAACGCGCGAGAGCAGTTCATTAATGCGGAGGGAACAGGGGAATATTCATTTATCGCGACTGTCTCGATCGCACGGTCTTGAAAGTTGTCGTTAAACACATATTTTCGGCGAAAGTAACGTGCTTGCCGAAGAAATTATAATATTTTCGCGTCCGAAATGTCGTTTCGATATATTGCGTCGCGTTGTCGAGAGAAAGGCGTTGCATCGATAACGATGACCACCGGAATTGATTAAATACATTATTTTCAATATTTCTGTAATATGAGACATAACTAAAACGTGAAATAGAATTATGTTCCTTATTAGTTTTCCTAAAATGTTGATATATCAAAATTATTAACAAGGAAATAAATGTGTATGCATATCTTGCACGAACACATTTTTTTACATAATGCTGTGAACCGACGATAAAATTATGCAGTTGTCAGGGGTATTACGAATTCTGAAGTTGATACAAGGAATCGTATTCCGAAACCAGCTCAGCTACATATCAAAGCAGAAGGTCTGGCACGAGTTGCGTCTACTACTCCGATTGCATTATCGAATGTCCTGTTGATAATGCGTCGATTAAGAATCGACGATATCAAGGCCTCGATGCACCTTTACAGATATTTGTTTTTACGTTCAGCGTATAATTGTTAAATTGACAATAAACGTGGACGTACAACAAAAATTTAATTAAATGTTATTTAAATATTGAATTTATATTTTTCAAATATTGGATTCATATTTACTTCATTTTTTCAATATCTAGTTTATATTCTCTGAATATTTAACTTATATTTTCTAAACATTCAATTCACATTTCTCAAACATGCATGCAATAGTTAGATCCAATATTTATCTCGTATATGAAAAAGTGTGGCTTAAAAAATATTTTTCCAATATTTGAAAAAGATATTTATCCAATATTTTCATGCTACTAGAGTAATTTATTGTCAACTGCAGAGACATCGATAAAGATGGTAGATAACGACACGAAGCTGGCCAGTGATTATTGTACGATCGATCAGCGAAGTTGAGCCGAAGTAAATCGAGATGCCAGGCATTTCGGCCTCGTCCGGCGTACACCTCGGGCCGTGTTGCATCGGATATCGAGGCACGCGGGTTATCCGGATGGGACGGAGTCGCAGTGAAAACGTCGTCGTCCGCTACCTTCGTATCTCGCACCTGCCGTTACCAGAACGCGGAGGTATTCTCCGGCGGTCAGGTTCGTTTTTGCGCAGCATCGTCTGTTGCCGATCGAGAGAGTACCCTAATAGCACAAAATATTGTGTACGCATTCATATAACATTAAAAAGAGATTCAATCTTTTTTTAATATTCAAACGTACATACAATATTTATTTTATATTAAGAATATTTTTTTATAAGTATATTTTTTCTAGCTTTTTCTTCTTTTTAATTGAACGTTATTTAAATATTGAATTTATATTTTTCAAATATTCATTTCATATTCTTTGTAATATTTACTTTATATTTTTTTAAATATCCAATTTATATTCTCTGAATATTTAGCTTATATTTTCTAAACATTCAATTCACATTTCTCAAACGTGCATGCAATAGTTAGATCCAATATTTATCTCGTATATGAAAATCTCGTGGCTTAAAAAATATTTCTCCAATATTTGAAAAAGATATTTATCGAACAATGGGATCGTTGCAACACGGATTGCCGCAATAATTCGTCGACGACCATATACGCGCGGGGTCGCCGTAGAACCAGTAGGAATAACGAGACCCGGACAAATTATCAAAATAATGGCTAGAAAAACAAAAATGGTACGCCACGGTGTTCGGTGCCGTGCGATTAACGAGCTCTAAATACTGATTTCACCGGGTCCGGTGTGTGTTCTATCGGACGCGCCGTTGGCCCGTTATTACCGCTCGAAAGCCGACTTATAAATCAATGGACGCGAGAAAATCAACCGGCGAAATTGATGACGCGGATAATTACCCCTGGCCACGTATTTCTCCTCTTATTATATTATTTCATCCGGTATCCAGTGACGATGGAAAGTTTTCGCAACCGAGTCTGGTGTAACGTTACCCCTGCGGTATACCCGAGCCACTTCTATTGTTTTCTTTTCCTCGCCTCGGGCTGCACATATCTTGAAAATCATTCACCTGATATTCCACCGTTTTTCACTCGCCAGCCGCTTTCCTTTTTTGCGCGCGATTGCACGTGCACGCTTCTTACCAATTATTAATTTAGTCCGAAGTTACGTTAAACGCGCCCTTTGACTTTCCGTTCTGAACACTTTGAACAAAGATAGCCGTATTATTTGAATTCGAATTTATTTGTGGCTGAAAATTATTTGCATTTCTTTCTTTTCTTAATTATTAGAACAAGTTGAACGCAATTTTTTTTATCTTGCATAATGTCATAATAATGTATGCAATATAAACCAAACTAGGTTTACGGCATCAATAAATAAATAAATAAATTCAACCAGAGTGGCGACTCAGAGTCACCACAAAAATTGCTACTGTTATTGAAATTAATCGATTACTAAACATTTAAATATTGTAAGAGGTGTTATGTCAATTTCACATGCATAAAAAAATCGTATAGAATGAAATTGTTCTAGTTCAAAAGAAATGTTTAATTTTCAAGTTGAAATAGCACCGATTGCAGAGGGTTGGTCCTTTCATTCTACCTTTCTCTTTTACAAAGCTATTCTCCACGTGCCCTTACTGGCATGGGGGTAGCATTTTCCCCTGAATTCGTGCTCCCTCCCTTAATCTAGTGACACTGCGAGAGAAAGGTCGTTTCAGCGGCGAGCAAGATGCAGGGGTTCGATGATAAAATAGAAACGGAGCGAAATAAATGCACAGGTATTCGCTGGGATGCGGACGTACGAAAATAGTGTAGCCCGCATATCCTCTGCGTTTGCTGCGATGAAAAAAAATGTACTATTTACAGTTCCCCGAGAGGAACTCGAAGAATCCGATGCGCGAGGAATTCGACGACTTCCTTCTCGAGAATTACGACGGACAATTATATCCTCCAGCCGACTTCCTCCTTTTCGGTAAGGAAAACATTCGCCTCGTGTCGAATATGTATGTTCACAATTAACGTTTTTGATTGCGACACCTTACGAAAACCGGCGTAGAATTCCGGGAAGTTCGCCGATCGATCTTCTCGATACCTGCGACTTACGTGTGCGTATATTCTTATTCGCAGACCGGGAGTAAAAGAAAACGTCCGGTTGTGAGTGAGCATCGTTCGCGCAAACACGCGCGCTTGCGATTCCTTACGCGCGAAAACCATCAATTTTCGGAAGGTGCTTCGACGTGATTGCGTCCCTTTGACTCGAATTACCGGCACTAACAGTGCGTAATTACAGCGAGCTGACTGGCAGTAATACCCGTGGAAAAGTGGAGCGCGCGGTGCACGTGGCCGCCGAACCTTTCGAAACGCTGTGATTCCAATTGATTTTTGTCGAGGAAAATATTCACATCGGACCACGCACAATGTCGATGAAAAAAAAATTCGCAACCGCTTCGAGCAATCACCGGCGATAACTGAACGAGTTGTTTCCTCGACTTTTTTCATGATTACAGCCATTCAGATTCATCGATTATTCCCACAGGAGTTCGAGACAATCCAAACAGGAGTTTGGTGGGGAGGAGCCAGGGTTAAAGTTGCGCAAGCCTGATCTAGCCAATCTAGTCCTTTAAAATTTTCTGAGACTTCGAAATATTCAGAGAGTTTCTAAAAATTAACTTAAAAGATACTTAAAACTTTTTTTAATCCAAAATGATGTTTTTTTATAAACACATTAAAATAACGGTTTCCCTACGATAATCTTAAAACCTGGAAATACTGTTTCATCAATTTCTGTAAAATAAGGAATTGTAAGTTACCTAGTTCTTCGAACAGCAATTTAATTAAAACATACATCTGTTGTTCGAAAAATCGTTCGAGTATCGAGATTCAAGGTTACGATAACGTTCAAGAGTACGTTCTTCGCCGTTAAATGATTTAACCTTATCAATAATTTCAAATAACATTTTATCGCGTGTGTTCAGTGCATACACGCGATGTCAGATATGTATTGCCATGATTCGTGCAAGATTTCGTCCTTTTTACGGGAATTTATCGATTACGTTGCATTTGCCACTTTCTCCGAAAATTCGTGTCGTATAAACGCATCGGAATCGAGCAACGTTTCACCGTTGGCATGCAGTTGCATTTTCAGACCGCCTCGACACACTATTCACCCTACAAACAGACCGGGCACCCTTCTGTCACGCTCCGAGACCTATCGGAGACGCACCTGGCAATCGATAATGGTACAAAGGTACCCGTAGACCGAAAACGGACAACGGGGAATCCAGAGGGAGGGTGAAGACCGTGCCCACGTGTATAGCGTTCTACGACTGCTACATTTACCGTGAATTTTCATCCTGTGGCTTTGATGCACGTTTCACAACTCGTTTGCAAAAAATATTTTAGAAAATTAATTCGTACGTAAATTAATAACAAATCATTGAGTCCCCTGTTGTCGAATAAAACTTTGCAAGGTATAAGATGAATTTAAAAGGTACCTTTTTAAATCTGCTCACCTGTTTATAATCTATTGCGTTGACAAGAACGTAATTTCGGTATTTTAAGGAATTCGATTGAAATTGAATTGGAATTCAACGTTTGAACAAAGAATAAGGATTAAAGATAAAGATTTTTTAGCAACATGGATGGTCCATTTAAGTGCAAACGTACGTGCGGCCATTTCCAAAAAACATCAACCAATGAAACACACGGAGAGATATTAGATTATGCCCCGCTAATTGATAAGTCACCGTTCCTCGACTAACCAGAAAAATGGTCTCTAATTGATAAGTACACTGAACGGTGGTTAAAGTGGGCTAGGACTTCCTCAAGTTCAGCCCACAAGCCCCCGGATATCTTTCATCCAATCCGTTGTAACGTTAATACCGGGAATTCTAGTTCGCAAGATGGTGCTAACTTTGGCACGTTTGTCGAAAACCACGGAGTAAATTCGGGAGGAATGTTTTACAAAATTGCGAGTAAACTGTAGCAGGATTTTTCAACAGTTTCAACAGACGGATACGGGAGGAACGAGTACGACAATTTACACTTCTTTGTACAGAAGTTTCAGCAAAATGAATAAAAATTTGAATTTTAATGAAATATAGTTAATTTGTACGATAATTTTATTAAAGAATAAAGAATCTTTCTGTTGAATAGAAAGGAGGAAAAGTTTTAAGGATTTGTAACCCTAAGGGGATCAAATAAAGTATATATACATATATATTTCAGTAAAATTATATGTTAAGGGTGTTTATCTGCTGAAAAAAAGTTAAGGCAATGAAACTGTTGGGTTGACGACAACTCCGTTCACAAATCCTCCGCGTTCAAGCTCCCCGTTTATAGTGTAAACACTTTCCGCAACATGCGCCGAACAGTATGCGCTTACACGGTTGGACGCGTCTGCGCGCACGGCCACGATCAAACGGCGTAACGCACATCGATGTAATTACAGGCGCGATCGTCGATAGGAAAATTCAAAGGTTAACGGTGCGTGTACCACGTTAACGGGCAGGAGAAAAGAACGCTAAGAAAACACTGTTATACGAAGAGTGATTAGAACAGGGGAGGAAGCACAAATATTCAGAGGATAAAGTTACCCCCTCTCTCTCTCGCTCAACTTTAAATGATCATAGTAACTAAACTATTTATTCAATTTCATTAGTTTTCAATTTCGAAAAGTCGACTTTTTGGTCGAATGTTCTTAAATTTTTCAATCCGGACCACTGTGTGCCAGTGCCGGACACATGGACGACAGAGATGAGCCGCGTCACGTGACCGAGCTGTGGAAAGTAGAAGGGGAAAAAGCAGAGTGGGGGGCGAGTGGTTAATCTTGCGATTCCAGTTATACGGGACTGTAGCGCGAAGAAGGAGAATACGATCGACCCAAAAATCGTCGACGCGTCCACTCGTAGATCCTCCAGGCACGAAGGAAGGAGATGCACGAGTAGCCGTGATGATTGATGTCGCGTCGCGCATGATCATTACCGGAAAAACAAGATGAAGCGGCTCGAAACCGTTTGCGGGATTTTCTTTCGCCTGTATTTTCGCCGCAGTCATCACACGGAATTCCATACGAGTGTATTCTTGCATAGCGAATTGTGGGGTCCCGTGTAAATTGAATCACGGCGCGGCGGCGGCGGCAACGATGAATTTACGGTCCTGAATTCGAAATTGAATTTACGGATATTTCAGCATCTCCGCGGAAGTGATAAATCGCGCGAGAAGCTCTTACTATTCCCCGATTCGTCTTTACCACTTCACTCGGCGGAGGAAATGAAAAATTGTTTTCGTCGCGTTTCGAACTCGTATCCCTTTTTTTGTTCAAAGCACCAGGTAGATCATGGAGCGAACATCATCGCTACATTAATCTTACGAAGACTACGAGGAAGTTTCTCAGGTTCGCCGGTGTTGTAACCTATGAAAAATTGTTCTTACTTAAAATATTGCTTAGGAATGAATTGCCTTATTTTTCTCTACAGTTGAGCGCATGCATTAGAGAAGTTTACAGATCTAAATACGTAGCGAGGCATTATGGCGATGCCAAAGTGTACCACGATTCAAATTAACGGATAAATAACCTATGAAAAATTATTCTCGTTTAAAATATTGCTTAGGAACGAATTGCCTAATTTTTCTCTATAGTTGAGCGCATGCATTCGAGAAGTTTGCAGATTTTAATATGTAGCGAGGCATTATCGGGATGCCAAAGTGTAACTCGGAACACGGCGACGCCACGATTCAAATTAATGCATAAAATATTCGCGAATTAGCGTCAAAGGAATTAACTCTGAAACGCATGTAAAATGCAGAATGGTTCGATGAAGAAACAAGCTTCGCCGCGGAGGATTCGAATCACAATGTGATCGAACGGACGGGCGAAAAAATCACGAACAAATTGCTTCGACACGAGCGTGTTAAATCCTGGGAATCATGCGAGGACTCGTGCCGTTTGGTAGCAGGGCGTGGGAGAGACCCGTCGGCCAGCCGCCGGTGGATGTTGATTCAAGGACCATTACACAATAGCAACGAACAGTATGAATGTGGATTTTAGCCGAGAAAGCCACGTTTCCGTGGAATCTCTGGTTTCTACAAGAAACGAAAAAAAACAAGACGAAGGATCACCGTTCCCGGAAAACTAAAGTAGACACGACTCGTGTACCGGCTACAACTGACGAGTGTATCCAATTAACGGGGAGAGAAATTTCTTTCGCGACGCGGTGATTAGCGTGGCTAATTCCTAAGCGTTCTCGCCATATTTCTTGTACCTACCTCGGTATAACACCGTGTTTACAAACATGAAATTTCTCATAATTAATTTGTCATCCAATATTACTTGTTTCTTTTTTTTATTTAGCTATAAAACCCCACAGTGAACAAAGTCACGAGTATTATTGAACCGACTGATGAACGTACCTACCTCGGTATAACACCGTGTTCACAAATATAAAATTTCTCATAATTAATTTATCATTTAATTTTACTTGTTTTTTTTTATTAAGCTATAAAAGCCCACAGTGAACAAAGTCACACACACACACACGAATATTATTGAACCGACTAATGAACGTACCTACCTCGGTATAACACCGTGTTTACAAATATGAAATTTCTCATAATTAATATATCATTTAATTTTACTTGTTTTTTTTTATTAAGCTATAAAAGCCCACAGTGAACAAAGTCACACACACACACACGAATATTATTGAACCGACTAATGAACGTACCTACCTCGGTATAACACCGTGTTTACAAATATGAAATTTCTCATAATTAATTTATCATCTAATTTTACTTTTTTTATTAAGCTATAAAACCCCACAGTGTCACAAGTCACGAGTATTATTGAACCGACTGATGAACGAATTTAAAGGTAAATGGATGATCTGGTTGGTTCACGCGGAGCCAATTAGAGCGAAGTCACAACCAATCAACGTGAAAGTGCGGGACAACGCGCGAAGCGATGCGTTATCATTTGCAAAGATCACGAGCGACCAGTTTGTGGGAGCGAACGGTAGTTGATAACTCGCCGGCGCTGCTCGACAGCCGTGCACGCAAACGAATCCGCGGCGAGGCTGGCTTCGTGTGGTTGCACGGTGGTGTTGCATGTGGTCGCGCCGACACAGAGGGCCTCCGGTGAATGGTCGTAGGTGCACGGCGCATACACACGGAGAGAGAGAGAGAGAGAGAGAGAGACAAGCATGCGACGATCGACGAAGTTCAAGCAAGGTTCGTACCGCGCGCTGGGACTCGGCAAGAACGCCGTTTCTCACTTACAAATTGCGAAAGACTCTATACCCGCCGCGGATCCTTCCTTGTTATGCGCGCGAAACTCCGCGGGAAGAGTGACAGTGAACGCTCGAGAACGAATCGGCTAACTTTCGGAAAATTCAGATGCGATTACCTTTAGCCACGTCTTCGTCGAAATTTCTCTAATTGTTTCTTTTTTGCATCAATAATATCGAGAGTGATCTAACGAGGACATTAATCGATGCACGCTGTATATGATTAATATTGTGTCAAGAAAGCCTTGTGTTTTTACTTTTCAAGATGTTGTTTTTCTTAGAAAGTGAACGAGATGTATAACTATTTGCTGGCTGATGAACAAAACAGTCGAATGCCGTATTTTCGATAAAGAAAAAGTACATGCGACTATGCTGGAAGCATGAATTGAATGGGAAGAATTTACCCTCTCTCTGCCAGTACCGTGCGTGATCACGTGACCAGCCACGCCGGAAACGTGTGGAAGGGGGAAGGTAGAATGGAAACACAAGTCTTGATCTGGGGACCAGTGATGCCAGAATGAGGTCGAAACGAACCTCATGTACTCCCCAACTTACCCCTTCCACTATTCCATTCCAGCACCGTGCCCAACGGTTGGGCTCCCTTTCGCCCCACTCATTCCCCGTCATCAGAGAGGGGGTACATCATTTCACTGTGACTCCCCTAATATGGCTACACTGCTGGGGAACATTGATATCAATTAAGAGTAAATCGCTGCTTTAAAATGAAATAACACAGAAATAAGTTAACGTATAACTGCGAAAAAAATAGAATAACAGATCATAATATAAAACAACATGAGTTACTTCGAAGCAACCCATTATCCTTAGACTGTCGTTTGGTAGATCTTGCAAGAGAGATGACAATTTGTATTTACATTAGACAATCTTCGAAATTCGAATATGCACTGATAAGTAACATGAAATTTCACTGCCTTTATGAAAAGCAAGCCTATAAGAGGAGGATTGAGATGTTCGCGAATAAGATTGTAATTGGAATTATCGCTGTTTCCATACGTTCGGTTCTTGTAATTTTCTGCAAACGGCTCAAGAGACTTTATATGCAAGAGATTTTATTCGGTTAGGAGCTGGCATTTACGAACCGTCTGGCGTCGTTGTCGTTGGTTAATAGCGCGATGAAATATATCTGCCATCCGGTTTGTTTCAGTCGTCCGTTGTCCTCTAGCAGATGGACTTTTACAGCCATCCGGTGTGTCCTTTTTATCATATCTTATTAATACCGGCAAACTAATTTCGAAAATGAATGTACAATGTTCGGCGTAGCATTGCGTATCGTAAAACGATTCGTCGCGTTGCCAGCCCGCTGAATATATTTAAACAGAAAACACGTTCGACTGTCCTCGACACCTTATAAATTCTTGCTTTTACGATCTCGCAAAGATACCGATGAAAAGATTCTTGTACAACATCCGAATACATCGAATAAAAATATTTCGGTAAACTGCGTGATAGGTTTAATTTCTCTTGATAAATTAATTAGGCTTCTCACGGATCTCACGTTTTGTCGAGTTAAAAGTAAGATCGATTCCTTGTGGAATTTATGGGTGCGTGTAAAATTGAACGAAATGTTTCCTTTATCTTTGACGTCAGTCGTATGGAAAATAGAAAGTTGCGTAATTACATCGCGCTATTCGTTACTTATTTTACTTGACGGTGCGCGCATTAACAGGTCCGCAGACAGGTGGAATATTTAGCAATTAACGTGGTGGAACGATGCCTTGATTAATTTTTCACGCGGTCAGCGAAGCCTGCGTTTGAAAGTAAGAACCCCTTCGCAGACACGCTTGTTGGTTCGTATTACATGCTCGCGCGACGGAACAATCGAAAGCCACAGTTACGCGGCTAACGTTCCATTAAACGAACTGTTCCATTCTAGAATACAAAGGAACGACGTATATCGACTATAGCCAATTAGGCATCAGTGATCCACGAATTCCAAGATCAATATTTACCGGAAAATATTATTTATACAATTATACATATATAAATTACTAATTATATATATATACAATTGTATAAATAATATTAATAATTGTATAATTGTATAAATAATATATATAATGAGAGTTATTCTAACCTGTGTTAATAATTAAACAACAGATTAAATTTGTATTTTGTAAAAACAAAATTGTTAAAACCGAAATAAATCTATAATAGGTATCAGTGGCTCAATAAAAGAAAATATTACACCTTAAAACGTCCACTATAATACGTAACAGAAAACAGTTCGCTGTTCGTCGCCAGGGAAATACAGCTGTTTCCGAAAAATAGGAGAACCAAGGGTTCCGCCGAGGTTCCCATGATCGTCCGCCGAGAGAAAAGTTATTAGTCGGCGATTAGACCTCGTGTAAAGTATTCGCCTCGGCGTTCATTTCCATTTATCAGGGAAAAGAGCGACCGTGTGCACGGTGTTGCGCTGGCGCGGAGATGAGGAGAGGCAGAATCGAATGATTAATAGATACGATCGCATTGACCTAAGAAAGAACACCGCGGATCCCTTCTCGTGGCTTGGGAAGAACGTCGCGATCAACGTCGTCGGAATAAGAAGGAATCATTGTCCACGGCTGTGTCGCGATGAATAATCGCTTTAAACGGATTCAGAGTCGTCCGACCTGCGTGAAATCATTTCCACGTGTCTTTGCGAGAGACAGCAGCTTCCCGGTGGTCTTCCCGCGTCCCTTTTGGTGTCTCTCACTTTTTTTCCTCCCCCAACCAGTAGCTCCCTTTTCGCGTGTTTTTCGCTTCTTCCGAGAGATCTTCCGCGGCGATCGCGAATTGAAATGAATCCGCCGCGCCGAAGGGAACGAGCTTAATGCTTGTGAGAACGCGACAGCGGAATTCTTCGTTCGCGAAGTCGGCGAACAAAGTATCGAGGTGAATGAAAGGCGCATGAAAGATTCAGGATCGTTTCGAAATTTATTTTAATCATCGTACGAGAGGTGATTTGCAACGTTGGCGGCGCTACTTCTACTTAAACTAATGGAGGGCAATTATGTTGTTCCATAAGCTGCGCCTTAATCCACATTGCGATTCACTGAAGGAATAAGTCCGATGTTTAAATTAGTAGTAAAAATCCTTACTAGCACAAAAATATTAGATAGATATTTTTTTCAAATATTGGAAAAATATTTTTTAAGCCACAGTTTTTCATATGAGAAAAATACTGGATCTGAATATAGTATACATGTACAAGAATAAAGATTATCTGTATATTAAGAAAAAATATTCTACTTCTAACATGAAATAAAGATTCATTTAAATGAAATAGATATTTCCTGTATATTTAAAAAGAAATACTTGTTACATAATATAAAATAAATATTGTATGTATATTTAAATATTAAAAAAAAGATTGAATCTCTTTTGAATATTATATGAATACGTATACAATATTTTGTGCTATTAGGGATATAAGATACAATGAGGAAGTATCGTTGGAAATGAAATGACTGTCGGTATACTCTTGCACAGTGCAAGGGAAGTGTACGATCATTTTGCAGATTTCAATTTGAAACATGGTTGAGGCTCGGTAGTCGAAATAAAAACCGAAGTCGGTAATCCGTATTCTATGCCAGCTTAGCGGGAGACTGGACGCGAAATGCGACGCAGAAGTTATTAAATAAACATGTTCCCTGAGCGCAATTTATTTGCCAAGGTGCACCTCTAACTGGATGCTAGAAGGGATGCTCGAGCAAGCTCTCTCTCGCAGGATTCTTTTTATCCGACCGTATAAAAAGAAAAGCTCCTCTTCCGCGCGAGCTTCATGGAATCTACATACTGTCACGCAGGATAGATCCTTTCGTGCTTTATAAGGGCTCGAGGCTGTCCCGCCGTTGACTGACGGCACAATCCTCGATCCTTGCGCGATACTGAGGAGCACCGCGGATCTCTGTAAGACGGGGACGACGTAACTCGCTGAGGGAAACGAAAGAACAGAAGGAACGGATGGACATACGTAAGGTAGCGAAGGTCCTTAATTATGCGGTTTTACGCAATGCGCCAACAACAGGATGAAAAGGGACTGGAGGGTTAAAACGAATGCAAATGTCCACGTGGCCCATAGGCCAGGTCAGCGTAAGCAACGGGGAGACGATGATCTTACCCTTTTAGTTACCAGATGCCGCGAGATACCAACTATCTCTAGTCTTCCCTCAATCTACCTCTTGACGGAGAAAACCGAAGGATCGAGGGACCGGTGAAAAGTACTGGCATCCATCCATCCCAGGACTACAAGTGACTTCGTGTACTCTTTCAACCCCTCTTCGTTGCTTGGGGCAAACGGGGCTTCAGGAAGCAGATGCGCCATAACTATGGACTCGAGAGCACAGTAATGTCTAGATATATGGGCAAACTTCCCTTATGTATACCCATTGGTCTCTTGCAATTTATCTAATACTATTTTCTTTAAACAAAATAAAATCATTAAATGTTCTCGGCGCTACGATTCAATCAATTAATACTGAGAAATCAAATTAAATTAAATCAAATCAAATTAAATTTAAAATTTAATATTAACAACATTACGATTGATATAACAGAAATATTTAATTATTGGAAATATTTGTTTCGCCAAATAACTCGGCCACCTCTGCTTCCGAACCACCTTGGCCACCACAGTATTAAATGGCACATGGAATACAACAACCTAATAATTGATTAACCAACTATTCACTGCCAACTACGAGATATCTTGTAGTTTACGCTATAATTGATTGCAATTGGTCAGGGAATAATAAGTTTATTGCCGTTCAATATTTCATTTTCAAATGAATTCCATGTTTTCTTGAAACTTTTGCCACCCAAGGCGGTCTGAATTTGCTTAGCAGTGAACGAGTTAATAAAATCATTTATTTCGATTCTGTGCGATTATTTATTGTAATTGTGTTGTGAAGAAGATTTTGATCGAAAAGAATTTGTTTACAGAAGGCGAATATTCAGCTTGATGTTGCCATGAACGAAATCCGGTAATGGTCGAGGTGAACGGTTTATTGCTGTTCAATATTTTATTTTCAAATGAATTCCATGTTTTCTAGAAAATTTATCCACCCAAGACGGTCTGAATTTTCCTGGCAGTGAATGAGTTAATAAAATCGTTTATTTCGATTCTGTGCGATTATTTATTGTAATTGCGTTGTGAAGAAGATTTTGATCGAGAAGGAGAATTTGTTTACAGAAGGCGAACATTCGGCTTGATGATGTTGCCGTGAACGAAATCCGGTAATGGTCGAATTGTGACCTTTATTGGGGAACGCGTTCCCTCCAGGTGAACGGCGAGAGAGACAAGCGGCAGACTGGTATCGTCGAGCACGCGTTTCTCAAGTTGCACCGGCGTGCATGCACGTATGCACGGAAGGCTCGTGTGGCCCCTGAATCGATGAAAGGGAACGAGGAACCGGTTGCAGGTCGGTCGTACATCGGATTCTAAGTCATGCCAGTTTCAAGTGTCTTTGGGTACGCGAATGATAGAGAGCAACGGAATTTCTAAAGAATTGTTGGTCAACTCTATTTCGAAAGTACTTTCAAAGATACACAGCTTAACATTCTTTAAAAATTATATTTCTATGTCTACACTGTGATTCCATCGTTTTTAAACACGTCCAGTGAAATAACGTACTTGAAAAACTACTTGTAAAGTATTTATAATGATAATTTTTCGATAGTTTGAAAATTCAACGTATCGGATGTTTTTTTTAATAAGTTCAAATTATCTTTCCTAGAAAATTTCATGTGATAAGCATACAGTAGAAATATCACTATTGTTTATTGCTATACATATTCCTGTATAGTTTAAAAATTTTTAAATATGTTAATCTGATGAACGTAAAAAATGTAAATGTATGAATGTAAAAAAGCACTTTTAAAAATGTTACTGAATCTAATGCTACTCGACGTAATTTTTCATTTAGATCTGAATTGTAAGCTAAAAAGAAACACGATGCTTACTGTAACGTGCCGAATATTTTTTAGTGAACTGGTGAATCGTAAATTTATTTGACAATTTCAACAATTCCAGAATCCGTTGTGGTTTGAGCTGGCGAAAATGAATGCGATATCGTATATCGGCGCGCAGGAGACGCGTAATTTTGTGTGAAAGCACGTTAAGTCCGGGCGAATCGTTTCCTAAGGAGAGAGAGAAGAGAAAGCCTGAGAACGTAAGAACAGCGAGCGTCTGGAGAACTGCCGCCATGCCGCATTCAGAGTATCTCAACGCAAAGTAACAGACTCGAAGGCGAGGACCTCGATATCTGCTCTCGGAAGCGACTGTCAGCCCGCCTCGATCGAAGAACATTCCAAAAGATATCAGCCATTAACCACTTTTTCCCTATCATTCTCAATAACGTTGCTTCTGCGAAAGAAATTGAAAATGGAAAATAAGTGACAGCATTGTTCTGCCCGCCTCGGTTGACGCAACAAAAATTCAAAGTTGCAATAATAATGATCAACTTATTTCTTTGGTTACACATATGTATTTTATTATTTTTTATATTTCATACGTATACTATTTGTATAGTAACTATTATTCATATTATTAGCTTGTAACATTAAAGCTTTACCCTCTACCGTCACGCAACACATCGATTGAAAATATAAAATGACTTTTTGTAGACGTTCGATGTCTTCGTGATTAACGACTACATATACTTTCAATAATGTAGTTTCTTGATGGAAGCAGAAAGATCCGGCGATAATAATTGTTATTACTCCTTACATAATTTATGTAAATTCCTTTATATTTGTTTCTCTTACGTGAGTACCATTTTGTTTGAAGAAAGTATTGGCTTCGACCAAAAAAATTCAAAAGTTTAAATTATCTTGAAAAATCCATGCAAAAAGAAATAATACTTACTACGATAAAATGGTAGACCGATTAATTTCAGTGTTTTATTAACAAGTTTCTGATATTTATTACACGATAATATTAAATAGACTGAAGTTCAGATTTGCCTGTAAACAGCTTTGTTAACTTTCTTCGGCGAACTGTGCCGGCTACACGGTCTTCCCGCCTAAGTACTCATTGGTCTGAGCCAGCGTTACGTCACGATCCATCGTGGATTTATGTGTTGTGGAAAAGTGAAAATGAAAATTCACGATCGAAAGCGTTCACGAGGTCATAAAGTGCCACGTTATTTCCTAAAATAAGTACGAACACCGATGTTTCTCACTTTTCACACGACTGTACCGTACACAAAAATCTTCGCCGACTTTCTAACAACCAACTGGATTTCTTAACATTTCATTGAAATTCTGCACGAATTATACGAGTTGTACAAATGCAGGATATTATGTAAAAGTCTACCGTTTTATGAATTCTTTAAGCGAAGCTTATTAATTCACCTTCAACAAACAGAATTTTCTTACGAATACACTGCGAATCTTTATGCAAACTAAGAATGTATTTCTTACTTCAATAATTTTAGTAAGTCCAAAAAAAGAATAATTCTTATTTAAACGTGGGGCGCATGAAATAGATAATCGTTTTAAATCTTACAAGTATTTTCATCGCAAATCATCACAATCACAAATTTTCACCACGATCTGTAAAAATTATTTTATATTATTGGTTTATACTGCTTCTAGTACCTCGTAATTGCTGCAGAACACTTTTATTTCGCATAAAGATCCGCAGTCCGTTTGCGATACGCGTATGTTCATATTTCAGATAACTCGAATGAAAGAAATAAAACCGAAGTATTTTCTTGGAAGCGAAAAAAAATTCACGTTATTCCGATAACGTAAGTAAGTAAGAACAGTCGGGAAAAATAAAAATGGCCGGCCGGAAAGGAAAACTAAGCTGTTATTTGTGCACAATGTCGGGAGGAAACGGGGACGCGAAATGTTGGTTCGAATGTTTACGTGCACACGAGGGAAGAAAGGCTCGTTTCCTGGAAAGCAGGGTTGGGCACCTGTCCTTCAGGGATTGCCAACCTCCGGGCAAGCGTTATCGACAGCGGTATCGAAATTGAGCACCACTGTGACAGTAACATAACCACGTGTGTTCGAGAGACTAGCATGCGACTATCACGAGCACAACAACAATAAATCTTCTTTTCATTCGCAAGCATCATTGAACCGTCTAAATCCGATATTTCTAATAACAACTTATCAATAGAGCGTCTTTAACCAGATCAACCAACAGGCTAAGTTGCCTCTGACTAAACTGCGAGATGAAAGAAGCGACTGTTGGAAAAATTTTTTTAAATACAGCTTTCGAGCGTCTTGTGTCGAGGAGGAGCGAATATTTTCGAAACAGGTAGTAATCGAAAGGGAGCAGGCCGAAACAACGTCTTGGAATACCAATTGCACGGGGCCGAAATCGTTCAATAATCTTCGGACGCGTTGACCTCGAATAGCTCCGACGACATTTCACGGGAGAGAAAATATTCAAAAGGAGACGCGGAACGTCAGTTAACGCGGCGAGCGTCCAACGCGCCGGCGCTCGGCGTTGTTTCGTGACCTGTTGCCTAGCAGCGGCATGTGGCGAACAACCGACTTCAAACGCAGCGGAGAAGAGAACTCTGTTGATTCGAACGCGAAAGTATGTTTGATGGAAAAACTCACCGGACACCGTAGGCAGGGAAACCAACAGGAGCAGTGGCAGCGAGAGAAACGCCATCGATGCGTAATCCAATTTTCGGCGTGGCAACAACATGATGCCGTGAATTTTATCCACACACATCGAGCAGACACACACTCATCGAGGCCCGGGCGCACACACTAGAGAGACAGAAACCAAACACTTTTAGTACACTTCAGTATTAAATACGCGTACCGTCACTTGACCACGCACATCGTCCGAGATCTATGGTATCTCCGATACGTCCAGCTAATTCTCTATACACGTACACGCGAGCCAGAACCAGAAAAAAACATGCGGCAACCGTATACGAACACGACCGCGTCCGAAACACTTCTGGGATCCCTATTGTTCGCTTAACGCGCTGAAAGTAGTTCCCCGGTGCGCGCGCACCTACCTACGGACGCTGTATCAATGCGCCGGCAAGGGATGGCTGACCACGTGAGCCAATCACAGCGCAGCTTTAAGAGAACGGCGCCGCAGAACGCCGCTTGCGATCTGTTGGAAATGAAATCGTCTTCTTCCGAACAAACTTCGGGATATTTCTCTACAGAAACTGTGAACGCGCACCGCTTTTCTACAGATTAATTAATGCCTGCGGCTAAATAAGGTGGTTACTCTAGACAGATTCAATTCATTTTACGTATGCACCTAATTATTTCGAGTCCCAATGGGCGATTTACATTTACTGTTGCAGTCACGTTGGCGGGAGATGTTACGTCCTTTGGAATACAAAAGAAGTGCTAGTATATCATGTTTTCAATCGACAGAATTTCAATCGACTAAATATTCGATAGTATGTAGCAATTAAATAGTAATTAGTCGATAGTTGAATTTAATCGATGGTGCCCGTCACTAATTTGAGGTTACTTAACATGTTATCGAATATATTATGTTTTCATTCGACTAAATATTCGATAGTATGTAGCAACTAAATAGTAATTAGTCGATAGTTGAATTTAGTCGATGGTACCCATCACTATTTTCAGGTTACTTAACATGTTATCGAATAGACCTATATATATTAAATTCAAATATGAAATTTCTATATTTATTCGATAACATATTCTCAATTCTGTTCTAGTACTTCTCACCATTCCTGAGGTCTCTTATTGGATAGGACAATGAACAAATATCTTCGTGGCGATTCTCGATTATAATTAAAATATAAAATTAAGGTATTTATTCGGGAACATATTCTCTATTCTGTTCTATTCGCTTATCGACTAACTGCGGATGCAAAATAAAAATTATCTGCATATCTAAGAAGTTTCCATTCGGAAATTTTCGATGTTCAATTCTTTTAATCTTACTATTTCAAATTGCAGACCGAACGATTGCCACGATAAACGCATAAAAATCCGGCATTGTTTGGCAAAATTCGAGCGGCGTCATCGATTCGACGTGGGATTGAAATCCAACACCAAACGCGAGAGACGGTTCTCTGCATAGAATTCAGCCGGCAAACGGAACACAGGGAACGTGGTCAGTTATAAAGTACCAAGACGCCGATGCGTATGAACTTCGTCGAGCACTGGCGGGGCATGTCTGATCATTAATTAACCTTCCAGCGGTTGATTGCGTGTAACGCGAAATTCATCGCCGGCATGGCCGTCGCCGCCGCCGCCGCCAGGCGCGGCTACTGCCCTAACGAATACAAATGCGGAATTATAATTCGGTGCCCTCTCCTTAAGACCATTCAACGGACGAAGCCTTACGAATTGCTTTCCCTTTTGTGCCCCGAACACGGGATACACAAGCACGGAACTGTAAATACGCGGCGGTCGTTAGTTTTTATTAATGAAACTATTAACCCTATCATCGTACCGCAAACATCTGCGGGCGAGGCGTTGTCGCGCGAAATGTTGCACAGCTGAGAGCACATGTTCTTTTTCATCGACTCGAATTATCGATTTTTTGATCGGTAATTAATTTTATAGGTAAATTGAAGTAACCATTTGTAATTTTACTAACTACATTTTTTCTATTGTTGATCGCAATCATATAGTTTTATACCATGTCTGAATAAGGGCGTTCGTTATCATTAAATTGCGATCGTAAGAAATAGTTATGTATGAAGGTGAATTTCCTCTTTTCATCAATTTTACGAGTCACATAATATTTCCAAGTCGTATTTGATATGTCTGTGTTATAGATTTTTAAAATCCGTGATCCAGTTTCATTATAGTCTGTAAATACTTATTATTATTATTGACTATTTGGTAAATACAAAAATGGAGGAATGATGACTTTTATTCATACAAAATGTTTCCTTACGAATGTATATGATTAAAAAAATATTTGATGCAATAAATTCTAAGAACATGTTGATTTTCGTAGAAGATGTTTAATCTCGGGACGGGACGATCTCGTCGCCAAGACAACGCATTGTTAAGTCGATAACCGCCACGTGAACTTTCGAACACAATCGAGACAAGATGTCCGACCACTCAACACCGAGTGTTGAGAACAAGCTGAACGAATTAAACAAGAAAATTGCGGAAATCAAGAAGAAGATCCAGCTGTCAGGTAAAGCCGCGCACGTAACGACGATCACCGAAAGTAATAAAGCTGTAATCAGTTTTCTTAATCATAGTTTAATATTCATATGTTTGCTTGACCGTTGCACGAAGAGATTACGCCGAGAAAAAGACGAAAATTCACTGACATTTATTTTCCAAGCCAGTTCCTGATTACACGCGAAGATATATAAGAACACGTTTAACCGGAAAGACTAGAGTCCAGAAAGAAATGTTCGTGTCGCATAAGTGGCTACCTCCAGAGGACGAAAAAAAAGAAAATCTCTGCTGGTTTATCGATATGTTGCTATCAAAACGTAACTTATAAAACGGATATTCCAATGAGCGCTTTTATTTTCGATTCCGAACTTGGCAGGTAACAAGTCTTAGGTTACACTCTCCATGCGAAGATTGAATACTTCCCATTCGAGGATGATTTCTAATATTCTACATTCAAATTTGATTTATAAACTATATTTTGTAATATAGGTTTTGCTAATATATTACATGTAAATTCATTAACTAGATCGTTTATGAATAATTCTTCGCTTATAATACAAGCGTCTTGCTAATTAAAACTGCGAATTGAAAATCAAAACTCGTTCTCAGTAATCAATTATTTAGAATTCTAGACATACAGGGTGTCCTATGTAATTGTTGTTCGAGCACTTCCGGTAGCCAGATAAAAATATGATTGGAACAAAAGTAATTAGTTTTTAGTCGGCTACAAAACGCAAGGGAAAAGAATTCAAAAGAGATATTAGTACTTTTACAAAAATGGAGGTAAACTTGATGAATAAATTTCTTTATTATATTTTTTCTATTGCATTTTTTGGCCGACTAGAAATTAATCGATTATATGATTTAATATTCTAAGCTAGTAGAATGTATTGCAATTGGAATACTTGTTCGGTAAACACGAAAGACAAATTGGTCACCGAGGAGACATCGCGAACATCTAAACATTGTCCTCATTCTCGAAGTCGTCCAAAAGGACAACCAGCAACCCGACATTAGTAAATTTCCTTAAGCGTTCTGGTCTTTTAAGGAAAATCGTGACGTCGATTTAAGTAATCTAGGTAATTCAGTTTTTTTCAAGGTGTTCATGCAAAATACGATGATCATGGTTATGAGGATCGTTCCATCGCAATCTCGAGTACAGTCACGACTTGTGTTTATTTTATACTTTGGTCTATTATTACGGAAATGATTTTTTCGCATTTCATAGCCTAATTGAGTCTTTTAGCAGCTAAACTAGCTAACCGCATTTTATGAAAGTTTAACAATTTTCATGTTTCCTACATTTATAAAGAATTCTCTACTTATTTAATAAATACCTAATTTTCTCTTACGGTAAGAGTATCATGAAGTTCCAACATATTGTTATCAATATTATTATAATAACGCACTAATGGGTCGTACTAATAATGTTATATTCATTGAGTATATTCATACGGATTTTTGTATTGCTACAATTTTATCAAAATCAAATCTTAACATCTCAGTTTTTTTCTGATCGAATAAATGACTTTGTAAATTATTTCTAAAGGCTAAATAAGAAAATTGTATTCATAAATGTTTCCCGTGGAAGTATTCGTAGATTTTATCACCGTTTCTTCGTGCATTGAAACATGCTTTAAACTAACCGCGTTGTGAACACGTATTTTTTTCACAGAGGGTCAAAGAAAAGCGAATTTCGAAGAATACGAGACAAAGAAGCACGAGTACGCAGAGAGAATCGCAGCTCTGAAGCAGAGCGTCAGGGAGTTGTACGCGGAGTATGCGAAAACGAAAAACGTAAATAGCAGAAACTCAAAAATTTGGCCGGGAGAGAAATTGGAATTAACGCGATACGTTTCAGAACGAGGGAAAATCGCAGAAGAAGGTTCACATGAGCCGCGAGTCCTCGGCCTATGGGAAAAAACGTAATTTAACCGAGACAATTGCTAAAGCGCAGGAGGACAATGTACGCTTAAGAAAGAAGCACGATCTAATTAAGTATCAGTGCGAGAAGGTAAGTTGGCTAGATATTAATCTCGCGCGACTGTGTAACACAATATTCCAACACGAACACATATATCCCTTAGCGACAGCAAAAATTAAGATCGCTGTCGGAGGAGTATGACCAATTAGCGAACGATAAAATGCAGAAACTGTTCAAGAGAAAGATGGATAACCCGTTGAGAAACGTGAGTTGAACAAGGAGAATGAGGTTACCGCGACTGTACTCGTTTGTTGGATTGCAAGGGTGCAGGAGGCGCCTTCTCATTCTTTTTAATCGACCTCGAAAAAGCACGAAGTTACACAATTTTTTTTATTGCAAATGAAACGCATTGTAAGCATAAATTTTCGCTAAAATTGCGCTAAACTATATTGACTTAATCTTCGTGGGTGCTCCACGCTCTTAATTTTAATCACTAATGTCATAATTTCGTTTAAATTTATATTCAAATTGCCCATTTATTCCGACACTAATTTTGTAACAGAAGAAATTTTCCACTAACCACTAAAAATTTTCATGGAAGAACATTGTTAATCATTCAACTGGATTTGGTATTTTATGGAGAACCAGGAAAAAATTATTTTCTCCTTTTTAGTGCATTCTAATAAATGCGTTGTTTTTAAAAAGTTATTTTTTTTATATATTTTTACATTTACTTGTAGCTGTCGCAGCTTTATGAAAGTAGCTACGACTGATCTCTTATCTAGCGGTTTTAACTAGTGAAAACGAGAAGATGAAATGAGAAGAAGCATCCCACATCCTCGCAGTCCTGAACAGGAGAGTCCACCCTCCTTTAGTTTCTGCGGGCTGTTCTAGAAAATTGTCAAGTTGGAAGTGCACCTGGAGCACATTCGAATGAAACAAATAAAGGCAAACCTAACGCGGATGAAGTACCGATCGATATATTCTGGTCTAAAAGAAAAGTCCGTGTCGTACGCTTCGTCGTTGAAGAACTTGGAAGATGAGATAAGGGAGCAAGAAAACGAAGTGAAACGTCTGCAGGCAAGGCATGATCGCTGGACTATACGTCGACCGTGAAAGAAAATCGACGTGAATTTACTTTTATGTTCAGGCAGTGAAGGAAGAAGCGATTAAACTGAAGAACAGTACGCAGGAGACGTTGATCAAAGAAGAAATCGAAGTGACCAACTGCAGCAAAGAACGAAATGCTGTTCTCGAAGAATACAGGTTCGAACAAAGAGATTTTCTAATGAAATTCGGAATCTAATAGGTTTATGTGTTACTTGAACATCAATGTGAATTTTCAAGAGAACAGTTCCGAATTTTTGACCGATGATTCTTTTTAATAGAAATTGCAAATTTAACTCTCTTAGATACACTGAAGGAGTGTGACACATAGGTATCCTATATGTATATTTATAATTTCATTGAAACGCAAACTCTTAAATATATGAATTTAAACTGAAATGGACTTGGTCCACTTTCAAAATAAACGGCTCAATTCTTGACACCCTATACACAAAACGCGTCCCTGTTGAACCAGGCAGCGTGTGCTAGAACGAAAAACGGAACTCGAGCGGTTGGAAAAAATGATATTCCATTCACGTCTGCGAGATGATTTCGACACACGTGGGAAAAGCCGTGTGCAGACCGCAGAGGACATTACCAAGGACGAGGTGACACGGCTGGAGGTAGCGTTCGCTAAGCTCTGCAGCGCCACCGGAGTGTCCAGGTCCGAGGACGTTCTGAACCGGTTTCTGGGTCAGCGGGCGACCAAGGATAATCTACAGAAAATGCGGGTGACCACCGAGCAGGAGAAAATGGCCTTAGAAAAGCAGAGGCAAGAGTTTATCGCCGAGATGGAGACCAGAAAATTCTCCGAAACGAAGAATGCGGAGCAGTGAGTCGTCTGATTCGTTCTAGTACCAAAGAGACAAACACATCTATTCCCAGTACAATCTAATGCTTCAGGAACGCGGAAGAAGTGGAAAAATTGAATTGTGGTATCGATGAGCAACGCGCGCGCCAATTAAAAGCCGAAGAGGAAAGGCGGAGGGTCGAAGAGCTTCTTCAGGAAATCAGCTCCGTTCTGTGGAATTTATGCGATAAATTCCGGGTGAGACTTCGCATTAAAATTTCCCATTAATCAATTAGAAATTCTTAACGAGCGCGTGTAATTCTTATACCTCCTGCGTAACATGGAAATATAATGTACACAAAATTGTAGAATATTACGGCGATTGTTCTGTTTCTTCGTAAAGGTATTGTATGCAGCTTTCGCCCGAACAGAAGTTTTCAATTAACATGGAGTCGTTCAATAAACCGAAGAAATCGCAATTAACACTTCCCAAGGCGAAGAGTTCACGAAAATCAAACCTCATCGGCCACGGTGTCACGTTAAAATGGCCGATGGACGTACCATGTAAATCCCTAATTAAATTAGAGAAGTTCTGTTCAATGGGACCCGCCATAATGGAACCGCCTCGAGTTTTCGTGCTGAATATATTGTCTCAGGAGATTTAACACCCCCTGACACCGTATCCTATTCTCTGGTCATCCACCAATGAATATCTCCCAACGATCTCTGTAATTCTCACCTGTGGAAGCCCGTTGTCCTGCGCATTAACACCTTCCAGGCTGATCGAAAGTAAATAGTTCGGTAGCACGTCGAGGCGTATCAGTTATTGATTCAATCGATCCTTAGAATCCGTACCCACCACTCTAACTCGCTTTTCGTTCTTCTATTTCTTCTTTCACTTCGCTGCTAGGTGTCTATAAACACAAGAAACAAAATAAAGACTACAAGAATTTGACACTCGAAAAGACACGGTTCGGAAATACCTTCTATTTCTCTGCTTACTTCTTCTACTCTTGTTCAATCTTCACAGGACATACTTGAAACGTTACCCGAAGATCAAGAAGATGTTCAAGATCCATTGCAACTTGTTGAAGTTATCCATGATAAGGTCAACGCTATAATTGAAACCTTGGGCGGCCCGGATAAGTATCTCGAAGCTTTGAACGAAATGTTGATCGATAAGGTAAATTTTCGAATTTGTTAATGCTATTATATAGTATACAGTGTTTAATAACCTCTTTCGACAATAAGATATTTTGTAGGTATTCGAAATCTACGAAAATTATTTTCATAATACGTGGACATACTTGACCAATTATACAGGGTGTTAAGAAATGTTTAGTCTCGGCAAGCATGGGCGTATTCTACGTCTTCGGATCGATGGAGATCTGTAAAAAAATTTGCATTTCAAGGTCAAATTTTTTTATTATATTATATTCTACGCATCATGAGGATAAAAAGTGTCAAAGGAACTATGGGTCACTTTTTTTGGCCCATTTACCCAATTGACACTTTTTACTCTGTAATATTAATTATTACCTACAATATTATTATCATACAATAAAAAAAATTGACCTTTAAATTTAAGATCAAGGACAATCTTGCGACAACTTTTTTTAAAGATCTCCATCAATCCGAAGATGTAGGTACGCCTATACTTGCCGAGACCAAACATTTCTTAACACTTTGTACATTTATTTAGGTAGAGACAATATCAATCGCAACCACATCTGCAGAAGGAAAAGCAACACGTGCAAACGAAGGACAGCTTTTCTCAAGATTTCCATTATCGGCAATGCCAACCGCGGCTCTGTCCGAGGATGAGGAAGACGTGCCGTCTAGGAGTACTCTAAAGAAACAAGCACAACAATTGGTCGACATTAAAAGTCGTAGAAAAGGATTTACGTTTAGAAGATGAATTTCTACTTTCGTCACACTTAGCATAACGCCACTTACAATGTCCGAAAGTTTACAATAATAGAATACCGTAAGGATCTGCTATATAAATGTATATGATTGTAAAAAATTACGTAGGAACTACGTTACCTCGAATATATTAATAATTAACCTACAATCTTTTCAGCGGTTCTCTAATTTCACTTAATTTTCCGAAATAGTGTATGCTATATTTTAACCGACTTCGAAAAAGAAGGAGGTTACAAATGTAGTATTTTATTTTACGGTAGTTTAACAATGTTCGGAAATTACAGATAATTACATTCACGATGTCCTGCACGATCAAGAACCATTTATTTTCATAACGGAGGAGTCGACCAAAGATCATCCTCGACGTTAATTGGTAACACGATAGCAAAATATTATTCCCTTCGTTCAAATGATGAAGATTGCCATTTTGAAAATGCTATTTTCAAATCTGCGAGACAAATTTCGTCATCGAAGAGCCACCTGTAGTAAGAGTGCAAAATTGTAGTTGAAAACTTACTGAGATATCTGCTGCCATCTGTTGGCGATGCTTACTGACTCTGTATACACACACACACACACTAAGAAAAGTGGTGGCAGAAAAGATTCCAGCCGTGAGCACTCTAATAACCTCTTTGTCTGTGCTTTCACGCTATCGATAACTGTCGCCAACTATCGATGGTCCAACTGGAACTATCGATATTGGTTCACCGCTAATTTGTTCCACGGCCCATCTTATCGCTGCGTTCGATTTATCGAACGTATTTAGTAAAGTGCATGTAAATTTTGAAACTCGCCAATTACAAAGTAAAAAAAGACTTGTAAGATAATGCGGGCATTGCTCGATACGATAATACTTTCAAGGACGGGGTGAAACGTTGACAATTTTATCAGCGAATCGAGTATGCAGAGATTAACCTGACTTGCAAATTCAATTAAACTTGCTGCGTTGTGTACAACATTGATTCGCGATTCACTGTGTTGTTCCGGCTGTATATTTGCACACGACAGATCGCCTTTATTGTTTTCTTTTCGAATTAATCGTGTGACACACGTAAATAAATTCGAATCATAACGATGGCGCTGTCTAAACCGATGGATTTAATTCTTCAGCTTGCCAGTGGTTATTTCGAACGTTTGTACACCAATCCAGTAAAAACAAAAGCAATCACCAGGTACGAATTATCATGCAAAGTAGATGACAAGCTGGAAATCATTAACATAATTACCGAGAGAGTTTCTTTATTTATAGCTGCGTACTTGCATCGCTAGGAAATTTGTTATCGCAAAAAATCGCGGGAGCAAAAGTCATCAATGGGGATAGCATACTGGCCTATGGTCTCTATGGGTAAGTTTCATACGATTGTAATTTATAATTTATTTATATTTATTTCTATTGCAATAATATCGTATTTTTATAGATTATTCTTTGGAGGCCCGGTCCCACATTACTTTTATAAATACATACATCCTTTTGCGAGGAGCCCTCTTGCACTTTTGTTAATAGAGAGATGTTTGTACACACCGTTATATCAAGCTTTTACATTATACATGCTAGCTATCTTCGAGGTAATATTTCTCATTCTCCGTATCAGGGTCAGATTAGCCGTAAAGCAGAAGTAGCAAATGCTACGGGCTCCGTGTTTCTGAGGGTCCCTTTTATTTGTAAAAGTTGTGCTTTATTTTATTATCGTACAAAACTTAGCGCCCCTGGTAACATTTGCTACAGGCCCCGTGCTGGCCTAATTCGCCTCTGCTCCGTGCTAATATACATATCCGATTACTTGGTAGATCAATTTTTAAGTTTTTTTCCTTTCAGGGCAACACGCACAAAGTTGCAGTGAAACGAGCACAGGATTTGTACTGGCCAGTACTTAACGCAAATTTAAAATATTTGACACTGCTGCAGTTTATTAACTTGAAATATGTTCCACCAATGGTACATAACAATTTCTATTAACCCTTTGCACTCCTTTATTGAGTGTAACTTGACATCGCAGAAAGGAAAATTTAAATGAAACGTGTTTTTATATATATTTGGTTCCTCCTTTATTTATTTAAATCGTATCTTTTAGTTGAAAACAAATATAAATTACAACAAAGTTTAAGAGCTATATTTAACATGATTAGTGAGTAAAATTGTTTAAAATAAGTAGCAGTCAAGGAACACTTAAAATAGTATGGAGTTGTTGGCAACAACATTGAAAAATAATTCAGAGTGTAAAGGGTTAAATAATTATTTTGGCACTGGTATGTTGTATATGCTAAATTAATATTTACATTTTTAGTTACGTGTGTTGGTTGTAAATTTGATCGGCTTCTTCTGGGTTATATACCTTGCACAGAAACGGGCGAGCCAAGGAAAGAGGAAGTAACGTATTAAAGTAAGTTTGGCATTTTTAAAGGCAGAGTTGGAAGGGACCACATTTATAAAAGGGAATATATTTTGTACGAAAAATAGTGTATATAAGTTGATATTGATATATAAAGATATTTATATTGATTAAATTTTTATTATTTTATACATGTCACGCTAGAACTACTAGACGGGTCGAAATAAATGAAAAGTAAGAAAATAAATGCTGAAAACCATGTTAGGGGCAAAATAACTCGGTTGTTTCAAGCTTTTTGATTTAATCACACAACAACAATACAGAGTATATTACAGATATAATCAGAATTTTTTCCATTTCAACGATGGTAACATTCGATGACTGTAAATTATGAATAATAATAAATAGTAAGTCAACAGCCATGGTGAGCAAGTTTCAACAAATTATTGTTGGAATTTGTCGTGCGATCGGATCGATGCGCCTGAAATTTTTTTCCCGTACTACTACCTCTACCAAACAAATACCTCTGTGATAAATATTCATTTATGTTTCAGTATTCCGTTTATTTTAGATATGCATTGATGCAAGGTGAACATTGCGACACCATAGCAATTGACGACTTCGTTTCAATAAAACTGACTCAGTCATTATGCGAGAGCTAGGTTCTATGTAGTTTTCCCTTTCTAATTATAAACAACGTAGACTTTCCAAATATGACTTTTAACCCTATACATACATTCTCGAGACTTAACTTCGAATAATCAAGACTAATTATGTCTAATTATGTCTTTTTGTATGCTGCCTGGCCTTATAGCCAAGAAAATGAAAACCTTCCGACTAGTATTTAGGTAAAATCGAGTATTGCGAGTAAAGGAAAGTTTAAAAGTTCAACATCACTTTTACGCCTTTCTTTCTTGTCGTTAAAGTCGACAAATGACTAGTAAATGACAATATCGTTAAATGAATAAATAAATAAATAAGTGTATAAATAAATATACAATAATCTTGGACGTCGCGATATAAAGAACGAAAAGTAAATATGAGCAAAGTACGAAGCATCGTTATGCACATTAATATATCTATATACAAAAGGAACAGGTTTGTAGAACATTGCACTATAAAATTTCCGTAGCTAATCCCCCGAGAAACTGATCGATCAAAAAGAATGCTAGTGCTCTTTGCTTCTCCTTCTCACCATTAAATGGAATGTCTAGAAATTGGACTAGCTGGTGTTTGTATAACAAACAATTACATGATTAAATAATCACGTGCACATGGAACTATTAGAGTAGTCTTAAATGAGTAGTTAAATGAACAGCTACCGAATCAATAATAATAATAATAATAATACTAATGTGAGATCTGAAAAAGCTGTAATCAACAGAGTTAATGGCGCGCGGTTAATCATCCTTGCCTTCTTATTGCTTATACGTATTCAGGTGGATGTAAGTTTGTAAAGAACATCATCGTGTAAAGAGACTTCTAAAAAAACTCAACGATCGTATGGACAACGTAAAACCACGGGGTAATAATAAATATTCTTTCTCAAAAAACGACCGTATGAAAAAACGTTCGTCGCTATAGTTATTAGTAAAATATCCTCTTTGGTTTTTCTTGTACAGGTTGACGATTTGAAATCCAGTTGCGAATCGATGAAATCAAAGGAACGATTAATTGACACTAAAATCTGACTTCGTTTCCTGGTGTCCTGAAGAAATAGAGATAGAGAGAGAGAATGCCTAATAGTTTGAATCGGTGAAACGTTTCCGATCTTAATTTCTACGCGGAAACAAGACCCCTGTAGAAATGTATCTTTAGTTAGCCGACAAGAAAAGAGTCTATTCTCGAATGATACATGTACTAATACTGAAACTAACAGGTGAACCACCATCGATGAGTATTACTTTTTAGTCATGAGATCAGAGGTGTAAATGCGTATTAATATTTTATACAGACTTAAAAGATCATGCACCAAACTGAGAACCGCCGTTTGCCGGCGCGCCCCTGCCTGTATCCCATTTAAAATCATGCTTCCTACCGCAGGTGAACAGAGTTTTTCGATTCGTGGACATGACTCTCGGAGCGATGCAGAACTTTTAGAAAAAGCATCAGAGAATCTGGTGATCCGCACCATTCCAAATCTGACACGTGAGAGGAACGTCGAATGTCTTTTTTACGTTTTTTTTTTTCGTTTTTAAGGATCCGCTGTGACCGCTTCAACGCGTGTACGATGGACTCCGACTCGGGGAACAACTTGATCGGTGACTCGGACTTGACCAATTACTATGTCTGCTGCTATCTGAGCTACTCGGTGAAGAAGGTGGTGTCGGAGTAGGTCGGTGATATGGAATTGGTCGCTTCCTGGCACTAAAATTAGTCGACGTCAATATTCTGGCAACTCGAGAACAACATTTGTTAGAAATTCAATTCGCTCAGACAAACGCGATTCAGTTAGTCGTCGGAGAGCACTTTTCAGCGAGTCCACTGTTTCGCAAACTTCAGCTTTTTCTTCGCTTCAACTCTGAGTAAATATTCTATGAATTTGTTCAATTCTCATGCGTGGAATCGAATGTTCAGATTCGACGAATTCTTCTGCTTTAACAGTAATAATTCGACTGCGAAGTTAAATGGAAATGTAATTCTTCTTTCGATAAGCTTAACGAGTCGACAATTGTCTAATAAAAGAAATGATTTATCTTTTGAAAATTTTCAGTAGTTTAAGAGTTAAGATTTTAAGTTAAGATCGAATATCGGTCTCATTATGATCGGACACGTCTCACCGAGAAAGGAGTGTTTCGTGTAAATTCTGAGGGTTCGCCAACCCTTTAGAATTCATATTAATGTACTTTATATAGTTATTATATAGATATTACCGTTGAAGCACGAGACTTCGTCAAAGTTGAGAATTTGCTTTCTCACACAAGAGTCAAACAGATTTACAGAACATCGACTCGAAGTGGTAGTTGAATAGTGTCATCGATACCGCCGGTTGATACTATCATACTAACATCAGAATAGAAGCGTGCCAAATAAACCATGCTATGGACCATGCAAAATAAAAATGGTGTCACTTACCTTATCTTTATCAATGCGCAGGCAGTGGTGAAAAAAACGATATTCGCAAATATTACAACAAAAAGAAACGTCGAAAAAGAACCAGGCTTGCTTGGTAGCGGTAAATACATTTTATTTGTGAACTGACATTAAAATAAAAGAGGACTGCTACTGTAAACGCTTAATTTACAATAATTTATACGGGGGAATACACGCATGCTACGTTCTACTTTAATGTCGGTAATTCGATAAGCATATTTGATACAAATAAAAAGAAACGAAGGGAAGGTAGGGGAAAAAGAAATCATACAAACATGAGAGTACACGAAATAAATCTGTGTATGTGTGTGTCGATGTGACAGAGTAAGTATAGTTATACTTTGTGAAAACGGAAATAATACCGGGCTTCCCTAATTATACTAATTACGTTTTACAGATGGAACGTGTTTGCAACGTCCGCGTGAAGTTACACTGATAGAGTTTATAATATATAATTATAGAATCGACGAGATATTTTTTAATAAACTGATATATTCGGTTGCACTTAACCATTGATTAGCCTAATGTTCGCATCGGCAGGTGAACTGCTTCGCCTTGTACACGCATATCTGCTATTTGTATTGATAGGAAAGAAAAGAAATCGAAACTCGATATGCGTCTGTATTTAAACTACGTGTGTGTGAACTGTAGGAAAGTAATAGAAACATCTGTGCGATGCCGTAACTTTATCTTCTATGCCTGTCCCTTGATCTGTCCCTGTAGGACAACATAAAATGCCATTAGATTAAACAATCAAGATTAATACAAAATCGGGTTTCATAATTGTATCGGTAATCGTCCGACGTCTTTTACGGGACCACGTGAAAAAAGAAAACGAGATAGCGACAACTGATGAGAGAAATCAAATCAAAAATGCAAAAATAAAAAAAGGAGGAGAAACCGAATAGATTGATAGAGAAATATATGTACGTGTCTACGACCGATGCAGTGGATTTACAAAATTTGCCATGGTGTGTTGGAAAAAATTAGCTGGCTACGACATCGAGGCTACCGATCAGGCTACCTACCTTGTGATTCGACGCCTGTCTAGGAAACTGGGAGAACCGTGGCGTCGAGGTATAGACGGAGATCGAGATCTGCTGGAAGCTGAAGAGCTTGACGTCGAACGAGAAGACCTACTGGAGACACTGCTGGATGATCTTGATGAACTAGAAAAACTCCTGCGACTATGCCTTGAACTGGAACAGAAACAAATCATCTTGAAACAGGTCCACGCAAGAGACCACTTCAAGCAGAGCCGTATAAAATTGAAACGCTAAATCTAGCACAAAACAATAGAAAACTTTTTCGACCAGAAATGAATTTTGTTTTCAAAAGTGCACGTGCACTATTCGCTATTTGAAATAGTATTCTAACCAGCTCTGACCTGACGCTTCAGCATTTAATCGAGTAAATCACCTTAAAGAAGACCGTGAACTGCTCCTGCTACGACTTCGTTTTTCCTTGTCCCGTGATATCCTGGACAGTGACCTTGACCTGCTCCTCGACTTCTTCGACAACGATCTACTCCTGGATTTCTTCGACAGTGACCTGCTGCGAGATTTCTTGGATAACGATCTGCTCCTCGACTTCTTCGACAAGGACCGACTCCTGGACCTCTTCGACAACGACCTTGTCCTACTCCTGGACCTGGATTTCTCCGGCGAACGAGATGGGCACTTCTTGGAGCGTGACGGTGATCTCGACGCCGAGTGCTTCGACTCCGAGGAAGATCTTGATCTGGTTACCCTCTTCGTCCTCGCCGGAGACTTAGGTGACTTCTTGGATTTTGACGGAGATGTCGGCGATCTGTGTCTAGGGGATGCTGATTTCTTACTTCGTGATAAAGAACGTGACTTTTTATCTCTCGAGGGTGACCTCGAGTGGCGTCTGGGTGATCTGGAAGACCTTTTCTCCGGGGACACTGATCTCGTGTAGGATCTGGACCGCGACCTAGAGTAGGACTTCTCTCTCGGTGAGTGTTTCCTGGAAGCTGGTGAGTTCTTCTTGGAGGTGGTCGGAGAAGCAGACCGCTTCGGTTTCGTCGTGATTGTTGGTATCGGAGGCGGAGACTCGCTGGGAGAACGCAGCTTTATAGGAGCTTCTTTGTGAGAGACTGGTGGCGAGTGCGAGGATGATTTGCTTTCCGACGAGTTTTTCCTCAACAGTACCGGGGAGTTCTTCTTAGCAACGGTTGGAGACTTGGGCCTATGATTCGTCTTGGTAGCCAGATTTGGTGAGGTAGTGTTGATCTTATTCAAAGCTTGCGGCAACGGAGGAGGAGACTCACTGGGCGATCTTATTTTTATAGCGGCCTCTTCTCGCGTGAGCGGTAACGCTGGTGAGGGTGACCTGCTAGACACCGGTGACTGGATAGCAGGTAGATGCGAGACGGGTGACTTTGACTTAGATTTCTCTCGCACCGGGGGGCCGACAACAACGTTTTGTACCATTTTAGGTGGGTCGTTCGGTAGAGCGATATCGAGCACACTGTCCTCTTTCTTCTCTATCTTTATCTTCACCGGGCTGATCACTTTCTTTCCTATAGACTCCCTAGCTTTAGCTGCTAGACCGCTTTGCAGACGCTTCAAGGTGTGCAATTCCTTCAGTCGTTCTTCGTCTTCGGGCTTCGGCTCGTCGTCAGCCATGTCGGTTTCATCCTCGCTGGATGAGCGAAGTCTTACTCTCGGTGTTATAGTTCTTATCTTTCTGGTTTTCGAGGTCGATCGAGACTTCCGCTTGGTTTCATTGGTCTTCTTCTGATCCCGCTTCTTCTTGTCCTCCAGAATATGCTTGTATCGTTCCGGATTCTTTCTTACAGGGGAGTAGCTCAATGTTGACCGTCTAGACCTGCTCCTAGTTCTGCTACGGCTTCTGCGACGTTCTCTAGACCTTTCCCGTCTGTCCCTCTGTCTTCTCGGGGATCTTGACCTTCTTCTCGAGTCGGATCTCCTGCGTCTAGGCAGAGGAGACGGTCTGCGCCGAGATCCATAGCGATCATACCTCGATCGACTCCTGCTTCTGGATACCGAATATCTGGTGTATCTTCTAGGCGACCTCGACACTCTTCTCCGTCTAGGCGAAGGACTCACTCGGCGCGACCTTGAATACCTTCTAGGAGATCTTCCTCTTTCGACTCTGCTCCTTGACGGCGATCTGTGACGCCTGGGTGGTGGACTCTTGTGTGCAACCGGTGATTTCTCCTTCTTTTCCGGAACTATCTTTTTCACTGGAGAATCTTTCTTTTTCGGTGGCGGAGTCTCGTTTCGACCCTTCTCCTGCTTTTTCGGCGATCGGTTCGATCGGAGCTCTTTCGCTGCAGTCTCGGGCTCGTCATTCTTTGATTTTTCTACGACTTTGTCATGTTTCATGGACTTTTTGGGTCTCTCCGGGGAGCTGGAAGTATCAAGTTTGATTTTAGATTTGGTAAAAATTAATATTGAATATCAGACCGGCGGACCTTTAAGTTAATAGAAACTAAATTTAATGTTATTTCTTCCCTAAAATTTTTCAACAATTTTGCTATATGTTAGACACAGTCATAACGGTTTTGATGCGGAACCTTTAGCGAGCGGTGAAATGCTTTTTGGTTGTCACCTTGTACGCTTGCTGCTAAACACACTGTGTAATCAGCTGAGAATTGTTTTGATTGGTGGTCACCTTATACGTTTAGGTGAAACACTATACATGCATAAAGGTCCGCGGTCTATTAATTATAATGTCACGCTTAATTATAGGTTCGCTACGTTTTCACAAAAAGAATTTGGTGCGATAAATCTGCTATAATGTTTTCTCATGAAGTTACAACACCGAATATGCTTAATTTTTCAGCGAAAACATAGGTAATCCTTTGATCTTGCGCGGCAGTTTCTATTAATTGCGCATTTAAAATTCATTTACCTGTCGGACGAGCTCTCAGATGACTGATGCTTCCTCTTGACAGCTGCTTTTTTCTTCTAAAAGAAAAACAGTACGGATTACTAAATTAGACAAGGTTGGATAGTGAACATCAATCATGCATATGTATTTGTAGGATAAAAAAAGATGTTGCAAATGTTCAAAAATTGTTCCTGGAGTCTGCTCATTTTCTCTAACACATGTAGCGTGAGTAAATTTGAAATGTACGTTCCAATCGATAGTTTACATCGCGAACGATCGCTGAACAAAAAGGAATTGTTAACGAGAACGGAGAGAAGAGATAACACAGGTGAACCATGTGAACGTCTTAACGTTGTTATACTAATTTATTCGCATTGCACCTATGCCAAAGAACAAGCAGTCTCCCGTTTAAGTAACTTTCTCGTAAATGTGATGGTGCTCGACACAAAACGAGTGAAAGGCAACAACAATCGCAAGTTTGTACGAATATAAATCACAAATTATTATTACATTGAGTAGCGGCATATCTGGTACTCACTCAGGGAATATATCCTGTCAAATGGCGCTGATAATTACAAACAATACTGAGATTTACACTTTTGAAATAATGACTTGTTAACTTGAAATCAGATAAAAATCTTTACAGAAACAAGCAATGAATCATGCTTATTCAAAGATAGGCAGCAACACAAAATTCTCTGATAATTCCAATGTTAATTGACAAACTAATCAAGGGGGGGAGGGAGGAAAAATGAACGCAAAGTAGATGTCACATGCTCCTGCTTCACGTGCTAAGGTATATATATGGAGATATATATATATAGTTATAAATATGTATATGTATGTATAGAAATAGACAAGAAGATAGAAATTCGATATCTATGTCCTTCCTATTGTTTTTCCTACCTCATGCTTTTCTTTTGCCTCTGCTTTGGACTTCTTCTTCTTCTTTTTCTTTTTCTTCTTTGACTCAGTTTCTGACGAACTATGAAATACAATTACATGGTGTTAATAAAACGATCGTTTCTACAGGATGTCTCGTTCAACTCTACCCTCCCTGATAACTTTGTTCGTAAAGTTAAACGAGACAGCCTGTGCAACCATTTAGTTTACAAAATTTTCTGTTACGCTGGCGTTGTTACCTGCTATCATCCGAAGCATCGCTGGACTCGCTATCAGAGGAACTAGCCTCAGCCTTCTTGTGTTTTTTCTCCTTTTTCTTCTTCTTTGATTTTTCTTTTTTCTTGCTGGCCTTTGGAGATTCCGACCTAGGGAATGCAATCGACATTATTCCAAGTGTTTCACCGTGTATGATGTCTAGTTTATATTTGTCTTTTTTTTTATTCGTTTTGTTTAATATAATATTTATATTTTAATTCTTGCAGTGGGCGTCTTCCTGTCGACAAGTGCATACCTTGTGCTGACAATAAAGAAAGCTGTAGTACAATGTATCCGTGTGTGAAAACAAATACTTTATTCTAATGATACAAGCTACCTGCTTTCAATGAGCTCGATCAAAAGTAAACGAACAAACTGTTTGAAAAATAATTCAGAGAACGTGTTACTCGGACGGAAGAACACGCATCGGCACTGAACTATTTCAGCGTCTGGATCAGGATATTCGTAAGTTCAAAAGTAGATAACTAACTTACACGTACATGTATATGTATAGGAAATGCAGTGTGTGGACATTTCATATATATGTATATATATTCAAATAAGAACCAAAAGTCATTTTTTTCCTTTCTTTTTTCTTTCACTGCGATCTCAAGTGAATTAAGTAATAGAAAAAAAATATAATAGATATATATGTATAAATATATATATATAAAAAAGTACAACGATACATATACAGGTGAAACTCACAAGATTGGGCTATAGCTAACAAACCGACTACATAATTATTTCTTTGGAAGATCTGGTTTTTCATAGCCGCTTAACGCGTTCATGGTAACCAGCCGATCGGGGGCACATATGCAAAACCACATCTTTCAAATAGTCACAAAAGACAAGTATACAAAATATGAGGAGTATTGATATAATATGGGATTAGCATTACCTTGATAACCATCGATAAGGACGGACTTGTTAGAAAAAAATAGAGAGATGACATTAACAACAAGCTTTATCGATAACAACAACAAAGATAGAAATGCATGATTTACGCATCAGATTGTTATGTTATTTGTTCAAAAAATCCCGCGTTTTCATATCTTGTACATGTTTCAAGTAAATGTTTGCCTATTCGCGACGGCGCGGACCAGCATTGTTTCTATTCGGAGCAACGAAAACGTGCATCACTGACGTGTTATTACAGTAAACCACGATACAGCAAACATTTACCTCTGTTCGACCTAGAAGAGACAATACCTAAAAAAACGTTAACGAACGGACTCGACTGGATTGGTCTCTTTTCTCATTTTAGATTGCTTTCGAGAGTGTTTTTATATTTTCTTATTTCTGTTTTGATTTTTTATTGTTTTTTTTTTTGATAGTAGACGCGACGACCACACTTACCTACTGAGCCTACTGGGTAGGCACTCAGTCCTCCTCAGTTCTGTTTGAAACAGAGAAAGGTGTATGGGACATGAAATAGTAGGTGAGTCATGAGTCAGTATCTGACAAGAGGTGTGTAGTAAGCAAATGAACGAGTGTGGACTTGCGGTAAATGAATAATTAATTCGGGGGGAGGAGAGGAACTACTACAGGGGGATGCTTGTTCGGTCTTGGAGTCTGGATTCTTGTACACCTTCGACTGTATTCCACCGCAAAAACAATAGCGATTAGCACAATCCATTCGCTATGGTACGCGTATTGCACACCATTGTACTATAATATAACATTCTATCGTGATACTATCATACTATAGTCTGCTGTAGTATAACACGACGGTACTACTGCTACGCTATAGTACACAGCATACGCACAGAGCGCTGCCAAGCTTGTTACAGTCTGGGTTAGATCAATGGATCAGCAAGAGTACACATCGTCTTCACATACATCAGAAAAGCAGAAGTTCAATCCCTTGTCTTATGATTTTCCTAAAATAATAATTCATTCTATACCCACAGTTATTTCGATTTGTTCTAATTCTCGCGTTACGAGATAATTAATAGTTAAATCTTTAAATACGTTTTTTTCGAAAAAGCGGCCCTAATAGCACAAAATATTCTATACGCATTCATATAATATTAAAAAGAGATTCAATCTGTTTTTAATATTCAAATATACATACAATATTTATTTTATACTAAATGATAAATATTTCTTCCTAATATACAGATAATCTTTATTCTTGTACATGTATATAATATTCAGACTCAATATTTTTCTCATATGAAAAGATGTAGCTTAAAAAATATTTCTCCAATATTTGAAAAAAATATCTAATATTTTTGTGCTACTAGGGAGTTTCCACGATGCTTCAAGTTCTAGTTCAGACCTGGCCAACACGCGGCCCACCACCCATATATACAAAAAAGTATTAAACGAATGAAAATTTGCACGTGTACTTACAGCTTTTACAAATAAATAGAGCTTTGTCACAGGGGAAGGGGTTGAGTACCTCTCGCAGCTGTTTCACTGTAACACACTCGTGTCAGCTGTACGTCCCACAGTATTATACAATATATCATAGCACAATGCAGTGATACGACTACTATAGAGTGCCGCAATCGAATAGTAACCAAACAGCACCGAGAATCCAGCCTCCACTGACCCGTGCACCATTACGTTGTCTTTTACCTTTCCTTCTTGTGCTTCTTCCCCTTTTTCTTCTTGCTAGTACTACCGGAGCGTTTTCTCTTCTTCTTCTCCGGGGCAGAGGTGGTGTCCGGCGCCGGGCTCGGCGTTCTCACCAGTTCGTACACTTTGCTCGCAGCAGCTCTCGCCTCGGCCTCTCGCGCGTGTCTCTCTGGATCTAGGCTACTTCCCTCCACGAAGAACTCCGATATACCGAATGCCTCGCGTAGCTTCGCATTTTTCTCTTGCTGCGCCTCGGCAATCTGATGTGTCTCGCGAACACTGAAACAATGATACCTTATTAGTCCTCTTGGATCACGCCAGTTAACAAACCTAAATTCTAGATCAGCTAGACGTTTCATCATCCCACAGACAAATTCATCGACACAGCAGAAAAGCGTTGAATTGTATGAGGCATTGTGGGTGGAACAATATAGGGCTACTTCAGCTAGGTGCGAAGAGCGGCACTCTTGAAGGCCTCCGGCTCATGGACACTCTGTGACTTGCTGCATTTGTTTCGTCCACAAAGATACGAGTTACCAGGCGAGTAAAAAATCTAAGGAAGATTCTTCTGTGCATAATATACCGAAGCAAATCACTTTAGAGTCGAGAAGAAGCGAAGTTGAGAATTGAAAGGGTGTAAAATTTCTTCTATCGAACACCACACTCACGAGAACCATTTCAGAATTAATATAATTATATAAAGGAGAGAATTGATGAATCGATGCACCACGATCAGAAACAATTCGAAGATCAATGAACACGAAGGTTGACGGTGGGACTTGGGAGATCCTAGCTCACTGTATCTCCTTTGTACAGAGTACATCTAAAACAGAACAGATCATCGATCAAAAAGAGGATCAACTAAAATTGAGAATAGATTTGATCCAGTATAATCATTGCGTATCTTCCACCCGCAATGCATACAAATAATCCAATGCACTTCGACAGCAAAAAATAGAAAGAATACGAGAGTACACCCGACAAGCACAGATTAAGGAGGGCATTCTCTTTCTCAGAGAAGGGGATGAAAATCAAATATATGTAGATTTAATGTAAGATCACTATGTTTCTTCCATCCACGGTACACGCGCGGATCCAGACTCTCGAACGAGGCACTCTGACGAAATAAATGTGTGTCGAAGATAAATAAATATAAAGGGGGTGGCGGTACACCATGACCCATTTCTCGGGGTAGATTGTCTCGGGAGAAGAACGGAGTGTCGTACCGCGTCGAGATTTTCACAGTCATCGTCTCGCGGAACGGAATTCACTGGGTCCCGGGAATCGCAGATGGTTTCGCGAGTACGTTCCTATCCGAGGGTGTCGGAGGGTGTCGACACCGGGTCCCGTGGTCGCGACGAAGCTCCAGGCGTCCGGACAATGCGGCAAACCAGTGACATAACACACGCCGTAGAGAGAGGACTATGCGAGGCGAAATATCGTGGCGGCCCCTGTTCTTCCCCGCGAGTGAAAACCAGCAGGCAGGCCGGGGTCGGCCGAGCCACCCCTACGCCAACGCTCGAGCGTTCGATCAATACAATCCAGCTGTTCTCTTTTCTGGTATATCCCTTTCGCGCCACTCGTCCGCTACACGCTCAAATTCAGGAGGCAACCACTCTCTTGCACGAGTCACCCTCTTCTACCAACACCCCCTCCCTCTCCCTTCCCCGTGCCACGGGAAAAGAATTTTTCTTTTTTTCACCCTTTAACACACACCCTAACGTACCGCCATCGTTCGTTGTCGCAGGATCGATCGAACCGCCCGCGTTTTTCTATTTTTCAATAACCTTTAGATCGCTTATCCGATGAGCATCCCTTGCCCGGCATCCCTCCCCCATCTATATAGTTTGATACCGGGGTGGACATCGAGCTCGTATGGACTGATTTTCGGTTCAGATTTTATGGTGGTGGCAGCGGAGTATTGGTTCTTAATTTGATGGCGAAAAAGGGGATGCTGTTTTTCAGTGGCACGGAAAATTATACAGAAGCTGCAGGTTCAGATGAAAATTAGGAACGTTGTTCCAACGATGAACTTTTTCTCCTATTTCCGATTTTATTATCGAGATGGAATCTACATCTTGAGATGAGAATTAAAAGTTACATTTATCTTCTTGTTCGTTAAATTTTTTTTTAACTAACGAACTTGTTTCAAGGGACAAAAATCTGTCTTGCAAAATTATTCCTAAATAATCCTCAATTTTTAAAGCATTCTCGATCGATAATGTCAAGGTTGAAAAGCATGTTTAGCCTACGCTTCACCCTAACTGTTTTCCATTTCTGACGTGCCGCCACTCCTAATTTCCGCCGACCAGTGGCAGCCGTTTCAGTTTTTGTTTCTCCCAATTGACGGGGAGGAAAAAAAAGTGTACAAACTGCGGTTAATTGGCGAGATTACGGCATGCGAAAGGGTAACGGTTGTTCACGCGTAAATGTTTCTCTTTTAGCGGGGGATTGGCTAGTGAACGGGGGGTGACTCACCCCCGGTTGTGCGTTGCGTTCAAATGCGTAGAGGAGGACTGTTTGCCTTTTTAATCCCCTGTGTGTGTCTTTCTCGCGGATCGATCACGAATTTTCGCTTTTTAAACGAAGTACACGTGTACCGGCCGGGTGTCCGGAGTAATTACACGGGGGTGGCTTTCCGCGCTGTCGCAAATTGGATCGGCGGATATCTTTTATGGTATCCTCCTCGAGGTGTCCGAGAGTCAAGATCCGAGAAGATGATAGAGTGGAATCGAAGCAAATTTAATTCACGAGGTAAAACAATAAGCGAGGCTGTCCGACAAACAAGCTAGAAACAGATACATGTGAGAGACCATTCTCTTGATTGTTGTACGAGTGCGTGCCGCCGGACCGTATCAGATATCCTGCCAGGACAAGTGGAAAGGATAATCTGCAGCCAGAGAAATCCAATTCCCCCCTGTCGCCCTTCTAATACACAGAATTTGCCCGGGTTTCGTCAATGGAGCCGATCAACGTTTCCGTTTTGTGACGTTCGTTTAATTATTCGGGGATTAGTGGCTGCCTTTTAATCAATCAGAGAGTCATCGAGCAATGTACGTACTACGATAGATCCTGCTGAGAATATTTTGTCGATTAGACTGCGGCTTTTATACATTTCTGACGCGATTCACTTAATTATAAAATTATTCGATTCTTCCTCCTTCCAATTGATGCCAGAACATTCTTATTTTGCATAAGGAGCCGCAGTCTAATCAGTCTTTCAATTCAACCCTTTCACTGTCTCTGGCTTTTATACGCTGTTCTTAATAATATCTAGAAAAATAAAAGAAATACTTTCAAGCTATCAAAGGTTTAAACATAAATTTGTATAATAAACGAATAATTAATACGTAATCGGGCACGTGCTTTTATATTGACCTAATAAGTTTACCAACGTTTATTCAGAATTTATCTGATCTTAGAATCGATGTGTTTCGTTTCTGTAGCGTTCTACGTTTTTAAAAGGGTGAGAGGTTGAGATTTGTGAATGAAAAGCAATCGAAAGAGATTCACCTAACAACGGAGCGCATGTTGCTTCGCCGTCCGGCGAGCAAATGGAGTTGTATGCGCTGGCAACAGCAACAGTGCTGTCGCATCTGCAGCTGTGCACGTTTCTTTCCGTTCGCCGCTTGCAATTTACGTTTCCGGGACCGTTTCATGACCTTCTGCCGATCTAGGAAGAAGTTTCCACGCCAGAGAGTTTCGAAAAACGCGCGACCGTCGGCTGGACCGCGTCCACGCGCTGGTTTCACCGGAGATGGGACTGTCACGGACATGGTCATTCCCCTTGGTCTTCAACTTCCGCTTGAAAATAATTCTTCCTCCTCCTGCGATACTATTTCGCTCCTATTTTTCCTGTTTATACAGCTTGGGGTCAAGCGATAACCCAACTGTTAATTCCTTTGATCAGTGTTGGCTCCTTGTTCTTCAACTATCCAGTTGAAAGTAATTCTTCCACCCCTCAGGGAACAGTTCAACATTCAATTTTTCTATATTTTTGTTCTGTTCGTACAATTTGATCTCAAGTAATTTGCTAGCCCAATTTTTTATCTCTTTAAAAGAAATATCCTTCCTTGTGGTGCGACTTAATTAAATTTTCCTTGTTTCCTCTCTTGTCACGGTTTATTTTCAAATAATAAATCAATATACCCTTCCTCAAGGTACCGATTCGATGAAAAATGAATCTTCGCTTAAAAAAGCAAGAGTTATCCAGAGATTGAACGGACTTCCTTCCTCCCAGTCGTTCGGACAAGATCCTCGATCAGCGATATGCCGTCTTATGTTCTCCGAGTCCCCGAGGTTCCTGCGTTCTCACGAGCCGAGAGCATGCCAACGAATTTCCCGGTATCGGTCGCCGATAAACTTCGTTTCTTCAAGCATCCAATTTGTCGGCGGCTGCGGAGCGGGGTAGGGGGTGTTGCGGGGGCTCGGGGCAATCTCCGGGTCTGAATAATTAACCCCCGAGTAATTAGTCGGGCATTAAGCGCGATCGGCTGCTAATTTACGCTAAGGAGCTCTGCCGGTCGGCTGCGACGGTGTGCAAGCAGCTTCCGACGCGGCTTAATCCCTTCTCGAGGGGCGGCTTTGATAGTTTAGGGGCGAGGAAGTGGGGGAGGGGGGTTGGTCGGTTGGTTGGTTTGCGGGGGTGGCTGCTGGAGGCTCGAGGCGAAGGTAATGGCTTCCTCCCCCGATTACGACAGCCCCTTGTGTTCAGAATTTCTGTTGTTCCAACGCGAGAACAATCATCCGGCAAGAGATGATGAAAACCTCCCCTCTACCCCTCTTTTCTCCTCTCTGTAACCGGCTGCTCGCGTGTCTTCTCGCGGGCCGAAAGAAAGGGTCTCGATTGTTTCTCCTCGGAAAGTAATCAACGCCGAGACACACGAGGCCAGGCTCTCCTAAATCACCCCCCGCGGGCCGTTCGTGTCGCTTGGAATCGTTCCATACAGCGGGACACTCGATAAATCACAACGTTTATACTCTCATCTATTTTAACACCGCTTGTGTGTGTATATATATATATTTGTACGTATATCTCTCAATATCTCGTGTAAGAATATAGGAAGAATATATATCGGTCTTACTCTAACTTAGCCAGACTAAGGAAGACTTCGGATCAGAGGCACACTATATCGTCGTACGCGCAGCAACGATGCTTCGATAATCCTTAAATAATCCTTAATGATTACTATATGTGGTCGGTCGGGCCGACACCTGGAGACACATGGATTTTTCTATGGAAGAATGGATCTCTTGCAAGTCGTCCTCTCTCTCTCTCTCTCTCTCTCTATTGATCGATCACAAACACGTGGAGTGCCTGCAGAATCCTCTCGGTGAAATCGTTCACTGTGACGTAAAGCTCTTTCTTTGTGTTTCTTCTCTTCTTATCTCTCGAGTCCGCAACGTGTCGCGCGAAATTGTGTTGCTCGGCGAGATCCTCTAGAATCTTATAACTGGATGCTGCGTTACAGAACTACACTTATTACAAACCCGAATACTTAACCCCACTTAGAGGCGACGAGAGTAGCGATTACTTATATATGATTATAGACTAATATCGAAGAACTACGCGCTAGTGGAAGACTTTTGTGATTTTGTTTGGCTTTTACGAGCGTATCACGAGATCGTTACATGTTCCCTTGTTCTCCTTCGTCCGATCCGACGTCCCTTCTACACGGGGATATCGAGATTATTCTCGTTGGAGACCCGTGCCACCCGACGAGAGCCGACGACGCGCAGCGTCGCAACGCCGGTCCATCCTCGCACTGAGACGGAAAAGTCGAGTGAGATGCTGGAATAAATTCACCCTCGACCCCGCGCCGCCTCTCTGTTTCGCTTTCCGTGCCACCCCCCTGCCCCCCGTTGCGGCTCCGCTCGTCCCACCTCCCCTCCTTTTCGTGGGTGGCGCCGGCGCCATGGGGTACGTCGATATCGGCCGCGCAACACCCCTGAAAAGCCCGTCTCCGCCCTCCAATAATATTGGGCTTACCGGGAAACGGAGTTTTCATCGGAGGTGCCTCGGAATTCCTACCCTCCACGTGCCCGATATAGAATTGCTTTTTTTTATAACAAGTTCTAGCCACCCCATGATGTCCTCTACCCTTATCTCTCGGTCTCATGTCCCCTAGGGTGGATTTAGAAAATAATTTAATCGCGTGCCTCCCTCTCAGAACGCGAAAAACTGTTTGCCCTATAGCGTCACGCCACTGGCCACCACCACCCCTTCGTCAGCCGGCTAATCGCGAAGCTGCTGAGAGTTTAACGGCCAACGAATGAAAGCTGGGATAGCTGTTGGTGTTCTGGAATGGGTCGAAGCGAGCACCGAGTCGCGCGATCTTATGGGAGAAAGAATGTGGCCTCCTATTTCTAACTTGAAATCGTTTGTTTCAGTATTCTAAGAGAGTGGTTTTGCATAGAGTGTTTTGCATAGACTGCAGATTTTGTATATTTCAGCAAAGGCAGAAGCTGCGTGTTGAAATGATTAATCGAGCCGTAGTGTGGTAATTGCATAAAAGTTTTAAAGATTATTCTTTGCGTTAAGTATATAGTCCATTAACAGGCTTAAGGAAGTCTATGAACAGGCTTTTAGCGAGTTTGCTGTGTCTATGGGAAGCTTAACAATTCCCCCTTAAATAATAGCCTAATGAGAAGTTTTTGAACCATATTATTAAACAACAATTTACAGTATCATCTTATTTCTGATTACTGACAAAAATAAACAATACAAGTTCAACAGTATTAAACAAGTATTGGCATAAGAATTATATTATTATTGCTGTCAAAATATTACTGTAAGAAAAGAGTATTAACGCTGAATCTACCATACAAGTCAATCCATTTCAGATCTGACTTTTACAATTAATGAAATTGCAAAGTTCTTGCTAATTTTGAAAAATCTGTTAGGCAGCTGGCAATGAACAAAGTACAAAATTAACGAGGATATTGCTTTTGTAGTTGCGTTAAGAAACGAAGGGTTGAGACGTTTCAATCCTCGCGTCGCCGCGCAAACGTCTGAAGCTTCCCTCTCATAAGAGATCTCAGGCTTTCAAAAGGAAAGCTTGGGGGCACACAAGATATAGATGCTGGCCTTCTATCATCTAGGTGCTATATATAGATACTATGCTGGATTACTAGAGGTGTCACCAGAAATAATTCTTCTCCGTGTTTTCTAACTCGCGCGCTTGCACATGCAATTTAATTATGTAATTCCTAGCATTTTCCGTATTTGACCCCTAACGATTTTAATGAGTGTTCAAACCCCCGCGATTTCGTTCATTTTAATATCGTACAAAATACAAATACAAAAGTGTGAAATTAAAGAAGCATATAAATTGTATAGTACTTACTTTATACGGCCAAATTCGTCTCTGGGTACCGGCGGTTTGGCTTCGCTTCCCATTAGCATACATCTGTACGACTCTACTTTGTTTTTTACTTCCTCAGTTGTAAAACTACAAAACATAAAACTTCGGGTGAATAACTGTTCTAGCATCGGCGGTACTATAAGCTGCAGAAGCAATATATTGGGTTAGAAGAATACATTGAAGCCAACGGTAAGCTAAATCCAATTGGAGTTTGGAATCCCATTTGGTATTGGGCTCAAGGGATCAATGAAGCTTCATATTTTGCTATGCATAGTCATCGTCGAGAAACATAATTGTTGCATATTGGAAATGTTCTGCGTTAATGATAATTATGAATTAATAATCAAAATAATGCTTACCCTTGTTCTTCCAGTATGTCAGCAAACTCTGCACACTTAACTTCAACCTTCCGTTTCCTAACATGATCGAGAATTTCTTTGTTAGGTTGTTTGTTCAGTTGGTCTAATTTCCCTTCATCTGATTTGTAGGTGACCTTCTCTTTTGTTTTGCGTACAATTGCCCAGTTTCTTTGTACGTGTCCATTTGTACCTGATCCACGTGGTGTCTGTAGTCCAATACCATTGTACATCTTGTATTACACCTGTAAGGACACCATCGAATCCCTTTAACGGAGTTAAAGAACAGCGCTGCGGTTCGTTCAAGGTGCAAATACACCAGCTAGTAACTTGCAACATTTCCTTGCAAGAGCAACTTGCAGAAGCATGTACGCTTGTTCAGAAACATTCTAAATATATTGTTATGCACTCTAGAAGTAACCTTTGTAAGCGAGTTCAGCTTTATTTACACACGTCACGAGAGTTGCTCTTGCAAGAACTATTGGCAACTTATGGCAACCAAACTAATTCGAACTTCGTAGAGACATATCGTACAAGATTTTGCACACTTTTTCATAAAAATATATCAATGATATCACGTATCGAATAACCCGTAGGCTTAAAATTCTTCTCGATTACAGAACACCTCGACAAAGTCTCTAAGATTGTAAGACACACCGTTAGTTTTCTTTCGAACGACAAAACTCATTTACAAACGAATCGACAACGAATGACAGTAAGCGGACAACAGCCGTTGCGGTTACGTTGAAAAACTTGACTAAAGATCGTGTTTATCCGGATCGAGAACGAGATCAATGAGATCTGGTCTGACGCCGAGCATCGAATCTTCGTTAAATCACGAACGAATCGATCGGGAATATGACGTGATTGAACTAATAACTCCCGGAGGGAGCGGGAAGGTAGGTTAGAATAGACTGCACGCAAATCAATTATCGATCCGGCGAGTGCTGCGCAAATATTTCGTCGTGCCGATCTCGCGTGAACGTGAAACGTTACCTTGGCATCAGTGTCAACGGCGAGGACCTCACTCTGCCATCCACAGGATCGTCGATTTCACGACTACTCTTCGGATGGAATGATCGATGAGAAAAACACAAGTGCAACCGCGATTTCCGTGGCGTCACCGTTTCAACTGGTTTCAGCGACAACCCCACGACGTAGTGCGGTGGCGCTACTATTTTCACGTAAGCGTAGGACAGAGAGAGGAAATGAGAGAGATCTCTTACGCCCGGGATTTCGGTGATCTCGCTATAATGCTGCCCCCTAGTAACGCTTTCAGCCTGGATCAGAAATATAAAATATACTATAATAATAACAGAGAGGAAATTCATAATAAAATATCAGACAGTTATTTTTCGGTTATTTCTTTGTAATCGCTATAGTAATGACGTCACACCGGTATATAAAAATGCCGGTATATTTATGCATACACAGTCGAGGACTTTTTAAAATTCGTCCAACGCATGAAACAATAAACTATTAATATATTAATTCTCCACTAATATGTATAAAACCGTTAATATACTAAAGCAAGGATTTAAAAACCGGATTACATCCTTCGCTTTGGAAAAACCGAAAAAATAGCGGTATTTATAATATCTAGGTTTCGGTACAGCCTCTTGGCATAATACCGGTATAAAAATGTTACCGGTCCCTGGATTTTGCAATGTCGCACCATTGATTACATCAGTTTACGTAAATTATAGTGCGCAGCCACGACTCGCGTTCGAACGAGCGCGCGAGACGCTAGCAGAAAGCCACGGAAAGCTTGTCACACGGAAACGCACGTGGGTGCGACGCGATGTAACCAAAAACTGTATCCTTGCGATTTTATTTTGAATGAAATTTATACTGGCATGTGCAGTGTGCAGTGTTTGTAGATTATAATCGATGAGTGGTATGCGCTTTTGAATTGTTTGTTAGTAGTTGGTTTAGCTTGCAGCGATAATGGAAGTCAGCGTGGGAGATGTTGCTATGCCTGGCGATGTTATGAAGGACATTACAACAATTAATAAGAAGGAGACAATCATTTTGGGACCTGGTCTTCGACGCGAATCTGACATGGTTTTTGCGTACAAGGCGGGAATATTAAAGAAAATGAATCCAGCTGTGTACTATATAGACAGTTATCAGAAACGGTAATGTCAATTCATTGTTCAGATAATTTCCGAGACTTATTTACATTCATACTATTGTAACTTATCTATTTAACACTGTACAAATCATTTATATGTTTATAAAAATATTTAACCATTTTTTACAATCTCAATAATCGTATAAGATAAGAATATTAGAATCTATCGAGTCTCATAAATCTAATGTTAATAAAGTAGCGAAATTATGTTACTGATTGCAGTTTCTTTTTAAGGTACATACCAAATCGTGGAGAAAATGTAGTGGGTATAGTCGTGCAGAAGGGTGGTGATATTTTTAAAGTAGATATCGGGGCCAGCGAACAGGCATCCCTCTCGTATCTTGCGTTCGAAGGTGCCACCAAGAAAAATCGACCTGATCTTCAAGTTGGGGACCTTGTCTTCGCGAAACTTATAGTTGCTAGCAAGGATATGGAACCGGAACTTGTATGTGTAGATTCTCATGGGAAAGAACAAAAATTGGGTGTTCTCAGTTCCAATGGCATGCTTTTTACGTGTTCGTTGAGCCTCATTAGGAAGATATTGAGTCCTAATTCTCTGTTGTTTAATACATTGGCACGTAGTCAGGCATTCGAAGTAGCTGCTGGAATGAACGGTAGAGTGTGGGTGAAAGCGAGGACTATTCGGGAAACGATTGCAGTGGCTAATGCTATTTTAGCTGCAGAGTACGCTACTCCGAATGGCATAAAGAAGATATGCGCGGATATCGAGAAAACTTTGCTGTTAACACAGTCGGGTAACGACGAAGAGATGCAGTGAAAAGAAGTTACTAAAACAGCCATCTGTTACGAATGATTATTTATTGTACCAATATTATTAATGATTTTTATAAATAAATCTGTATGATTTCTTATATGAAATGCGGTGATTATAGTGACAACCATTCTGACAACCATCGTGATAAAAATGTAGAATTAGAACTACATGTAGTACGTATAGTACTGTTAAGTATATTGGTCTTGTACACTGCTATCGTGACGTGATAGAAAGAATTGGCAAAGATCTACGAAAATAAAGATATATACTTAAGTTCTGGTACTACTTGTATTTCTCATTCGGATTGCAGTTTGATAATGAACATTATTTGAGATGAAGAAAACAAATTAACAAATGATCCAGAACGAATAACAGTATTCGTTTATAAGAATGACAGTACACAAGTCACTCCTTTAAAAATGTTTTAAAAGCATTGTTGCTATCAGCGTATAGATGTAATTTGTAAAAGTGAGAATAAAATGATTTTTCTGATATGTAACTAATGTCTTTTTACCTGTAGTGTGAAAGCTATACTCTAAACTAATGATAGTATCAGATATTCAAGCACAATCTTGACTTTCTTTATTTTTTCCCACAAAAATATTTAAACAACTCTTAAATCAAGCATTGTTACACATTTTTCCATATTTTTTGTCTTTCTAATACAGGATTTGTACGTGATGAAATGTGCATTGTATTATAGTTTGTAAAACAAACTGTATACATGTCAGGAAAACACTTCTTCTAAACGCCACAGCCACGTACAGTGGCTACAGAATGAATTCGTACAATAGTTTAAAACTAATATTAACACTGACTCAGCGTGAACAATACTATATGTATGTGGAGTATTATTAGATATTAAATAACAATAAAGCGACACGGTATATTTATCATAAATAAAAGAAATAATTGTGTATAATAAAGCATTCCTCTTTAACAATTTATACAAAATATAGAAACGAAACAATAATGCGCGGATAGTAATATATACAAATTTTGCTTCATACCTATTTTCACATTTTTTTTTCTTTTTAAGAAGATAAACAATTAACTTAATCATCTCGAGAAACAACAAAACAAAAAACGCTTTAGATCGCAGATCGGACATAATACATCGTAACCGAGTATACATGGAATTAATACAAAGATGAATACCATCAATTAATCACCATTATAAATATCATTTACTATCACTTAAGTTAAAGGTATAAAACTAATATTATTACTCTAATAGACAATGACACGACAGACGTGTAGTTTTTACAAAAAGTGGGTTTTTTTTCAAATCATGTCGGTATTTACAACTGCTTCCGTTTTGCAAATACGTATCATATAAAAATCTTACATGCGAAACACAAAGAGCAGAAGCTTTTTGTAAAAACCACGTTGCGTTATTTTTTCTCTCTCTGGTATGTCATAGGCAGGTAATATGTATGTTAGGGACGATCCATGGTGCTACTGGCAACCATTATTACTATTCTATGGTCTAGTGCTTTACTTAGTATATATTTTCACATGAGCGTGCTATGTGAAGTAAATATATTAATGCAATACCGTTAACTATAGATGTAAGATGACGAATGCTATGCACGTGTTGCGTTTCATAGCTTCTCAGTTTTAAAAATGTATGATTGTAGATGCAGGAAACACAATCAACAGAAGGAAAGACCCGGAACTAATCGAATAGAAATTTCAACTGATAATTCGACAGATTACAAATATCTTTTGTTGTAGTATAAACGCAAAATATCTGCCATTATCACTGTAGTTATAGATTTCGGTTTATATAATCTTGATCTACCTCATAAAAATATATCTATGTTACATTGTTAGGACATCAGTACAACATTTTCGATATAAAAACGATAAAAAACATTCTATCGTAATGAATGAATTTCAGAGTTGCGCTTTTGATTTGAATACAATGCCAATTTGAAGTTCCTAATAATAGAAACGAAAAGAGTTGCTTGTGATTTTTTTTTTAAAATACTATTCATCCTATTACGAAAGAAACCGCGATCGTTACCTTACTATATAATCTTGCTTTTTTTCATGATATTACTTTATTGATTGTATTCCTAACATGATAAAAGTCATTTTGTGAACATCCTATATTGCATAGGTAGATATGCAGATCTTTTTTACGGTATGCAATGGCAGACCTCTAAACACAGAAGACTAAGCATTATTGTTAGTTCTTGTAGCAGCTGGTAGTTATAAGAATAATTTTTTCGCTTTATATACCAAGTTACATTTATACTTCTTTTTTATCAGGCTGCATCGTGTTTAATGCCACTAAATGTAAAACCTATGCCTTCACCAGATAGCTTTGATAGAGACAGTTAAACATTTAACTTACAGTACACCTATTGTTATATATATGTCAGCAGAAATCATTGATTATATTTATAGTTGAGAATGTGCATGAGACATAAAGTTTCCGAGTCACCAAGTTAAAATCGTCAATACTGAACTCTGTAAATCTCTGTAAAGCAACGCTAACGTCTTTTACATGGAGAAAACCGACCGTATCCGATATCGTACGTGTCTTACTATGGATTTATCAAAAAGCATACATCACTGTTAGCAAAATTTGACAAAAAACAATCTGTCTGCATTGTAAAAAACTCTATCAAAGTAGAAATGCGAAATACGACTCTGTCTAAAAGGAAAGAGGAACATGATTCTCTACATGAGATTTTTTTTCTTAACGAGCAAACCTACCAGATCACTCTTGAAGCTCGATATCATAGCACGAAATTACCTATACGAATATGTAGATAAATATTATCATTGCGTTCCGGCGTAATCGTTAGTTATATAAAAAATTGTCTTTGCTTATAGCTAAAATATTATGATGCCTCGGCTATATAAATATATATATATATTTATATATTTATATATATTTATATCATTATCATTATTGTTATTATCATATTATTTTTTTTTCATTAGCGCATAGAATATTTATATATATATACCATTCACAACACAGAGTGCATAGTACGAAGCCAAACTGAATCTGTTCACCCCTAATTAGATTACGGTACAAGGGAGGAACAGATCACGAAGCCTCAATGTAACAATACACAACCAATTTTTATACAACCTGCGTGCACCAAATTGCTTTCTGTCGTCTCTCCTTGTGTCGACAAAAGCAAGACATTTTTTTTGTTTAACTTACATATTTTGTATTAAGTAGAATCGTTAAGGTATTATGTTTCTGACAACATGAGCTTTACTAACCGATGAAAGACTAATAAAGACAAGAATCGATTTCCACAACCATTTCCATAGTTATTACTTCACGAGTGCTTCAACGAATAACGAATTAAACAAAAATGTACGAACGTACACTTCTCGACTTATTTTTGCTCGCAAAAAACTTCTTTTGAATTGTTCAAAATAATATAAAATAATACTGTTTTTTCTTCTTTTTTTTTTAAAAAAAAAAAGGAAAGAAGCCTCTACACCAAGCACTCGTCACATAATTTTTGTTTTGTTAATGAATTTTACACAACGAGAAAATCTGATATGGTGCTACGTGTAAATCGTGGAAAATAACTGTATATTTGTTTGTACAGGAAGAACTCTTATCGAAATCATCAACCGTATTGATTGACTACGTTAATATTTTTCTTCATTTATGTGATTCGTGTAGGATGATATTATGTTTCATTACGAATGAATACTCTCTGAAAAGACTTGTCTCGATGATCGATTATCAAACGTGATCCTATCAAAGATGATATCCAAAATATTTTAACTTATTCTACCTCTCTGCCCTATATTTACTGCTAATACGAATGGAATGATTCACTCAACCGAAATACACGGTGTCCGAAGTGTAATTGCTCGATATCACGGAGACTAATGGATTTTTTGTTCGCTTCGCATCCTAACACTGTATACTGGAACTTATTCGTTATGGAGTTGTGCTATCTGTTTAAGAATTTCTTTTGATGAAATTTGATTTTACATATTATCAATATAATCCAATAGCAGTATTGCATTTTGTTCTTAAGGTGGTGCAAAAGCATGTTGAAGCAATAGACGATGTTCGATCGATCCACATGCAAAGTTAAAAGTATGGGAAACAGCATACTGCTATAAAGAACCGTTAACGTAGTAGAATTATCTTTACAAGTTAGAGTACTATGGTCTTTACAATTGCACATTCTCTGAATCACAGGATTTTCCCTAGAAAGAACATACAACAATGTGTGCCTCAATCTCGACGACAGTTAAGCTCTCTGTCGGGAAAGAAATGATTAAAAATATTCTTAAGAAACACAAACTCGCTCTTACAACAACAATAAATAAACGATAACTTTTTAGAAAGACACAAAAAAGGAACTTTTTCACCCAACCGACTTCTGCACACCTTAAAACGGCAGTAAGCAAGCCTTTGTTTCGTCGTATTCGACAAAAATCTGTTTCAATCGGATGATTTGTATTTCTGACAAAAATCTTACTTTCTGCATGATATTGTCCATTGAAAAATTTCATTTTGTTTTCTCGGTGGTAACGGCTAAAAGTAATTGCGTACAAAAGACGTTTCGATTTTCATGCAGAATGTAAGATGGATGCGCGTTTTGTTCGACGTTACGATTAAATGTTAGCGTGTGACTTGTTCAGTTTCCACAAAAAACGATTCTTTCTGTTTGTTCGTTTGTTCTTAGAATTACAGTCTTACTAAGAATATTCCTTTTGGCTTACAGGAGTTCGTTTACTTTAAGCTCGACCAATGAGCAATAACATTATCGAATTTCAGTGTGTTGGAACGTCCTGGTAAACTTCCTCAAAAATGTGCTACTCCGTTTTCACAAAACCTAGCAGAGTCTTACGTACGCGTTTTGAACACTTTACATTGTATTGTAAGTGAAAAATTTAACTTGTTTGTCCGTGCACGCGCGCGCGAACGACTTACACGCTCATAGCGTACAAATCCTACGATTCCTCGACAGTACTGATATTCCAAACACGAACAGGTTTTTTTTAGGTGTCCGCGATGATGGTATAAGTTTCATCGCTTACCTGATCTCTTTATATATATATAGTGCTGTCATCGATATACACCAATGGTTTTATTCGAGGCCATCGTTTTCGATAATTCTCGGTTTTTACTTACGTTTAAGGTGACACATAAATTGTGCTCAAGCCACTTGTTAATAAAAAAAGCCACAAAAAACCTAAGTATTTTATAGTTACTAGAGTCGCCTAGGTTGCACGACGCTGTTATTGTTCAGACGCGTGGTGGTTTGGTTGTTGAAGTTCTCGTCTTGCGGAATGTGCTCTGTTCTTTCGTCGAAAAATCCTGGATTCAGAATGATGTTGGGGACCAGCTCAATCACTTCCTGCTCCTCCAGCTGCGCTGCAATTCGGGAACGGAGATTAATTTTCATTGGTCTAGGCCACGAGTTATATTAGCTTCTACCCTCTCCCTTTACCAATATTTTGCTGGGCTACATATATTACATATACAGAAACATTTGGAAATATATATATCTATATATATATATATACATCAACGAATCAAATTTTTGTAAGTTAACGTCAGAGTTCATTTTGTACAGTGAACGCATTGCTTACCCAGCAAATGTATGTGCTACCTTTGACCTATATATTTTGGTACAGTCAAAGTTCCACTAATAGCACATAATATTATCTAGGCCATAATGCTCTATCACTATTACAATACTTTCTATTCATTGCACTAAATCATTCTGCATACAAAAATTTTATACAAACCACCAAAGCTTAATAATCAGACACGTAAAGTATCTTACAAAAAAGAATTAGTGAGAAGAAGTAGGACAAACGAAGTTCCTTAGTAAACAAGTAAGATAGTAAGTTTGGTGGCTGATGTAGTCTATTCGTAAGAGATTAGGGTATCATTCCTATGAGGAGTGTAAAAGGTGCTACTGTCAGGCAAACTGTATAGAAAGAAGGTAAAAACATGTTACAGATTAATTTCAGTGCCTTATGTTGTAGATGTGTTCGGTGCAGAAGTTAACAGAGTGTTATTGTTAAACTGGTACATGATTATGGAAGATTCGTAATAAGATGCTGGTAAGTTTTATAAAAGTTAAAATACTAGGAGAATTTGTTAAATACTAATAAAATTTGCAGAGCGCGCTTGCAGTAGGGAAATATCAGTGGAAGATAATTGGTTTTGTATTAGAATAGCACTAAATTGATTGAAAGGAGAATGGCTGATGTAAAGAAAAAGCTAGAGATCAGGGCCATAGATAAGTCAAGTGGTTAGTGATGCTATCGTTTCTGCTGCAGATCTTCTCCGCTAGATAGAATGCATTACACGCGTTCGCACTTGTTCGTGGATTTAAACAACGTTACAATGAATAAATTCTATTGTATCGGGCTTTACTCGTGCGGAAGAAAGTTGAGTTTCCTCAGCAGAAATAAATAGCATGAAAGAGAAAGAGTAGAAGCAAAAAGCTCTTAGATAAAGTTACCAGGAAATGCTTACAGGGTACTTTGCACTCACGATAGAGGAGGTAACAAGTACCTATACCAAGAATCATAAGTGTACCCATAACTATGCCTACCGCTGCCACCCAGACACGAGTGTCAAAATTTTCTACACCCGACAAGAGATGTCTTGCAAGTTCTGAAATAATCGTCCATTATAAATAATAATACATTCTGTACATGCAGAGTTTCGTACTCTGGGACAAATCGTCAAACGCGAATTCTCTACCTAATTCCTCGATACTGTGATGCGTGTGACCTTCCACCTCGACGATCTCTCCTCGCCCCAGCTGATTTGTTGCCCACACTCGGAACGAATACGTTGTGTTTGGCACCAAGTGATAAACATCAATTTGCCTCTATAAAGTCATCGGTTCAAGTCAAATTAATTAAGAATCGGTATTATTGCGAGCTAACAAGAAGTCTCTTGAAATTATATTTTTGGCTGTAACGAAATATTTGCTAAGTCATAGCCCAAACATTAGGACTATGGAAGCATTAATGTGCCGTCTCAGAAGCCTTTTTGCAGCTCTCAATAATACCCGTGAAACGAATACTTTTTTTGAGAGAGAGAGAGAAAGAGAAAGAGAGAGAGAAAAAGAGACAGACAAACAGACACAGAGTAAATTACAGAATTTGGTGGAATGTGCGTTGGAACAATAGGCTTCCAGTCTTCTGGCTCTTCACCCACATTCGGTTTAAGACGATATTCGGCAGTGAAATCTATGATAGGATAACCACCTGTGCCAACTACTTCCCAAAGAATATTTGCCAATATCGTGGATGGTTTAACCCATACGTTATGTAAAGCTGGAGGAGGAGCTGAAGAACAATATAACAATAGTAATATAGGTATGGAAATTATTTTAACACTTTACGGCCCAGCGATTTCTATTATATAATATATAATTAAGATACTTAAAACATATATTCACAATGACCGGCCCGTAAAGCGTTGAAGGTATTGTTGGAAGTTTAATGACTCACTTCTAACTTCTACATTAATCCTAATCTTGACAGCATCGTGATCATCGTCTAAGGTGCACGAATAGTTCCCAGCATCGTCCACGCTGACATTGATAAGTTCCAAAGCTCCATTAGACTCAACCTTTAGTCGTCCAATTTGTTCATCCTCGCGTCCCTCTCTTATCCACAACACACCAACAGATCCGCCTGACTGTGGTGGTGCATCTTCTTCTGCACAAGGTACAGTCAAGTTCTGACCAACATCTACAGCGACAAAATGCAGTGGCACCAAAGTCACTGCTTCCTGCCATGCTGAAGATCACAACAAGTTCTTTGACTACCACAATTATACACGTTATATCAAATGACATGGTTAATATCAAAATCTACCAAGTGAGAAGACAATTATATACAAACTTTATACAAAAAAATTACACTTTAAAAAATCTACACAGTGCTTCTTCGATTATTGTCCAAAATTCTATGAATATAAAGAACAATAATTTCAAAAAATGTTTCGTAGTCGTCAACACACTAAAAAGTCAGTATACATTAGAATGACACGAGCAGCGTGTAAGTTTCTATCTGTCAGTTCATCTTTTTTTTTCGAAAAGCATGTGTTCGAAAGAATCGATTCGAATTGACAGACAGGTCGATCGAAACGCGACGCTTTATCGTTCTTATGTTTACGACGCGCGGGGTACGGTTTCGCATAAACAAACTGTACATCCTGTATGAATTAACCGTCTATGTATATACATTGCACGAGGCGACATGCGTTTGATGGATCGAGGTACGAAAATAATAGAATCGACGTTTCTGCCGATCAATGGACTCGCCGGAAAGCGCTCGAGCGAGGATCTCGGCGGGTGTCGGACCGCGGAAAAAACAAGATACTTAGTGAAATTTGCATAACTCGACCCTGAATCGTAACGATCGTGTGCTGGGTCGGCCCGATTTGCACGGTGTGCACGAATACAGGCGCAGCACGGGACGGGTCTCTCGGTGTGTGTCACATTGATCGGCAGGTGCGCTCGCACGGCTACGAGAAGCGAGCGGATTTTTCTCTCTGTCTCGCTTTCTGTCTCTCGGTTGCTCACCTGCCAGGAAGAGTATCAGCGTGAGGATTCTATGCCCAGCCATTCTGCCATATTAGAAGGTCTCGCGTGGATGTAGACGGAGACTTGTTAAGGATCCCGTCGCGGCCGCATCTTTTCCCCGATCGATCCTATTTTCCGCTTTCGAGAGAGCCACGGTACGCGGGAGCTGTCAAACTCATCACGCTTCGCGGAACACCGCCCGTCCGGCGCTCTTTGGATTTTATTGAGTTGCCGGGGCCGCGCTCTAGCGGCGACGCTTCGAACCCAATCCGAAAACAGGGCCTGCAACCCCACCGAAAACAAACGTAACAGCTGTTCCGATCTGAACGGGCTCTTCCTAGTGATGGCCAACTATCGACTAAATTGATAGTAGCCAAATTTTCAGTCGACTGATTTTTTTTTCAACTATCGAATTCATCGACTAAAAACTATCGACTAAATACTCGATAGTATGTAGCTACTAAATAGTAATTAGTCGATAGTTAAATTTAATCGATCATGCCCATCGCTAGCTCTTCCGATCTGAACGTCATCTTTGGACTGCGGATTTGATGCATTTACGATAAAAATGAACAGGTGCACTTTTACAACAGTATTATGTTCAGTTGCAAAGTCTGTTGCAATTCACACAGGTATATAGAACTTTTTTTACTTCTTCTCAGAAATAATTGCAGAGAAAATCCTTTCATAGTTTTCTCCAGTAAAATTTTAAACGAGCAACACGAATCGATTGAACTAAAACCATGAAATGCATCGCAATCATAAATAATCGAAAGATTTTACAGCCTTCTGTGCGGGAAGCGGATGAATTTTCACCTCAGGAGCTTAATTTTACCTTGACCTTAAATTTAAATACAAATGCTCATTCCTGTTTTATCTACTATAACAATGAACATACTTTTTAATATTATATACGAATCACATATTACAAATATCTTTTTAAATTTAATTTCGTCGGCCCCAAAGATCAACATACATTTTAATTGGTGCACGATTGAATTTCAATAATGACACAGAGAGACCTATAAAATAATACAACATTCATTCTATAAAAAAATTCAACCCTGGCGTTGAGCAGTATTATTATTGAAGCAACTTTTTTCATCAAGCTTCTATTCACGCGCCGCAATCGAAATTCAATTTTATCCCGCTAGATTGAGACGTCACACCGCGATCCTGCGTGTCCGATCAGAAATCAGGGCCTGCAACCGCAGCGAAAACAAACGTAACAGCTGTTCGGGTTATGGCACGCGTTATCTCGTGACAACGAATTCGCTGCGTCGAATAACAAAAAACGAACGTTCGAAGTAAGAGAAAGAGATGTTCGATCGATAGTCCCGATATCGACGTACTCGATAATCGTCGATTAATCTGTACGACTCAACAAGTTTAGAAAATGACTAGTTACCTTGTTGAATTGGATCACTGCACACGCGGGAACAAGTGCATCGATACTCGCAACGTAGAACTGGTTGAATCTGCTTTACTGATTGAGGAAGAGCCGTTCCACGTCCTTTCTCTCTCTCTCTCTTCCTCTCCTTCTGTCTTTGCGTGTCTGGCTATCTCTGTCAGGATTAACTAGACAAAAACGATAGACACCTCGCAATGGGATAATCGCGGTAGTTGCGTATGATTACTGGCGCGGGCGCGTGTGTATGTGTGTGCGTGTGCACGTGCGTGAAACACCATTGTACCAGAGAACCCAAGGAAACAAAGAGGATTTGATTCGAATCCTGACGGCGAATTGGTATGTATCTTTGTGCATGCACGGAAACAACGTAACCATGATCGATTTGTTTTTTTCAAACAATTTAGCAGTCGGATCTATTGCCAACTACGTACTTCCGGTTATACAAAAACGCCGGTCAGATGCTGGAGATTATCTATTTTCATGCATCGAACATCCTGGTTTTATGTAACTGTTCGGATAGTCCTTTTGTCCGCTACGAATATTTTCCACGGAAAATGTACAGCGAACCGCAAAACTGTTCGTGCACGCGTATTCGTTCGGTTCGATTTCATTGATTTTTGCACGGTGTTGTTACACCTGGCTGAAAGTGGCATTTCTTAGCCGAGAACAATTGAGGTTCAAGAATTTTCCTATATAAACTATATGTTAAATAATTAAAATAGCAGGATAATCTCGTTGAATAATCTTCGCTCTTGTGTGCGAATGTTTCTGCGAGCTGTTATACATATATGTGCATGTACAGTAAGGGGAAAAAGTATGTTGCATCTTTACCGGTGTCTATTCCATCGTAAACGCTACGTTCAGAGTTGTTGTTATAATTAGATAGAAAATTGAAAACAGTCTAAAATTTCAAGTTAACGATACTTAAACTTTCAGGAAAATTTTTAATTCCAATTGACATACTGGAAAATGAATATTCGTTTCTTATACTCGACGGTGGTTTAAAAGCGAGCAGTTAGCCAAGAACGTGTCGTCATAGTGTTTACACTCGATAATGTGTCTCGAATCTGTTCAAACAGTAGTTATCTTCCTAGGATTCGTCATTTCGCGGCTATTTTTATTGCAATTCTTTTGCAATTATTTGCATTCGTTATCGTGTCACTGTGACAATCGAGATAAAAAACGATGCTGAATAGATTGCGGCTTTTATCGCAGCACGACAAAGACCGAGCAGATGAAATACAGCACGGTATGAATCAAAATATTCGAAGATTATTGTTCTATTATTAATCAACGCGTCTCGCGAATTGACGCAGCAAATGTTTTTATTTTCGTATGTTCCCTTTTACCGCTTGATAGAAAATCGTGGGATCGTTGGTTCCAGATGCAGTTCAAGGTCGATCAAGGTGTCATTGAATAAATAAGGGAAAAAGATTGCGATGATAAATGTTTGAAGCGTGGGATATACGTTTATCGAGATGACGGTCCATTTTCATTGTGGTGTGTCATTATTCGAGGGGAGGGGGAGTTTCGAGGACCCCGCTGTGCTCGCCATTCTCCATCTTCGTCTATATGACGTAACTAGTGACGTCAACCAATTGGGGGATCGATCGAATTCGAACTTCGTGGCAGAAACTTTTACTTTTACCACGGTTTTTGCGGCCCACTTGATTGATCGCTCAACAAAACGACACGCTACTACTTAGACAATTCATGATTATTTACCGGCGAGCAAAGATTGCTCGATCATGCCAATCGTTCGTGTACAAGTACCCGCGGATTAACGCGTCGACTGCTCAGCGGCATTTTTGAAGAACTTTACAACGGTCATAGGTTCTATAAAATAACAAAATATTAATCGCTTCGCAACGTTTACCATTATTGTTTAGCAATTTTACTTTTATTTCGAAGGAAATCGAAAGTCAGTGCGGACACCGCCCTCCGGCATTTGTCAGAAAAACAGACAGGAAGGGTATTCGAATCCAAACTACGGATCTATGTGGAACTATAGATTTCTCATGCAGATACATGCATACTTTGCATATTTACGTAATGAATGGTTACTATGCAAAGCTCATTATGCATACTAAACGTTACAAATACGTAACAGTCGTAACGTAGTTGCGAATATTCATTGAAAGAAACCGTGCTTTACATATCGTTGACACTGTAGCGTAACTGATTACAGCCCGTTGTATGGACACCGGAAAATTCACTGCCGATCACCGGTGACCTCCTTCGCAGGTAATTCGATAATTCGATTCATTCTCTTCTGATTCGTATGATTTAATTAATTACGACGCGGTCACGGACGATTGATTGCCGGTCACCGATGACCTCTTTAAAAACCAACCGTGTGAATTTATTTCGTTTTACCTTTTTGTTTAAGGGCGGAGGGAGAATCCTCTTATGGACAACCTCCCCTACGGTGACAACTGGGGAGGGTAGTATTGGACTCGGCTCCCCCTCGGATGGAATTGGGGGGATTATCATTGGCTAGAAACACAGTCTATCGTCTGTACCAACTAAACCCCCACCGCCCAGGTCCTTCAGAACCTTTTACCCCCACTATCGAACCGCTATTCGCATTACTTGGTAGTGGGGATTTTATCATCAACCACGCCTGTTCTTGGCTTTTATTACTTCGTTTTACCTGGCTCGCATAATTTTCTGCATTATGTCACTGTCGTCAACGACTGAGTGACGGTCACCGGGGTGACCTCCGTGAAAACCAACGTATGAATTTGATACGTTTAATTAATTTTATCACGATCACTGACGATAGACTGCCGGTGAACGGCGACCTCCTTGGTAATGAATGTAGTAATTTGATTCGTTTCACCTGGCTCGTGTAATTTTGTTAATTACGACACGGTCACCGAAGAGACTCGCTTCCATCAGGTACCCAGCCGATCACCGGTGACCCCGTTATCAGCGAACGCGTTAATTCGATTCGTTTTTACCTGATGCGTTGCTCGTTAATCTTATTGCTCGTTAAGCAGCCCAGGAGACTTTAGCCCTAGAATAGAAGTCCACAATGCGCCTCAATGTCAGCGTGTAACGCTCGCTCCGCCGATAATGAACTGTAAAAGCAGTTAACGCGAGGCAGTCATACGATAGCGCGTAATCAGGGTAAATGTAATCCTCTTATAGAATTTGTACCGAGTCAATATCGGCGGGTTCGGCGAACCCTCGTGGCTGTTAGTCCCGGAAAACCGTGTCTAAAAATAATTTATCGATGCCTCGTTACTTGTACGTGTTCGTACGTGCGTCTTTTTCTCGTACGGGGAAAAAAAACGAGTCGGGTCAGTGAAGATGAACAAATGCACGTGATAGTTGAACCGAGCGCGCGCCCATATAGTTGAAACGGTACGGATACAGTGTCTGGCGAATACAGTAGTGCACGGTTAAATTTACATCGGGAACCAGCAGTGACATTCTCGCGAGTAGAACATCTTCTCCAAGATCTGACTATTGCTCACAGTAGTGCACAAGGTTAAGTAACCCTCGCAAGGTAAGGTTTAATAACATATAAATAGTAAGTTGAGGTCTTTTAGACCCTGACAAATGAATTTCATAAATAGCATCGTTGTTAATCAATTTGTTATAAAGAATAACATACGATAAAAAGTAAACGAACAGATTCAATTGTATTCACATAAAAATTCTTTTAATACGATTTGACGTTGGGGTCTCCGAGACCCCACATTATCTTGCGGAGGTCTTGACCGCGAACTCTTAAATGGAAAGGTGATTCTAACTCCAAGGAATCAGAGAGGATGTGTGCGAGTATGTTCCTATATTTTATAAAATAAATTTGTGATTTCAAATTGATTGCAAATTAATTTAACTCAACGTTTCGATGCCTGTAAGGATTTTCTTCAAGAGACATTTTTGCGTGTGAAAATTAATACGTTTATATGTTGAAATAAAAAAGAAATATATTGGCGACACAGCTGTGTAAACACATCTCAGAAGAAAAAATTATAAAACATATATTTGCTGCGGCAAAATAATTATTTAAATAAAAAATAATGAGTTACGATAAAACTAGGCTATCGTCCATGGTGGCAGATAGGTAACTTTTATTTTACGTAACTTATATTTTATTTAATGAAATTTAACCGTGCACCGTTGTAGATTGAAAGATCCTCGACCAGATCTAGATCGGGACCTTCGCACTTTTATCTCGTCCGTCACCTTTCCGCCGCGTGTTGAAACCGAGAATCGCATTCAGTTCAAACGCGTGGAAACACTTTGAGCATGATACGGTTTACCGGCCGCGAACAGAGAATAGATACACAAGGTTGCTTCTGCTCGTGCCTGACATTTTGGTACCTGGGAGAACAGAGGCGAAAATATGTCTCGTTCCGACGTAACTCGCGGGGGCGGCGGCGACGCGGCAAAGTAAATTAGGTCTTGATCCAATCTTTTGACCTATCAAAGATACTCGTCGGTCGGAATGTAAACGCGCCTTCAATATTTTCAAAGAGCCCCCGACTCTCGCTCCAGTTTCAAGGAATTTATCGATCCCGGAAGACTGCGTCTGCATGATCCACGACTCATAATAAGACGATTTGTACCCGTCCGGTATCCCGTCATATTCTTGCAGGAATTCGTCTTACGAATTCGTCCCCTGTCGACGAAGAATTTTCTACGAAAACACGTAATTTATATATATATAAAAACGAAGTCCTGACTCAGTCACTCGTCAACGCTCAAGTTAAACCCTTGGCCCTAGAAAGCTGAGCAGGGATATTTCGAAATTCAAACCCTAAGGGGGTGAAAAGGGGTTGAAACTTTTGTATGAGGAATATTTTATTTGTGGTCAGATTTGCTTGAAACTTGGTTTTAATGCTGTTTGATTTAATTAATCAAACACCTATTTCGGCATTTTAAAAAATTCGACCCCTGAGGTTGGTGAAAAGGGGTTGAAGCGTTTGTATAAGGAATATATTTTTCGTGGTCCGATTTACATCGCACCTGGCTTAATGCTCATTTATACAATCTGAATGGGGTGAATGGGGGTTAAAAGATTTTATGGGGGTTAAAAGCTAGTTAATAATAAAAATCGAGAAAAATCGTTAGACACGAAATCTCTTATGATTCGTGACGCTTCTAAAGTCACGTTTACACTATAATTATTATACAAATAGCCCAGTGTACGTTCTAAACGACTATGTAAACTTCTTGACTGCGAGAGTTTTTCCTCTTCCTTATACTACGTTCGAGCGACAAATTGCTAATATTTTTTAACCGAGCGTATCGTTTCTGTGCACAGCAAAGTACGAAAGTGCGCGATAAAGTAGACAACATCGCCGCGGCACCTCTTAACAGGAAGCCATTTTCGAAAGAGACTTCCCCGCAAGCGTGGCATCGTTCGTCGTATAAAAACGAGTAGCGACTGGGCGAGCAGGAAAATAAACATTGAAGCACATCAGCAAGGCAAAAAAAAAGTAAACATTCAGCCGCAATCGCGACTAAGCGAAGACGCAGTCGTAAAAGTTAGGGGTCCGTGACTCGTAAAAACCAAATTGCCCGAGAGAAGAAGGACTTACGGATGGTCCGTTGACGACGAGGACGCGGAGGACAGATTCGATGAGCTAACACGATTTCGAGTCTTTGTATCCGTCTTCCAATTACATATAAATTGGAGCATTTGCTGAGAAAGAAGGGGGGGGCAGGCAGGGGAAAAAAGTTTCTATCGACCTAGTTTCGTTGCTTCGCCCCGGGTTCCTAATTTGGTTGGGAGCCGAAGGATTTCCGTGGAACTTTCCAATTAATCCCTGACCACTTCGGATTGCGAGAGAAAAGGAGGGAGACTGTTCCCGGGGAAGTTTGCACTTGGATATTCCTTTTGTTTCTCGTTTTTCGGAGGCGTTCTCGCTGATGGACCTACGCGAATTTCGGATGTTTGGCTGCCGGAGAGAGGCTAGCTATGTAGATGTAGGTACCTAAAGGCGCCTAGGCCAGGAGGGTGGAAACTTCGACCCGTCCTCTCGAAATGTCAAAGGTTGCCGCGCAAGGCGGATCGACGTATCCTCGTTTTCCAGGAGCCCAGACGAAACTCGTCGATCCCATTGTTCCTGCTCTATCGTCGGCGAATAATTATCATCGCGGTGTTTAATCCCTCGGCGTGCCTCGATACCTCGAGGGGCACGCGCGTTTCGCAAAAACTAGGGTTCGGTATACACGTGAAAAGATTGATAGGCTCTGGTTTTTCACCGGTTGTCCTATAATCTATTTATTTAATTTATTATCCGTTGCAACGCCATGTCTCTTGGCTTTAGCTAGGACCCCTCTTCACTCTCCTGAAATTTCGATTTACCCCGACATCTTTAATCGAATAGGTGGAAATGGTTCACGGAATGAACTTCTTGAAATTTGATAAAAGCGTTATTCAAAAAATTTTTTCATCTCGTGCGGATTCGACGCAAATTCAAGGACTCTCGATTCGTTGAAATTATTCAAACAGGAGATAAAATTTGATTGATATGCATGAAGTTTTGTATTTTGCATAAGGATCCGCCGTCTACTAACGACTCGACTGTCGGAGGCCTGAATATCCTTGAGAATCATCGGGACGACCTCTGGCAGAGGCTGTAGTACTCTATTAATTCCCATAAACTGCAGAAGCAGGCTTCTACTTTGTTTGATCCACAAACATTTGCAGGCTTGCGTGCACTCGATAACGTAACCGCGTGAATCGCTCGGAGATTAATTACTCTGTTTTCATTCAGCTCGGCCGCGCAATCGAATATCATCAAGGAAGTAGTTCCTCCGGGAATTAATGGCTGCCATCGCAATGGTTTTCCGTGTAACGAGACACACGGCCGGAGTCGCTCTTTACGATCTTTCATCTGGGAGATGATGATCGTCCTTTTGTCCTCCCGCGGTTTATTTAATTGTTCTCCGGTGTCGTCTCGTTCCGTATAGATGGTATTTACGCGAGCGTATGCCTTGAACTTCAAGCCCCGGAGAACGATCGTAAAAATTTGAAAATGAAGAGAGGAAATTGCTCGTGGAATGTCAAAGGAGAGCTCCCATCGAAAGCTCGGAACTTTACCGGAGGATGTATATGTCGGCAAAAATGGATCTCTCGAGTCCTTCCACCGGCATTAAATGGTTGCTGGGCTTCTTCGATGTGTATGCTTCCCCTCCGTTGAAAATTACTGTGTGGCTTTCGACCAGCGAAATGGCCACAGTTCAGGATTTAAATAATTTACGTGTTCGCTAGTGTTTATTCCGGTAATTGCTTTCGCAGGCGCAATATTTAGCAAATAACATGAAAAGAGATATAATATTTCAATTAACCCTTTGCACTCGGAGCTATTTTAACTCAAAAATCAAACGTTTCTTCTGATCTAGAATATTTACTCCCTATGAGTTTTTAAATTTGTTAGATATAAAATTGGTATAATACCTCATATAATATTCACATGTTTAGTAATTGGTTAGATACCGACGTATCTAATAATGTAAACAATATTTTTAATAATAGGACAGAAATTTTTAGTGTCGATTTTTATATATTGAAACTTGTTAAAGATTTTCGTCCAAGAATGTTTGTGGAAGATCTAAAATGCTCTATTATAGAAATAATAAATAATAAATGATCTGCGCGTAGGTCGGAGAAAGAATAGTATTACAAATGAAAAAACCTGGCCGTAATTTAATCTTTTTTTCTTTTTGCTGGGCTACTGGAACGAGATCGACTGCGTTTACCGCGAGCAAACATCATTTCCATCGATTCTTAATTGCCGCGATAAATCGTGCTTCAAGGACCGTAAATATTTGGGAAGTTATTTCGCTCGGTCTGGAATAAAAAAAAAACATATATCGGAGATCGTAGTTTAAAGAGAACCGTTCGATGCTCTTCTTTTCTTTTTTTAAAGGTCTTTCCGCGAGAGACAGCGTCGTTCCTTTTTTCCACGAAAATAATTCAGTAGGCCACCGAGAACGCGCGGAAATTACCGAACGACGCGAAACAACAATTGCACTCTAACAATAGAGCCGGAGGAATGGAGTAGAAGTCGAGAATAGACTGTCGATGGAGTTGGTTCGATAAGTGCTTCAACCGAGCAAACTGGAATCGCACAATGCCGGGAATCAAATGTAATAGACTGCGGATCTTCATGCAAAATATAAACTGTCAGAGTCGGTCGTACCAAACGGAAGTTAGATGAAAATGTCTTTATTTAAAAAAATGTAACAATATTTTTAAACGTTCCTGATGTTAATAATAATTAATTAATTGGTTATCGATCGTAATTTATCTTCAGGATATTACAAATTTTTATTCGCGGCGCAAAGGTTCGATCATTTACAACAAGCCATATTTGTAAGATACTAAACGCTAGATTCGGATTTGAATCTTCAGGTTCCAGAACCACATTAACTATTAAAATGTTTTAATACGAGAAAAAGAAAGGAGGTGTTTCGTCCTGATGTTAAGTTCGAATTTGACTGTAATTCATTTTCCAGATATGCACAAAATCCCCAGTCTATTTTACTGGAAATTCCTAATTTATTTAAATGGTTGTTCTATTTTCACATTTATCACAAATGCGTAAAATCAAATTTCACCTGACTCAGGAGCCCTAGTAGAAATATTACATATTTAAATAACTGTCCGACAGAAGCTAGTTCCGCTTTTATCTAATTTCTCGTGGTCGCTGAGCCGGCAGTGAACACGTTAATTTATCTCGCACGGGGTGGAACAGCGAATTTTCGTTAGTTCGGCGGATCAACGCCAAAATCTCTGCGAAAGCTGGGCTCAAGAACAAAAACTAATGAGACAACGATGTTCCCGGAGCCAGCTAGAATGTAATATACGGACGAGTTCGTGTTTACTGGTTTCCACTGACCTCAGACACGCTGGCGCTTCGATAAAATACAATTTTCAGCTACGCGCTGTCCCATTTATCCCGCCTGCACATTTATCCGAGCGAGGTGTCCCACCGCCATTAATCTTCCGCGATAGAAATTCACGATGAACAGCCGATAATACTTTCGCGCAAGATCGGCCAGCCGAATTGATTGATTGTGCGATCTCGTGCTCTTCAACGTTGCAATGTCCTTCAACGTTTACATCGCTCTTTAGCGTTACAACGATCCTCGTGTTAGTAATGGCCCGATAGAAACTTCGGCACCGAGAATTCGCTTTGAATCGTTCACAGAAACGAATAACGAGTAAACGAGACATCTTCACAAGTGTATTTTTAAGACAATTCTGATCCGGTAATTAAATTATGAATGCAACATGCACTATCATATTCGTGACATTTTCTGATCGAGTCCAAACGCGACACGGTTTCAATCACATTCGTGGAATCTCGATTATAAGAACTAAATCAGTGGAGAGCATGTGCGTTCGAATGATAGATACGTTATTTAGCTAATGTTAGATTAAATACTTTAAGTTGAGGCTATTTAAACGGTTCAAAACCATTCATCATAAAATGGACAAAAAAAAGAATAAATAAAAATAAATAAATAAATAAATGTACCATGATCGTATTATGAGGAACTATGCCACTTTTGGACTCGTTTTAATCAGAAAAATGTCACGAATATATCGGTGATGGTTTCATCGAGAAACAATGAAAAACAAGAAAGCAATGTTATTGAATTAGTATGGTTTTCGATCAGATTTGTGGAAGTATTTGTAGAGTACATACTCACTTATTATTTCTGCACGGTGTATGTGTCGATTTTCCACAGAACTGAGATGGGAACCGTGTAGCAAATAAAAGCGGAAGAGCTGGAAGATCTCTATAAATACGTCTGATTCGCGAACGTCATGGGAGGTACATTCGTGCACCGGAAGCACGGCTCTCGTTGTGGAACGGACATAACGCGAATCCTCATTTTCTGATTTCTACGACTATAATAAACCTGGACACATGTGTCGACATTTGCGAATTCAATTAAAGAATTGATTAGATTCCTCGTAACTTTGGAGCTATCTCGTTCAACGTGTATAACAATGAAATTACAATTGTTTCGATATATTTTCCAATACGAATTTTTCTCGTCCCTTCTATCGCGCGATAAAAGAGATAAGAAACGTCACGGATATGCGTCGCAGAAAAAAAATTCTCCGAATATCCGTGCGCGTGAAGTTATGCTCGGAGGAACAATAGCGAGCGAGGACGCGTGACAAAAGCCACATAACCGATCCGATAAACGCGTGATTCTTTTTCGAGAAGAATGAATTAAATGCAGCTACGACCTCGTCTGAAAACCAGGAGAAAAATGTCAATCGATGATGGCTGTTCTTCTTCGAGGATCCGGAGTCCTGCTTCCGGTTTGGCTATTAAGGGAAGCGTTTCCTAATTGGATTATTATAAGTCGTCGCGTATCTTCGAAAAAGATAAATACAATTCTTGAGGGGATTACGAGTATCTCGAGAAACGAGTCGTCGAGAGGATCGTTGAAGATAAATGAAGGTACGCGAGATCCCTTAGTTAACCTGCTCGTGATCATTAGGATATGTACTCGTGTTTCATTAATTCATAATTCGTGTGAATTAATTTTTTTACACAGATTTGCTTAGGTACACGCGTACAACTTAAATTAAACCTTCAGCAGTTGAGTAGCTAGGCAATTTAGCTAAAACTGTGAAAAATTATTCAATTTCATTCGGCTGTAACTGTTCGTACACTCCGAGGATGATAAAATAGGCTACGTATAATAAATTACTTTCAAGATACTACATAGACATCACTTTCCTCAACAATTTTAATGGGTCGGAAATAACCTACCGACTTTTATCATAAATGCATAAAATTCTCAGTCGGATGATAATTTTTACTGGTCAAGGACACACGAAAGCATCCAATTTAAACGAAGCATCGCGAGCTAAGCAGTTAGACGTTTCCATTAAAACATTGTATCAGAATCAAATAAATCTTCGGACACACCATTTTGTTTCGACATTCGCACTCCTTGGCGAGGTATAATAAATCTACTGTCCAAGGTCAGTGGACCCAACCCTCTCCATCGAACTCTCCCGCACGAAAGACCGACCCTCGCCGTTCGCAGGACCCTAGTGTACCAATTGGTTTCGCTTTAGTAGCTAGGAGAACGATCTCGAGAAGCCTAATATTTCACGATCCGACCGGTTCACGTGACTGCAAAAGTGGTTTTCAGACAAGGATGGATCCAGCACGCTATCGTCGAACAATGTTTACACCGAGGGTCACGAACGTCGCCTTGAAACGCAGCCCAGAAGAAGGGCACTTCCGCCCGGTAGGAGCTCGTTGGTTCCCGTAGCATTCGCTTTGGCGACGATTCGCGATACTTGGAACCTCTCCAAGGCTGTTCGTCCTTCAACTCGACGGCCCGTTCCATTCGCGAGGAAGTTATCTTACTCTTCCACGATCAATTTCGCCGGAATGGATAGAGAATCTCGACGGAGAAATGCTCGTGGCCTATCCTCCGAGGACAACTTCTGCAAAAAGAAACAATCCGAGTCAACCTGTTCCGATAAGGTGCAAGAGTGTTCGAAAGATAAGTTGCCGGACTGTCCCCCCTCGGATCTTGCGCTAGCTGACCCCATGCCTTCGGGTCCTTGCACGACTTCTGTCGATAATCCTTGTTGCACACCATGCTCTCCTCAAGTCGAAGAACCTAGGCCCCCCAAGTATTGCTCACCTTGTCTGAGTTGCCCCACCATAGGTAAAATTTCATTATACATAGTTGCTCCTAGACTGTTGATCATTCTGCAAAATATAGTAATTTTTATTGTATAAAACTGAATTCTTTCAAGTTAGTTCTGTACATAAAAGTTTTATCATCATACTTGCGACTCTTTGCCGATTGAAACGAGTCAACACGACAGATTTTACGATTATTGAGATTATAAAGGTGTTTTAATGGGAATTAATTGAATAGACAAGATCGCACCAAGTATGAATAAATTTAATCTTGTTATTTTTATAATACAATGCACATCGGTCACTTTTGATTGAACCTGCAAAAATGGTTCGAATTATGTCGTGTTTGGACTCGTTGGAATCGGAAAAATACCGCAAATATGTTCACGAAACTTTCGAAAACAGTTTCCACTCTTGTGAAAGAAAAAAAATGGAGGCGATGCATTTATCATTCTCGAGTGAGTCATCGCTCTCGAGCAACTTGATAAGTATCGCTGTTCGAGAACAAAACCGAGTACTTAAAAGGAAATTGTTTACGTCACGACAGTGTATTTTGCAGAATGCATTCACCTTTTTCCTTGAGGAACCTCCTAGAAAAGTTTCTTGAAAAATTTCGTGTGTCACATACTGGATAAAATGCGTCACGTGTTATCATCGATGTTCCTCCTGATACCGAATCGATAATTTCACTGTTACGCTGTCTCCCCGGAGGCGTTTTTCCTCCTTTGTCCTACACTCCCGACCTGCACGAATAGTGTTGGATAACGTAGATAAACGATGCACGGAGATAGCGTATCAGATAAAAAGCCTTTTAGAAGAATTGCCTGTACATAGAGAGGGCAGCGAAAGATGCTTAGTTGGTCGCGCGTCTAACAATATGGTGCGTGGTTTTCTATGAGCGTAGACACGTCCAGCGAAAGACTTTGGAAGTATCTGGTACTTTTCGTCGCTTTTCCGGTGCTAGTTGTCGCGTCCGGCCTTACCTACTCGAACGTGAACCGCAAGAGGAAGCAGCCGAGACAAGAATTCGTTGATGTCCCGTATTTGCGGCGAATAAACAAGGTGTGCCATTTTTACCGTTCCTATGCGCTACCTTCCTCCACGACAGTTAACGAACGCGACTATTCACGCTTATTAATTCACTGAAATCAGGCACAGTCCCTAATAGCACAAAATATTGTATACGCATTCATATAATATTAAAAAGAGATTTAATCTTTTTTTAATATTCAAATGTACGTACAATATTTATTTTATACTAAGCAACAAATATTTCTGTTTAAATATGCAAAAAAATATCTATTTCATGTTACGAGGAAAATATTTTTTTATAAATATTAAATGAATCTTTATCTTACATTATGAAAAAAAAAATTTTTTTCTCATTATAAAACATATTTTTATTTAATATTAGAAATAGAATATTTTTTCCTAATATACAGATAATATTTAGTCTTGTACATGTGTGTATAATATTCAGACCCAATATTTTTCTCATATGAAAAAATGTGGCTTAAAAAATATTCTTCCAATATTTATAAAAAAAATATCTGTCTAAAGCTGTTTTAAATCTGCATTGCTCGCGCGAGAAATATTAAATATCATATTTGGAACTGATAGAACAAAGTTTAATTTCACGGTAGAAGACTCCTTGAAACGGAGTCTGCATTTTTGAAAAGTAACGGAGGGTTTCTAATTATTTCCGTCTGGAAAGCGCAGGCTTTCCACCGATTCGTTTTCGCAACGCTGTCCGCGCGGAGTTAATCCATTTGCACGTCCCAGCGATCGATTAACGAAGTCTTACCGATTCGCTCGCCGTTGCCGCAAGAATTCCACGTTTCCTTATCGTCTCTCCGCCCCCACCACCCCCACGCCAGCTTCCTCTATTTCTACATTCTCGTTCCGTTCGATGATATTACATTTTTTTCTCGAGATCGATTGTCCCTTATCGAGTAATTTATAAATATGTTCCTTCGATAGCCTTTCCCATGGGGTGACGGCAAGCACTCGTTTTTCCACAACCCCGTAAAAAATCCGATATCACCGCATGGATACGAAGCGCCGGACCCATACGCAGTGAAGACCGGAGAAGAAAAAGAAGGCTAACTCCACGTATGACGTTCTAAATTCAGTCAACATCTGTGATGTGTAAGCGGAACAGTATTGTAAACTCGCGGATCCTGTTTAACTTTCCGTCGAATCGTGCGATGCTGCTACTTTTCATCTTATTTTATACCTGGATCTGGATAACTGATCGTTGAATTACGTTTTCTTTGGTTCCGAAATGATAGGTCTCGCAGATTACAATAGTTCAAGGAACCTTTTGCTGTAAATAAAATCAAGTTGACGAGAGAATCATGATATCCTGGTAATGCTAAAATTGAAATAATTAAAATAATCTTTTGCCCTATAAAAACAGCAAAGTTGGATTCACCAAAAATTTCCATAATTTTTATTCCTATGGAAAAATGTTAAAGTACCATGATCCCCATTTGGGGATATTTTTACAATCGATGATAATAATAATTACCCTTTGAATATTAAATAACACGAGCGAACTCGGTTCATTCGATGTGATGATAAGTTCAACGTTAAAGCCATTGTGAAACGGCTGGGTTGCCATAATGCCATAATGTTAGTTTATGACGCAGGCTAAAAATAGACAGGTTTGGTGTATGATACCGATGACGTCTCCGAGACGTAATTTCTGGGTAAGGAGTTAAACTCGAGGAAAGGAACTTGGCATCACGATTGCTGCCACGAGACACAAACATCTGGAACTGTTCTCGAGACGTCGTCGTTACAACGAAACAAGTGGTGTTGGGGGATCTAACGAGCCTGCTGTGTTATTACACCCCTCTGAACCGAGAAGGCCAACACCAGCTTGAACACGATTCAAATAAACAGTTGGTTTTTTTCTCCAGTGTACCTAAACAAACAGGAATCGCCTTATTTATCACCAGACATTTGAAGCGGCAAAAATATTTCAAGAACCGAGGCTTATCCTTCATCCCTTAGGGGATGAATTTTTAAAAATGCCGAAATAGGTGTTTGATTAATTATATCAAAGAGCATTAAGACCAAGTTTCAAGGAAATCTGACCAAAAATAAGATATTCTTCATACAAACTTACAACCCCTTTTCAACCCCTTAGGGGTTTGTAAGTTTCAAGGAAATCTAACTACAAATAAAATATTCTTCATACAAACTTGCAATCCCTTTTCACCCCCTTAGGAGTTAAATTTTGAAATACCCTTTCATATCCCTTATATAGATCATAAAGGAAACCTGTGAAAAATTTCAGCTTTTCAGGGCGCCAAGGGTTTAGCCTGGGCGTTGATGAGTGAGTGAGTGAGTCAGGACTTCGATTTATATATATATAAGAAGATCAAATTCACTACTACTCTTCACTATTTATGAGGAAGTTATTTAGGTGACTCCATTTAGTTCAGACATCCTGTACAAGCAGATATCAATTTTCTTTATCCTATGGGACATTACGGATGACAATGAGGTTCCGATCATCGTACCCGCGAAATGAGTCAATAAGGGGTTTAGTGGATCCTCGAGGCTGGAAGGCTGAAGGTCGCCTCTGAACGAGGGGAATTGTTCTCTCTCTCTCTCTTTATTGCCCGAAGAAATCTTTCGTTTTGCGTCATGTGCATACCTCCTAATGTGGTTTGACGTCACGACGACGTCTCTGTTGGCCGTCACGGATGGTTTCGAGAGTCCGTTCCTCTCTGGAAACCGCCGGAATCAGCCGCGAAACCACCGCCTCTGTCGCCATCGTGATTCCATAGCTGCGAGCCGCCTAATTAGCGGCCGAGCTTGAGTTCGGGTTAATTAAACGACACCCGTCACATTCAATGAGATCGTGGACAACGGCGCACACCTCGATGCCAGGATCTCGAGCCTCTGAATGAGTTTGGCGACCTTCGCGTGTCCTTCACGCCATTAATCTGGGACAAGCCGTGATCCTTAACACGCTGATCGCCCCGTGAATTTTTAGAGATTTATCATTAGCGAAGTTTGCACCTTACACTATAATCAGAACGAATAAATTGATATACAGTGTTACTAGTATAACTGCAGATCTTTATGTAAAATCAAAATCATTTATTTCTTTTCTTAAAAATCGCGAATCAGGTGAAAGTAGAACAGGATTAGAAAATTTTGTTGTTTCTTAGTACACCGAGGAAGAAGCGACAACATGAAAAATAAATTTAAAAGATTATAGACATTGTGTCGTATTTTGTGTTGACTGTAGCCACAAAGAATATCGTACGGTAAAATGTTAATACTCATTAAGGATTAAAGCATTGCACCGAGTCTGCTTGTGGACCGTCTCCTCGTTTTTTCGCAAACCCATTGAAACGACCCTGAGGCATTTTCCTAGGGAGTAATATTTTGTTGGTCCCAGCGTTTGAGTCTTTTGTGCGAATCAAACCGCACTTGTCTATTCATAAAAATGTCTCTTGTATCGCGCCCCGGCTCACAAAAGCGAGAACGGTATTTACCGTCCATCGAGCGACCCCCTCGCCCGCTTTTGTGTCAAATCACAGGGAACGCCGTCGCTAACCTTCCGCAATCTCTGTCCTTTTGATAGGAGAATTTCATTCTTCTCTCTCGCCGCCCGTATATCGGCCGAATTTCGTCGGCCCTGTACGGTAACATTGTGGTTCCAACGTCGACGAATATTCAACGGTAGAAAGAGAGAATCGGAGAGAGAGAGGAACGTCTATCTGGCAGGTTGTGCTCTCCATTAATGTCAAAGGTCAGTTTTCTTCATCAACGACGCATACGCGCGGCAGACCAGGTCGCCTCGATACAAATTTCAACGTAACCTCGCGCATTCTACCTGTTCAATTTGCGCGAATGCATTTCACCTTGCCGCATCGGCGGCATCTGATACCGCCGTTTCATCAGCCGGGCTCTCATCAAATTAAACCTTGTACTTTGTACACTAACCGTGTTGCTTTTTCTCCGTACTCTTTTGAATAAATATAGCCTTCGGTGTTTCTCCTGCTGACAAGCTCGAAGTCCACCGCGTATAGTTGCGACTATCTTACGTTTTCAGATGCCCGGAAAAATTTGTGACCTTGCGCGTTGTCGGAGCGACTCCATCTGCAATACAAACGTGTTTTTCTCATTCGCAACACACCTTGAATGAGAAGCAGAATTTAAAATGTTGAAAATATTTGCAAAATCCTCAAAATAAAGGCTTCACTTAGATTTAATTGAATCCTACTGTCTAGCAATTTAATTCAGAGGTTTCAGATCAGCACATTTTATCAGGCGCTTTAAGTACACATCGACGGAGAATGAACTGAAATTCGGATTGATTTGACGTTGATGTAAAACGTTTGGGTTTCTATCGCGTATGTTAGTTTATAATGAACGGCTAAAAATAATCAAGTTTGTCGTTCGAATTCCATGACGTCCCCGAGACGTCGTTTGATGGCAAGGGGTGAATAAATAGACTGCGGATTTGATGAAGTTATGGCAAAAATAGACGAGCGAAGAAGATCATTTTGAAGGCGTTCGAGGATTTTAAGAATATCTATATTTTTCCCTTAGTGAAATTGATTGGAGGAATAAATATATTTTATGCAATTAAATTTTAAAGCCTCATGCTGTTGATACATAATAAAATCAGATGCTATTATTGGTAAGATTTGAATTCCACTTTAGCACTCTCCGTTCCAGTTTCAATGAATTTTCTGTCCGACGGTAAGTGTGCCACGTCGTTTAAATAATTGAGCTAATGCGAGCAATAACTCAAATGGGACCGAATTATCTATTAATGAGCCCGGTCGTTTCTAATCTCACGCTATGCGCGCGTTAGAACCTAAAGATTCAAATGATGCTCGCTATTTTTACTCGGCTACCGCCAATCCTCCCTCGGCCCTTAACAAGCGTCTCTTTCTCTCCTCTATAAAAAGATGATACTCGGAAGGGCGTTTGAAAGCGGTGTCGAGCGAGAATAAACAAGCCTCGTTCTTGCTCGTCCACTTCGGCGGTGAATGGAGTGTGCGGCTTTCCTGCCTGATCCTCGGCGAGGAAGAGTACCGGGTCACTCGAGACCCGAGGAACCATCCTCCAAGTAACAATGCTTCCTTTCACTCGAAAATCCGTGTCCCCTTGCTTCCTGCACCGAGAATATTCTTTAGAAACGAAAGTACGAAGGTCGGTCAATGAGAAAGTTACCCCCACCATTTCTAACTTTCGTTAGAAAAAATGTATTTAGGTGTCGCTAGCTGATAACACATTTTTCCCGGTCCACGGTGCATTAAAAGTGCATGAAAATGGTAAAAATGCATTACGAATTCCTGTTAATAATAGAGGGCCTTTTAAAAGTTTAAATGCCTTTATTTGCTGAAAACTTAATTCAGCCCTGAAATTTTTCCGCGATAATATCTGCTGCATATTTCATAAGAAGATACTACAATCGACAGATTCATGACAACGACTCAACGAAGAAGTTGCTATAAAATAGCAGGTTACATTTCTTGCAATATTCATTTAAATATTAAGTTTTCGTCGCTAACGAGAATCTACATTAAAAAATCTTCAACCGTTAGTTCACAGGGCGTGAACATTTTAACCCTTTTAGCCTTAGTAAACACTTTAAAATATTCTATTTCAAGAAAGTAGTTGTGTAGGCACTGGAGTGACAAATTTCTTCGAAAACAATATTCTCACTTTCGAACTACAGATTCTACTTAGCCCCGTTGGTGCTTTGCACATGACCTGGCAGTGGCGAAAGGGTTAAACTATTCAGCCGAAGATGCTGCAAGGTATCTTCCGCTGTGCGAACGGTTGCATGCTCTAATGGGTTGCTTTCGAAGCGGCCCGAACGTGGCAAAAACTCCCTTGTACCAAAACATTTTGATAAAAAAAAATAATTGTATACAATCAGTATGTACTACTTTCACCGTTGGCATTCATTAATGAATTCAAATTTGATTTTCCCAAAAAAAAACAAAGCGCCAATTGATAAAATGTTGTTCATATTTTTCCTTAGATTTTGTGCGACCCGTTTCGATTGTGTTCGATCGACAATAAAAATGTTTCTTTCGTGATAATTTAAAATAACGATAATTATAGTAAATTCTCATTGTGCTCATTCATCGAGAACCGTAGATTTTGTGCCACCTGTTATGCGACACCCAGTATATCCGAAGCTTACAACATTTTTTACTGTTCTTTGGGTCGCGCCGTTCCCCCTAGCGTCGCGAGCCGCTACGGGGGGAAGCGTCGCACATTTTTCAGTGTGTACGAGAGCCTACGTCGTAAAGAGAGATCCGCTTCTCTCCGAGAGAGAGAGTCTCTCTCTCTGGTGTCGTGGCGCATCTGGTCTCGCGTCTTCTTGCTCGCTCGGGGGTTTTCGATCAATAGGCCAGGGAGGCGGCGGAGGCGGCTAACGGGCGGCCGTCCGTCCAGTGACGGCTTCGACGATTTGCATTGCTAATCGGCTGTAATTAAGAAGCTCGTGGAATTACTTGAAATACTACCGGCGACGCCTCCAGCGTCTTCATCCAATCACTTTGACAACGTTATCCTGCGCGGAGCCGACCGAGATTTCACTCGCCTTGTCAAACTACCTTCACGATCATTGAACGAAGAACGTACCAGTTTCTTTATTCTATACCGAACGAAATATTCTTTTATTTCGTAATTGAGATTGTTATCGATATCTGAGAAATCGAGGCTGCCAAGATTTTCTTTGGCGTAACTCGTTTCAGAATTTTTAGACTGACATGGTTTAGTAAACTGGGGACACAGTGATCGTCATAATAGCTGTCCGCTCCACTCCTATCGGTTCAGACTTGTGACACGGAGTGGGGTGGACAGCTACTATGACTGTGACGTAACATCACATTTTTACACCTCGACGCTTTGGAGCCTTTATGGAAATTATAATTCCTATAATCTGTCTTGTAATAACTAATATTAATTAGTCATTTGTAGAAATTTTATTCGTCTATATGCATAAAATTTTTAACCTCTGCTGAGAAAGTTAATGTTTACGTACGCTCTGAAGCTTAAACATTGTCAACAGAGGAATAACTTAAAAGAAACGAAGAGACAAGTTGTCACGCGATAAGGAGTTAATTGAATATTTACCTCGACGTGGCCCAGAGAAAGAGAGAGGGCTCGCGCCCCACGGTTCCGTCCCTGGCTCAGGACCGCCGGGTCACGGGGGGCAGCAAGGGGCGCTCCGATTGGTCCAGCTCGATTTCGCGGGTTCGAGAAGTCGCGCGTGCTAACGGGCCCGCCAATCGGAGCGACCTCCAGGCCGTCAGTCAGTGGCCGCGCGTTGCCCACGTAACATCGTACGATTTTCTGGTTGTGCCTGGCCTGGTCGACTCGATAAATCTCTTTCCGTCTTCAAACCATCACCGAAACATCCTCCGCGACACTTTGCTCTCCTGCCTCCATTCAATCTTGCCTGGTATCGCGTCATCTCGTCGCAGGTGTGATTCGGTTCACCCGTATGCCATGCCTCTCGAATTGTCAGTTCATCTTGACACTCGGACGACGCGAGACAAGTGAGAAAGTGCGAGAAAGTGTGTTCCCTTTCCTCGAGGAGGCTGAAAGTGTGACTTCTGAAAAAGATATCATAAATGGGACATTGCTCGTCTCGGTAGATAATCTTGGCAAACTGTTTTATCGGCATTGCCGGTCGCCGGTTTTTCATTGTTTCGTTCATCGAGAAGTGCAATCCAGGTGCATGTAGGCTTCCCGCGGTTCGGCCGAAAGGTGTGGCGCGAAAAGCACACGGGGCGGACCAGGGGAAGCTTGTCCATCGCTTTGCCCCATTTCCGTCACGCCCCAAGGTTAAGGAAACCCTTTACCTGTAAGTACGTCGATAACACCGTCGAATCTGTTTCCGAAGTCCCTGTCCGATTACCGCGAGTCTAGAAGACCCCGACCGCCCCTCTAGCCGCAGGGAATCTGTCAGCTGAGTCTACGCTGGAAACGATCGACTCGGATCTGACAGGTTGCGGTCCAATTGGGGCACCTCGGTTCGACCGTTATCCTGGACCGTGCGGAACTGATTACATATTTTCAAATGCGATTCCCAATGCTCCTGGAACGTGAGTCGCGACATAAAACGGGAATACAAGTTCTAATGGGATTCCACGGTTATAAATTTAGCGATGGGCACCATCGATTAAAACTATCGACTGAATCGATAGTAGCCAACTACTATTTTCAGTCGACTGATTTTTTAAACTATCGACTAAATTGCTTGAATTTTAACGGGCGGGAGTTTTGAATAGATTTTATAAGATTTGCTATAAAATACGTTCATTCGTTAGCTATATCGAATAATTCGTTCAATAAGCATGTGTATGTAGTATAAATAACAATTATTATACTAGAAATACTGCACTTCTGGGAATAACAATTTTAATCGTAACCTAAAGAGAAAGTAGTATTTTATAATTATATCTGATAATAACAGATATTTTTCTGAAAGGTGCATTAACACTTCTCCTTTATATTGTATTATTATTAAAGGATAAATAATATTTTGTGAGAAATGAGACGTATAGACGTAGGCAAAGACTGTGTAGCCTACAATCTAGACGTAACCACTAAAACAAAAGTTTCAATCGACTAAAAACTATCGACTAAATATTCGATAGTATGTAGCAACTAAATAGTAATTAGTCGATGATGCCCATCACTATTATAAATACGAATATCGTGGATTACCTTCGGATCGCAAATTCATAGGTTAAGGTGGCCCGATTCCTCGAATTCCGATGAATCGTGATCTCTTCGAACTCAATACATTAATCGTTGTACTTACGGCTCGAAAAGTATACGCGTTTACTCGCGACGATGTTGCCGTTGAAACTTTCAACGATCAGGTTGGAAATTGCAATAAACCAGCAATTTCGGCCGCGTATTACCAACGCGGCACAGGTGGGGTATATAAATAAGTGGCTTACGCAATATAATTTGTTTATTGGCGAATCGCGGCTCGAGGGACCAGTAATTCGATTCCTCGTCAGGCATTATTATCTGCAGCCTGTACAATCGCTTGCGAGTTCGACTGGAATCGGGCCTCAACTTGTTTACGTCACGCATTGTTATTATTGGCAAATTGATTCGCGAGTCCTGTCCGCTCAAAGATGACTTCCGGTTTTGACTATGTTATACGTTGATTCTATACCTTATCTTTTCATCGCACAAATCGCGTTTGCATATTTCAACGATGCGTATGTATATATATTCGTAATTCGAGCATCTAATTAAATTGCATACCGAGTCTACGTTTATCGAATACAAAAATGTATAGCCGATTTAGTTGAGAAATTGCGTTTAGAAGGAAATAAGGAAAGAATGTGAATAAACTCTATAATAAAATATTAAATTTATATAAAATTTGACGGGATTTTATATATTTAAATAAATTATTAAATTTTCGTATAAAATATTTTTATACGAATATAGCGTTGACAAGCACAAATTTCAATGCATCAACGCGTGCACGCTTATGTTTATAATTATGCGGCATATTGATACGGGGAAAATAATAATGTTTAGGTTTTATAAAAATGTAGCTGGCAAGGATGTTACGGTCTATTTGTTAATTGTTAATCGCATTACCGAAATCGATTGGAACATCATTATTAAATGTCCACCGAACCGACCCGCGGTCGACCCCGAGCGGGGATTTGCGTGGAGCTGTGCGGCACAAACACGGCGATTCAGCATTTAACGTGCTTCAATTATAGACTGAGAAAAACAGGCAAGTCGATGGCTGAGAAAGGCACTGTCTGTTCGCGTAGCACGCGATCGTCCATGTATTTTTTCCCACTGCTTATCTTCCCACCTGGTCGCAGATAAAAACAATCCTGTACCGTCATGTACCCTGTGATCCGGCGTTAATCATGGTGGCAGTTATCGAGCGGTCATCGATCGTCTTATCAAACGTGTCGATCGTAGGAGCTGTGTCATGATCGGTCGTATTCTAACTCTGGTTTTCTTTACTTCGCAGGCTGGTTGCTTATGGTACCATGAGGTTGCACGCTGAAGCGGAAGCAGGGACCTTGGAACGACAAGAGCTTCTCCTCAGGTCGGCCAGAGGATAAAAAACGACCGCAAAATGCTGATAAAGGAGTACCGGATACCGCTGCCTCTCACAGTGGAGGAATACCGAATCGCTCAGCTGTACATGATAGCGGTAACGGCAATGAACAAACCTGACTGATAACTAGACCACTTAGAAACTCAAGCTGAACATGTATTTTCTCTTTGAACGATCTTACAAAATCGCTGATGTCCACTACTTTAAATTCGTTGTACCATTTTTTCTCTTGAATACATAAAATCCGCAGTTTATGAATTGAATTAATTTAAGAAGTCGTTGAACATTGATTGTTGAAACATTTATCTTCCCGCAGAAAAAGTCCCGGGAAGAGAGTCAAGGAGCAGGCAGCGGTGTCGAGATCATAGTGAACGAACCGTACAACAACGGTCCAGGAGGGAACGGTCAGTACACACACAAGATTTACCACGTGGGCAGTCATCTTCCAGAATGGTTCAAGAGTCTGCTGCCCAGGTCGGCGTTGATCGCCAAAGAGGAAGCATGGAATGCCTACCCGTACACGAAAACCCGTTACACCTGTCCCTTCGTGGAGAAATTCTCCATCGAGATTGAAACGTACTATTTCCCTGATAACGGCTATCAGGAGAATGTGTTCAAGCTCAGTGGCAGTGACCTGAGGAACAGAATCGTTGGTAGATATATGTAGCTTGTCACTGAAAGATATAAATGTGTATTACGGATATTAAATTGCATAGATGATATGTTGTTTATATTATTGAATTTTAGATGTAATCGACATCGTCAAGGACCAATACGTAGGCGAATACGTAAAGGAGGAAGATCCAAAATTGTATGTGTCTCAGAAAACCGGAAGGGGACCGCTAACGGAATCATGGTTGGAGGACTATTGGGCAGACGTGAAAGTATATACAACTTTTATGTGCGCGTAGTCACGTTAAAATCAGCTGATCGGTTTAAATTACTCGATAGGAAACTATTTCCAACTGATACGTTATCTGTCGAGGTGACATTAAACGGTCAATTGACTCTCACGCCGGTTTCACTCGAGCGTTGAAGCGACGGACGTTACGACGTACGTTAATGTTGACGCACGTTATTTATGGTAACAAATGAATAGGTCAAATACAATATTATAAAGACGTTAGAAGAATGTAAAGACATGGTATTATCGGCTTGTTAAAACGGTGCACGTTGTAACGTTCGTCTAACTCGCAATGTGAACGATGCTAATACGCTAGGCTTCTTGTTTAGGGAAAGCAACAGCCAACGCCGTCCGGGAAGTCTTTAATGTGCGCCTACAAGCTTTGTCGCGTAGAATTTCGATATTGGGGCGTGCAGACGAAGTTGGAAAAGTTTATACACGATATAGGTCAGTATCATCATGCTTATTGTATTCTTTTCATATTCATTGATATCAGTGCCGCGGAAACGTTAATCCTTTAAACTGCAGATTTTTCTGCCCAAAATACATAGCGATTTATTTAATTTTTTAGTTACTTCGTAGAGTTGGAATTGAAGTAGAGAGGCAGCGTGTTTGGCAATGCAGTCAATAGTACACTGAATGTTTCCAGCTCTGCGAAAGACGATGGTACGGGCGCACAAGCAAGCATGGGCCTGGCAAGACGAGTGGAACGGTTTGACGATGGAGGACATTCGGGAGATCGAGAAGCAAACTCAGCTGGCATTGCAGAAGAGAATGGGTGCCGCGGAAGGAGGCGAAGAGTCCACAGACGAGAACCAGGACAATGCGACCTCGAACGTGACTCCTCAAGATTCGGAGCGGCAAGTTGCGGCTACCTTAGCAGCTACCCTCGGAAGCATCGAGAAGAACGAAGACCTTCAGAGTCCACCGAGCATGAGGAAATCCTCCGACATAGGCATGACGAATACAGCCGGCAGTTCCGAGGGTGACATCAGTCCCGAGGACTCCCCAACCGAAGTACCTGAACTTAGGTAAAACTTGAAGTAAAATCAGAAATCTTTTTACTTTGGTGGATGTCTATTAGGGTGATCCTTAGCTATGCTATATGGCACACAGTGGGGAAAACTGACTTTTCTCGATTCAAAAAGAAATAACTTTCGATAGAAATAAGGTAGAGCGATGAATTTTTCGAATTTTATCGAAAGTTCTTTGATTTTGACACAGAGTTCAAGTACCACCCTAATGTTTATCCGTCCAGTGTTGTTACGATATTTACGGTGATCGTATTTGTTCCAGAAGCGCTCCTGCTGAGGACAAAGTGGATGCTAAGAAATCATGGAAAAAGAACAAAGCGACGATTAACTCGCCTTCCTCGAACAAAAGTTTTGACATGCAGATCGCGAACTGGCGGATGGAGAGTATCGTCAGGGAGTCGGAGTCCGGTAGCGAGGAAGAGTTTTTCGACTGTCAAGGTGAAATGTTCATTCGTCTTGTTCAGCATGGTGTCTTCTAATACTTTCAATAATCTCTTCTCTATGAACTTGCATACAAGTAACACTTTGGCTGATGATACTTAACTTTGAAGTCGTGGTTCGGCGAATTTCTTGGACACTGTGTTTTGTATCTTCAACGGGGGTTATTCTTACTCTCAAGGCCGTTTTTGCGCGAATTTTCAGAATGTTCTTTATATAGTATTCTTTTTTTAAATTTCGGTCGACGATCGCAATGCTTTCGGTCTTTCTGCTGACTAGAAAAATAATGAAGTTATTATGGTGTTTATGGCTTGAACCTTAAGAAATTAGTAACTTTAATTATGTAGAAAAGAGTCAATCCGAAAAGTAAACGCGGAGGGTCTTTTAGAAATTCGCACCATGGTTAGTAGATAATGCAGCATGTGCTGGTATCTTTCGACATCTATTTGTATTATGTGTACCCTCTCTGTTTTTTTTAACTTGCACTCGACACTGCAGCTGGGTTCATTATACCTATTATACGTTCAGGTAGGACATGTAGATAAATCTTTGAACTACAGATGCTTTGAAGTGACTGTTGGATGACATTCACGTCAAGGATAAAGATCAACACTGCTACTAGTGTTAGTATTCTGTGTATGAGTTTCTGACATTGTACGATTGCATTTATGCCTTTTTGGAGAAAGCGAATTTATGATCTAGAGAAATTTTGTATGCCTATGAAAAGTCTGATCAGTTGTATTATAGGCAGACATGGGCATAGAGTTCTACGCATGGAAGTTCTAACAACGATTCTGACAGCATGGAATCAGCATGACTCTGTAGATTACAAAAGTAAACGGATCTCTTTCTTAAAAGTATCATTCCTCTATCTAACACAACTAAATGCTAACAGTACTACAGTTCTCTTTTCTGCTTCTTGTGACCGCCTGTTTTGATCTGAGAGAGACGAGACCTTGAATTCGTATTCTTCTTTTTTTTCTCCTTTGTTAACGCGTGTCACAAACGTTTAAAAAGGCACAATGCATAAGCAATGTTAAAATTTTTGGTTGCACAGAGGACTTTGGCGATAACTCTTCATTAGCTAAATGGAGTTCTTTGGATCTTCTAGCAGAAGAGGAGGACAACACGTTTGCTACGTCCGCTACCGCAGACAAAGAAGGTAACAACACCATCATTAAATTAATTTAATTACCACCATTCTCAGACGATTCTCGAACTCACGATTGAATCTCCCTTCGCAGATGACACGATATTCTCGTCTTCTTATCACCAACGAATGGCTTCCGAATATAGCAGCAAAAGGTTGCAGATCTCCACATCGACCAGCATCGACGTCTCGTGTCCAACTACGCCACAACATTCCCCGACCCATCAGCCATGCAAGACCACCGTGCTCCTTATAGTGATGCACGCTGGAAGCGTGTTGGGTAATTGACACAGAACGAATTTTTTTGCATTAAGACCCGCGATTTAAAAATAACACACATTACGAAATGTTTCAGACGCTAACGTGGACCTAACTGCGAAAAAATCGGACATTACAACGTTCAAAGGGGCCTTCGAGTCGGTCATGAGACAACACTATCCTAGCATGGTCGGTCATGTCGCTATTAGGTTTGTTTCCTGCCCTTCGATCTGCACCGAAGGTCTTAGTATTTTATCAAGGTAAAATGTGATCCTTTATCTTTTACGTATCTGCCGCACATTCCTCTGTCGCAATTTAGTGTTGACAGTGTCATAACGCATTCAATTTCAGTCTAAGTCCATACAGCTTTGATATATCGCCTTCTTGCGTGGATGCACCTCCAGTTACCAACGACACGATACCGATTGGAGCGATTCCGCTGCTTGCTAGCTCCACGCCTGAATATCAGGACGCTGTTTCGCGAGTAATAACTGGAGCTAATCAAGTGTACCACGAGTTTCTAAGGAGCGACGAAGGACGCGGCTTTGCTGGACAAGTTTCCTTCATAGGGGACTCAGTAGGAGCGATTTTAACGTTCGACGCTTTGTGTAGATCAACACACTCTAGACATAATAGTGAAAATAATATTTTGGATAGTCAAGGTGATAGCAACGACGATGGGAGACACTTGGCAGCGCCTTCTCCCAGAAGAAAATCTTCTAGTGTAAAGTAAGCGGCCGGAAAACATGACTTTTGAATGATGACAATTCAATGATCATGTTTAATATATTTTCGTTTTATGTTTCAGTGATCTCCAACATTCTAAACTGGACTTCGACGTAGGCGAATTTTTCATGTTCGGTACTCCGCTCGCTTTAGTTCTGGCGTATAGAAAAATTTCCGCGGGCGGCGATAAGAATAGCAACATAAAGAGACCATCGGTGAATCAACTGTACAACTTATTCCATCCTACTGATCCTGTAGCTGCTAGATTAGAGCCGCTGATCTCTGCAAGATTTTCTCTTCTACCGCCGGTTAACGTGGCTCGGTATCAAAAGTATCCACTTGGGAACGGTCAGCCCTACCATCTATGTATGTATTCAATATGCATATGCACAGATAAAGGAGACGAAGAATTTTATGTATCGTGTGTTGCTTCCAGTGGAGGCGATTCAATCAAATGCACAATTATTCACGGACATGAATGTGTCGCATATAAGAAGGCTATCTGATATATCGATCCATAGTACGATGTCCGGTATGGTAGAAAATATTCAAATAGTAACCAATTGTACGTAAAAAGCAAATTTATCTTGCTGAAACTCTTTCGGATACGAATGTTTTATATTTGTAATCGGCGATTTGTGTTACACAGTGACGCAAAAATGGTGGGGTGCAAAAAGACTGGATTACGCGCTTTACTGTCCAGAAGGCTTATCGAATTTTCCTACGAACGCTTTGCCTCATCTTTTCCACGCCAGCTACTGGGAATCGTACGACGTGATAGCGTTCATTCTACGGCAATTGGGCAGATTCGATTTGCCGATACTCTCTAACGAAGAGAAAGAATTATCTTCCTTCCGTCCAGGTCAACCTAGAGAAAAATGGAACAAAAAACGTACCTCCGTTAAACTGAAGGTATATTCACACTGAAACTACCAGACAAAGTAAAATGTTGCATTTCAGATTTCTGTTGGGACGAACAATTTTTATTTTGCGTAAAGATCCACGCTCCGATCGTTCAACATATTTTTTCGTTGTACTTATTACTGGATTGCGGATCTCTATGCAAAAGAAAAATTGTCGGCATTAATTGTAAGAAAGATTGGTTGTTTGAAATTACACCAACCCAATTTTTGCCATAAATGCATAGAAATCGCAGTCACTTATCACATTTCTGTTTATTAAACTAGAATGTTGCTGCCAATCATAGAGCGAACGATGTAATTGTTAGAGAAGGAGCACCGCAAGTGCTGGTTGCTAGATTCATGTACAGTCCCATAGACGTTATCGCGTTGAAAGGTGTGTTGAATACTGTATCACATAAATTATATACTACGAAGGCACTGTACGTGTACGATCGATTCTTTCAGGCGAGAAAGTGGACATCCACATCATGAAGGATTCTCCGGCAGGAGAATGGACGTATTTATCCACAGAGACAACTGACAAAAATGGTAGAATAACTTACAGGATACCGGACGACAAAGCATTGGGCTATGGACTGCATCCTATTAAAATGATTGTCAGGTAACGCGAGTAAATCGAGCGAGTATTGAGAAGGTATTCTAGACATTCTACAAACGAATTTCTTCTTCTAGAGGTGATCATACATCGGTAGACTTTTTCATGGCTGTGATTCCACCGAAAACGGAGTGTGTGGTGTTTAGCATAGACGGTTCGTTCACTGCGAGTATGTCTGTCAGCGGGAAAGATCCAAAAGTGAGAGCGGGAGCTGTGGATGTTGTCAGGTACTACCTTGAAATTCTGTTAACACTAAAATAAGATGAATTATTCTCTATTAGCACACACGACTGAATTTTTTCAGAATTTTTAATCGATTTTTGAAAATCTTCAGACACTTAAAATTGCTGATTTTATATTGAAATTATCAAATGACCGTGTTTATGCACCCTCTTCTCTTTCCTATAACAAGCTAATATTTGTTTGGTTAATATAGGCACTGGCAAGAACTGGGTTACTTAATTATTTATATTACCGCAAGGCCCGACATGCAACAACAAAAGGTCGTTTCCTGGCTGTCTCAACATAATTTCCCTCACGGGCTTGTATCCTTTGCGGATGGCCTTTCGACAGACCCTCTGGGCCACAAGGCTGCGTACTTAAACAGATTGGTTCAGGTAAAATGTCATGCAACTATAATTATACCGGTGTGCTGGATTACAGGATCACTGAATTTATTAGTAACAATGAATCGTGAATTAAGAATATTAGAATGCGTCGTTTTTACGCGTCCTTTAAATCTACTGTTAATTTTGCACGCCGGTGCACTAAAGGATTTTTTATGTTACTACCACGAAGTGGAAAACTATAACTTTATTATTTCTGTTTAGGAACACGGTGTAATAATCCATCACGCGTACGGCAGTAGCAAAGACATAAGTGTGTACACGGCGATCAATCTTAAACCGAGTCAAATATTCATCATCGGTAAAGTGCCGAAGAAGCACCACCTTCTGGCGACGATCCTCCATGAAGGCTATGCCGCTCATTTGACCTTGCTACAGGCTCATGGGGGCTCGAGGCCCGCCCAGGGTAACGCTCGCATGGTGATTCCAAGGGGTCAGTTTGGTTTGCCTGGGCAGAACGCTTCGCTGCGGCGAAGAAGGTGAGCAATCAATTCTTCGATGCACGTTCGAGACGCAGTTATTTGTCCGATCGGATTACATGTTGTGGTGATGTGGACATTTTTAAGGTAATAATTCATTCGATCCTTGCTAACCCCGACGTTCAGACGTTTCGATCGCTGCAGAACGGCGGATGTGTCGTGATAAAATGTTGTCTCCTAGACGGAGAAGACGTGTGCGGAGTGGGCGTAAGGCATTTCGGAGATCATAAATCAAAAAGCTCTCTGTTATCTGTACATAGATAATGCTGTATTTTTATAAAACTGTGTACTGCGACGTCGTTATAACATATATGACAACGTTTCAAGCAAAAAAGTAGTTGTTTCAGAAGCGACGACGGTGCGTTCTTCGTGCTCGCGCCCGAATCGATGTTAACTAAACCAATATAGTCGAGAGATTTGTAAAAACAATCGTAACTACGAGAACAAGGTACATAAACCACGAATAATCTAAGTAGTCGCATGGTATAATCCATAAGAGTCTTGGCAAACGATATAGACTGACGAAACCAACGGTTCTCGTGTCGTTACATCTTAGAATATTAGTCTGCATCAGGCTTGGGCACAGTTATGCAATTTGCAATAATGAATTATTTCAATTTATTTTAGAATTTCTTAGATTTTCTTCTCAATTATATCAAATACAAACCTCCATTACGTAGAAACAGACTATAGAGTATTAAAGCTTAATTACTCAGATGCTTACGATACAGTTGAGTGGATCACGAGTAAAAGTTTATTTGAATGCAAAAGTAGAATGATTCGATATCAACACTATGGAATGATCAAGAGAAAAATCATTTTTATATTCGTACGATGCCCGAGTCTGGTCTATATCGTATGTTTGGATGCATAGGTATCATTCCTACATGAAGCCTGAACGATGCAGCAGTTGATTTCGCGACTGCATCGGATTTCGTTCTCGAAAAAAGTCTTCTGTAGTTCCACCTAGCTTATGTATGATCTATGTACAGTGTCATTCATGTTCGTCATCATCGTCATGTCCCTTTTCTTCTTTTTGCTTGTTGTGTTAGAGTGATGCTGGGCTCTCACAGATAGAAGTAACGTCTTGTTTCTCTAATCTCTTTCAGAACTGATCTTCCCCTCTCTTTCTATTTCTCTTTATCTCTGTCTCTCTATCTTTCTCCATACGTTCCTCTTTATTCTTCGGCCGAACAATGTTTGAAGCTCTTATTAGTCTGTTCGTTCCAGGTACCTGTTATGAAGATATACGTCGTGTTACGCGGCGAGATCCGCCGCCGTTCTACGCTCAAACTTAATGTTTTATCTGTCAGCCGTACATATGTCCAGAATTTGCGGTTAAATCAACGTATGAGTGTCTAGATGTAGAGAAACTTAAACAAAAAAAAACCGTTATTTCGTTACCCCGTGAAATGGTCTGATCTCACTATAGCGACCAAGGTAAACCACAGAGCCCTATACCGCTTCAAATCTGTTAGGTGAATGTGTGTGCGTGCGTGTGTGTGTTGCGGAAAAAATACCATACATGTCCAGCTAGATCAACCACCATTAAAGTAGTCTCTCTCTTTCTCTCTATCTTCTTCTTCTCGATGGAAGTCTTTTTAAATCTTTGGTTTGGTGGTAGATCAGACGAAGACATCTGCTTGTACGAAAGAATAACAGCACGTCTATCATGCGATCAAATCTCTGACACGATGCACTTTACTGTTACTTTACACGCGAATGCCATTTCGAATGACACTACTCACGGACCTAACTGGTGCACAGTGGGCTGGAAATCCGTTTCACTGTGGCCTAAATTATTTCAGCGTTATTTTAAGCTTTAAACATTTAAATAATCAAGGTGACCGCCATTTTTTATTAGAAAAAGTTAGAAAAAGAAACAGGTTTTCAATCCACTGTGCGACGTACAAAGACTGTAGACGTTTAATTTATTGAAAGTGGAATAGAAGGAAAGTCTCGCAGAATGATCGTATGTTTAAGCTTCTACAGTCTATTCCCAAGTACTCCAGCATCTTTTCTAGCTATTGACCCTCGCAGGAGCAGATGTGCAGACCCTGCAGCAATTGAAACAGAGTCAACCAGCTTTATTCAGACCAAACTGTACTGTCTTTTCTTGTCTCATGATACATTGTTGCATACTTTGGACTGAAGCAACTTCTATCGTAGGAAGTATATTGCTGCTTGTACTGGCCAAGGACTGGACATTTGTCCAGCCAAGAAAAATGTATAACATAATCTGAATGCTCATTCTTGCAATGGAGGATGCGGACGTCCCTCTCTCTTCATTTGACACGTTGAGTGCCACACTAATGTCTATAAATATTGTAGAAGAAATCAAAACAAAGTGCACCATAACTATGATTGTTCTAACATTTTCGGACCTCGTAAATCCTAATAAAATTTGATTTACATAGTAGAGTGTACGAAAAATTGATTTCCAAGTCTGGTAAAATAATAAAAACTGGTTAGTACATGACTGCACGTGGCACTCAGAGTGTTAAGCAACGACTAACTGATCCACTCTACACCACTGTCTTTGCAGGACAGCCATTCGTCTTCACCGCCATCCGATCATTCACCAGTGCTTCTTATTTACGGAGATGTTTATGTCACGCTTTCAGTATGAAAATCCAAACACACTGCTAGTTCTACTATGCTGCTAATATCCATGTTTTCATCTGCTTTTCCACAACCAGAGCGATCTACACCTGTCTCTCGTTCATAGATGCAGCATACTTCTCACGATCTCTGCTACAAGTTCGATAACGTTCAAGAGGTTATTGGAACATTCACCTATCTCACAATTAGAATCTAGACTTAGAGAGTAGACAGATCTATATTTTTAACCACGTTCAACGCGGACATTTTATTCGACCTCGTGCCCCCCGAGACATTTCAATGTCCGCTTCAGTATCCCCAAAACTATACATACAGGACTTAACAACGATTTGATTCTTCAGGCATGATTCATGAATCCCTGCGGCTGATAGTATATCTAACTCTCTTGATGCTTACCCTGTTTGCCAATTTCTTTAACAATTTTCAATGTCTTCTTAACATTAGAATATACTCAGCACACAGATTGTTGGCGATAAGATAAATCAGATCAGCATTGATCGCAAGAATCTACGATAACAATCTCTGAGCCAAACAGAGTCGAATGTGATCGACAGTCAGTGTGCAGAGTACGATGCTCAGAACAATTGGGACTAGTCTAACGTTTCCAGGATTACCCTAATTATTCTGATCAGTGTAACAAGTCTCTGAAAGTCACTTAATACTCTATACATTAACACGCAGTCTTTTTTTCAAATTATTTAGATTAAAGAGATCGCGGATTGCTCGGGCATTAACCTGGATGATTGACAGCTCTTTCAGACTGGCGAAGCGTGCGATATCCCAGCCGATCCCGAGCAACATGATGTTGCCGTTGGAACGATCGACGAGCGTCGGCCCTCCAATCTCACCTCAAACCGCGTCAGCCATCAGATCCACGGCACCGGAGAAACTCTGACGATTCGCTCGCTGCCGGTCGTTCTTCGAATCCCGGCGGTGAACGGTATTGTTATTGTATTCTCGCGCGAGGATCTTCCTTGGATACGGAGTCGGTGCGGACCGAACGAAGAAGTCCTCGTACATTTCAATCGACACATGCTCAACAATTTAAAGAAGATCTAACTTTGTTACTCCACTTTTATATCCACTAATCTATACCTGTAAATTGTAATCCGGGGTCGTTGGAAATGATCAGATCCGAGGCTTCTGAAAGTCGTGGCACGCTACAAACGTCCGGGCAAGCATAATCTCTCCGATAGCAATCGCTCGACTGCGAAATCTTTATGCGATTACAGTGCACACACGCTTCTAAAACCCTATCAGGCTGTTGCATGTGAAATGTCAAAGTTGACTTTAGACATATCGGCTACCATCGTCATAGATATGGGACAACCACAGTCTCGCAAATTACGAAACGATTGTTGAATTAATTTTATACACATGTGTATAACTGTACAGATGTGTCTAACTGTATATTTAAATCGGGTTCGTTTCAACGTGAATTCGAAAATGTGTCGATGGTAGAAACAAATCCTCTAAAATGAAGATGATAATCTAGTAAATGAAGAATGTGAATTGGCAAAAGATACGATTTCTTTCGCTTTGACCTTGCATAAAATTAAGTACCGTTCGCGCAAAGATTCGCAGTTTTCTGGCAAAACAATGGCTCGAACGTACGAGGACCTCCGCCCCCGCGTAAAGACGATCACACGGTGCCCTTTGTTATAATAAAACTGAAACTTCATACGTTGCAAATTCGTTCTTCAATCAGCGATCGGGGCTTTTCGTTTTCTTATAGGAACCTTGCGAGCGAAACACTGTATATGAAAACAATGCTGTTTTGGTAACCGAGTCTTTTGCAAACCGTGATCGAACATGATCAAAGTTTTTAATAAATACGGTGCAACGAGTGAATGCGACTTAGTTCCTACTGTGAATGACGAATAAAACGAGATGGGGTGAGCACGTTTCCTTAGAGGCGAGGCACGGTTTGTAGAAGAGTGTATCCACACCGTCTCAGTCTAGCGAACAAAAAAAGGATGTATGTATGTACAATCATCTTTTACCGTAGCGTTTAACGTCTCCTCTGTTGGTAGTTCGTAAGGAGTATAAAGATTCGTTGAAATTGTTACCTGAGAGAGCCCCTCGAGCTGAGGGGAAACTGACATTCATCGTTACATTGTTTAGCGTTAACGATTAGCCTGTGTAAGCCTTGTTAGTTACTCTATTACCAGGAACTATAGTGATGCATATTGTCGCGGCCAAGTTCCTTCGGTGCTATGCAGTGATGAGATTCAAACGGTTTTCAACCATTCGAATACGAACAGTTTTAAATATTATAGACAATGATGCCTAGGTTCGTTCAAATTGATTGCATTTTAAATGTATAATTCAAATTAATTGGCAGAAAGTGAGGCAAAATTAAAGTTTCATTTTACTTAAAACTCGCAATATTTACATTCAATAATAATGTAGAATGTTTGCTAGTTTAAATTCAAATATGCGTGTCGCCTCTCGAATCGCTAAAGTATGAAAACGGTCTGCAAACGTTTTGAATCTCACCGCTGGTGCTATGTCATACTTTCAATGTATCTCTTCATATCGATTTCTAAGGAGAACAGAGAGAAGAAGAAGAAGAGCGGGGAAGATTATAGTAAGAGTGTAACACCATTTTGTATGTTGTTTATTAAGAGCAGGCCCAATGGGGCGATTCCCGAAAACGTTGGTACAAAGACGCTTCCCTCTTACTACATAGTTCCATGTTGCCGGCGACATCGCCGGCAATGTAAATAGTAACCAGAAAGTGTACATAATAAGTAGCTACGATGTTCATGGGTAACGATATACATAATAGCGTATGATTTAACTAGTTAACCGTGCGCTTCGTCGACGGTCATGCTGTCCAGATGATAATAAAGCCGGATGGCGGTTTCGGCGAGTAGGCGCCTCACCGTTAGTTACCGATGCGTTTCTCTTGAGAATTGTACGCTTAAACAATTGTGGTTAGATGATTAATTATCGTCCGGCTTCGTTGGTAGGACCGGGGAAAGAGTACACCAATAACTTTTGTAAATCTGTCACGATTCGAATCGCCATTACTGTGACTAATTATTAGACTACGGATTTTTATGCATTTATGCCTTCTAAAAATGTTGAAAAAATGCTGGAATATAAAGTTCCACAGAATTTAATACGATTTTTCATAATTTCGGATCTAAACAGATCCTTACCGCTGAAAATAGTTTCGTTTATTCCCACTTTCCTGAGATTTGCCTGCAAATAATTGCATAAACATCCGCAGTCTACTAATTATTATTACGACGACAGTTACTCTAAGAGCAATAGGGGATGCGGATTTTTCAACTACTTTAAGCAACGATGTCTAAAAGGAATCGTAGATCAGCGACGATCCGCTCCCGTGGATCATCTCGAACGACGGACAACTATTCTTCCTCTTTTTTTTTTCTTTTTGATTTCTTTTCTTTCTCTGCGTGGTTCGGTATCCGAGACGGGATTAGATTAAATATTATCGATTAACTCATTGTTGTGCCATCATTGTTCCTCGACTGTTTCGAAGGTATATTGTGTAGCCAGTTGAAGATCTGCCGTTGATCTAGTCCTTGCGTAAAAAGAAAAGAAAAAGAATATTCCATGTATATATTATTTATCCGCGCTGTCTTTGCTGTGATGTGGTACACGAAACAGATTAATTGACTAATTATTGAACTATATTGACTGTTTGTATCGTTGTAAAGTGGCATGAACGTAGCTCTATTATCTATATACACAGAGACAGACAAAGAAATATAACGAAGCGGTGTATTTATATGTATACGTATGCGTCTATCAGAATTTGACCGTGTGTATGTATACATGTATACATATGTGTGTATATAGACTGTGTGTATATATATGTACGGGGTGTTTCGAGATGCGGACAATTTTGTCGATTCGTCGTCGACGATGTCGGAGCAACATTTAAGTAACAAAGTTTTAGCAGAGATCTCGTCATAGAACGTATCTTAGATTTTACACTGTGCAGTCCAATGTCGACAAGAATGATAATAATCTTTACTCGAGTATTAAAAGCGTTATTTGTTGCTGAACCAACGACGTTGTCCGCGGAACACCCTGTATATGTATGTATACGACGACGTAAATATATATATACATATATATATATTTATTCGTAGGCGTATAAGTGACTGCGAAAATATTTTACTTATACGGATGAACGATTATTCTCACTGGTAATAAGAGTTATATTTTTGTTAGCATAACTTAAATGACGTATTGTAATACTTAATCAAGGGTCATTGTTTTATATATATTATGCGACCTCGCTCTAACGTAATCGATTGTTTTATATACCGTTGACACGTGACGTTTTTTCTTTTTTCGAAAATCGGCCGCTGTGGAATTGGATCACGAGATCTCTGAACAGAAAACGCCTGGCTGAGAAAACTGTAGTTCTACCTTTCTTCATTGGGTATTGCAATAAATGATAAATCATTGTCGTTTGAAATCTACTCCCTTCATTTTAGGGTGCACACTTATTCTCTTCGGCGGGCAAAACATTATACTATATATTATATAATATGTATATACTATATTACTATCTATCCTTCTAATTCTTCTATTCATATTGAATTGAAAAAATCCCGCCTTTCTTGTATTTAGACAACCTCTACCGTCATTCTGCGATCCTGATAACTCGCGAGTAAAAATCGAAGGATTTTATAATCAAACTAGGTACCACATTAGTCTATGTTTATACCGCAATATAATCTTTATCTCAGAGCTCCACCATCATTTTATCATGCTAATAATTTTCAGAGAAAAGTAACAGGAGCTGATAAGCAACTTGGTAAACTCCGTTTCTTTATTCTTATCGCACAATATACCCCTCTTTATCTACAAGCTCCGCCGTCATTCTATATTCCTAATAATTTTCAGGCAAAAGCGACAGGGTTCAATGACCAAAGGTGGTAATGATTTTTTATCCTTCTCGCATATCTTTTATCCTAGTCATTAGATAAAATTTGTATCTCTATCAGTATCCTGGGCTCCTAATAAAAAGAGTTGATTTTCGCTCAGAATATTCTGACTCTATTGCGGCGGGATAAGATAGTGCAAGAAAATCACCGACAAAATAGGTGAAAATATGATTGTATCTATCTATCTATATTTTCCTCTTCTATCTTTAGGAAGATAGGTTCCTAGAAATATTAGGAAAAATCAACAATTTTCTACGAGACATCTCAATCTGTAATTTAAAAATATTTCACAAACAAGAATTATTACCTTACACATTTTTATACACAAATATATGTTCAAAGAATCTAGGGCCTATTTAAGAACAAAATAATTAGTAGACTGCGGATCTTTATGCGAAATAAATATTGTTTGCATCAATCGCAAGAAATTCGAAACCAAATCGAATTTTAAGTCTTCCCTCAATGATTTCAATTATTCATGTTTTCGATCTTTGTATCAACGCATAAAGATCCACAGTCTACTAATTAGTAATTTGAAATTATAATAGACAATTTTGTGACATTTATTATGCTTGGCTTGTAATATACAGCGTACGGAATGAACATTAAATATACAAACAACCATACACGGCAAATCTTCTGATACTGTGAAAGAAACTTCGCGTTATTCTTTCACATCGAAATGATCTAGTTCCGAACACGTCTTCGTCAATTATCCATCGACTTTTGTATCCGGATCAACTACAAATCGCGTAGAGATCGATTTGTCTTTCGTTATATTACAGATATGACGTTACAGAGATATGTTAATTAAAGAATCTATAGTTGTCCATGTACGATCGACAGAAAACAAGTTACTTTACTAAAACACAGTCACGCAATAACATTACTTGGTAAAAAAGAAAAAAGTGAATTAATTAGTCCCGCTGTTCTATAACATTATAGTTGGACACAGTACACTCATAGCACTGTATAACGTTGTAACGGCGATAGGGCGGAGAAGGAAAGTCTGAAAAATCGTGTTCAGTCGGAGTCTCGCAGTGTTAACGCGAACTACGTAGTGTGATAAAATACGTAGAATAATTTGTACGCGATTTACAATGAGTATTAACATCAGGTCTCGGAATATCATACGTCGAGCTAACGCTAAACATCGAGAAACACGTTTTTCGCCGTACAAATGTTTATTTCGGGCGCATGCACGAATCTTCTTATCAACGATCATCAATTCTGAACGATAGCAAGATGATCATCAGCCCTCGTCCTTGCGTTCTATCGATACCTCGTCCGTTACTTCGCGTACCGAATCCACATGATTTACGTCCACCTCGATCACGAAAATTGACGCGGGTGGTGTTTCTTCGACGCGATCGATTTCCGCCGGAAGTAGCGGCACCATCGGCTTGTACGTTTGAAGCTCCATCGAGGACACACCGGATGGTGTTCTCAACAAACTCGAGTCGACTCGATTGTTCGCATAATTGTCGCTCTCGCTCTGATGATCCTCGTTGCTGTTTTGACTCGCGTTCTCGTTGCTGCAGCCATCCGCCTCCTGCTTCCCGCTCTGCGACGAACTCGATCCATCGTTCGCCTCGTTCTCGCGAATCGATGTGTTTTTCGACAGAGGAGGTAGTTTCGATCTGACGTCGGTCACCTGAAACGCGCATTTATTATGCATCGATAAGATAAGACGTGCATTTCCAATAAACAGTGGGAACTGAAAATGAATAGTCACATTGTCTGTCGGAGCTACACGAAGCTATCGAGTATCGTTAGCGGCGGTATTATTAACCCTTTGTTATATCAAATGATTTTATATTAATCGAATTTTCAATCGATGATTGACAATCATCACTCGGATTACACTGTCAACTTTTTTTATGTTTCTATATAATTGTTGGGTGGATCTTTTTGTGGATCGATAGCGGCGGCATCGTTAACCCTGCGATTAATAATTCGATTTTATATTAATCGTAATTTTCAATCAACGATTGACAATCATCAATCGGATTACACTGTACAACAAATTTCAACATTTTTTTATGTTTCTACATAATTATTGGGTGGATATTTTTGTGGATCGATAGCGACGGCATCGTTAACCCTTCGATTAATAATTCAGTTTTATATTAATCGTAATATTCAATCAATAATTCACAATCATCAATTGGATTACACTTTCAACTTTTTTTATGTTTCTATATAATTGTTGGGTGGATCTTTTTGTGGATCAATAGCGGCGGCATCGAAGCCTTCGATTAATAATTCGATTTTATATTAATCGTAATGTTCAATCAATGATTCAGAATCATCAATCGGATTACACTGTCAACAAAATTAAATAACTAATACATTACGATTGTTTGAACATGTTTAATGGAATTATATAGAAAATATTTTTTCTGTTGGACAGTATTATGATTCTTATAAATTTCGGGTTTGAAATTTATAAATGACACTGAACCTGGTGCAGCAAACTGGAACGATGGCTCCTCGCAGAAGATAAGCCAGCCTGCCTCTGCAACTGCCTCTGCAAACCGACCAAAGATCCTCGATCATGGATCACGCTGACCACGCTGGACTTCACATCGCTGTGAGGGAAAAGAAGCTTCCACATGAAATTCTTCAGCGCCGCTCGGAAGTCCTTTAAGTGATACGCGTAGAGCAACGGGTTCCCAGCCGAGTTCAAATGCGAGAGAATGATGCAGAAGTTCATCAGGATGTCGTTCACTTTGCAGCGAGGACAGAAAGCCATCACGCAGTTGATCGTGTAGAGGGGGAACCAGCAAATGATGAAGAAGATCACGATCCGTGAGAGATTTTGCGTGGCCTTCACTTCGCGTTTACGAGCCGCACCGAGGAGTCGCAGCATTGGGCCCGCCGACGTTTGATTTCCGATTCGACGACCAGGATTCATTGTCACTATTTGCTGTAACTATTTATGTATTATTATTCGACCAACACACACGAGCTGTAATTCTTAAAACCCTCATCCGTACCTCGTGTCAATTTCACACAGTTTTGTCCGAAATAAGTTGTAGCTAATTGAAATTAATTTTTATCGACGCACGGTTCGATCAATTTCTACTGCAATTTTGTAAACTAAACTCAAACGTGTCGATTCCAGGCTTGTGCGAGAACCCGGATTTCTCGGTCGGGTTCCCGAAAGTGCGATACGTTTCGGGTTCCCGAAATTCTTCGGGACCCCGAAACTCTTTCGGGGCCTCGAAACCGTTCGGGATCCCGAAACTCTTCGGGTCTTACTCGCCTATGGCTCTTCGAAACGTGATCCCAAGAGTGATCTCTCCCGAGATTTCCCGACCCGTCCTGAGCGTCGGGTTTCCCGAGATTTCGGGTTCTCGTACAAGCCTGGTCGATTCTGATGTGAATCATGGTGCTTAAAGCCACGTGAAACCTAATCTAACAAAGTAGAGAAAAGAAAGATGGTGTTTCGTCTTTTCTTTTCCCTTGCTATTAAACATTTTTAATAGCAAACTTTCAACACGTTTGAGTATGCTCATAAAATTGCTATAGTGTGCAGAAATTGATCGAACCATGCGCCGATAAAATTAATTCCAATTATCTTAATATTGCGATCGAAATTAAAAATCATTTATGTAAGCTAGATCGTTCTGTTAAAATCAAGTAAAACATCAAGGATATATTTATGTGGCTACATGCAGCTGGACACCCTGTACATTATTCTGTGCAAAAGTCATTTAGTAATCTTTTATGGACCGTCTCTCACACGTTTTTTCTTTTTTCACCGTAGCAGCGTGAAAGTCTGATTAATATACGTGATCAATAACAGGAGCGCTAAGTTTCCAGTAAGTTATGCAGCCGCCATTAGGGTCATTAATTTCGATCGGAAGGTCGTCCGAGCGAAAGAAGTTCGAGCAAAGAAAAATGAGGCTCGGGATGTATTGCTACTCGAATTATTAGAATAACGAGGAACTTCGTTTATGAGAACTATCGGAAGAAGTAGAAGATGTGTTCTTCTACTCCTATAACCCTTGTGTGGGCAACCAGAATTTCACAATTTGATAGAAATTAAGTAAAACGATGATAATTTTTTTCAATTAAAGAGATTATGGTAGGAACGTTTTTTAATATTTTTTTATTAAATGTTGCTTCAAATGATTTCAGGAACCTCCCATTTCCGGTTGAAGGAATTTTCAGACACTCTGTATACGGGTACCCGGTTGGCCACACGAGGGGTAATTCGTCGCCATGTTGATAGACCGTCAACGTTGTATATTTACGGAATATTTTCTGACCTGTTTTACGACCACTCTGTATATATGGGTGTAGAAGGCTGCAATTAATAACGCCGGGAAGATGATCGTGGCGAAGTAGAGGAACACCAGGTAATCGTAATCCATCACCTCGGTGAAGATGCACTTCTCGTTCGATTTCTTTCCGGTGTTCCAGCCTAACAGCGGCAGAAATCCGACCAATGTCCCGGCGATCCAGCACACGCATATTATACCTGTAATCATCGCAGATAAAGTTATCGTTACTTTACGATTACTCGAACCATGCTACGTAGTTTTTTCAATTTTCAATATAGGTCCACATAAAAAAGTTGTGAAATGCAACTTTTAGTAATTTTTCTACAATTCCAAACAGGTGCAAGTTTCGAAAAAATTCCTCTTCACATCCCGTAGCGAACTAATTGCTTCCCAAAAAAGTTCAAATCGTATAGTAGAATATTAAAAAAGTTATTGTCTTTTTAAGACTGTCCGAATATTACTGGGAGTCACTGTAGCACGAGTCTTCGTTCTGATTTTCGAACACGAAATTAAAGTTTGAGTACAAAAAACGTACTTGATAAAAAAACCGATTATGTACAGAGGATCCTGTGTAGCAAAAAAAAGTGGTAGAGCAGAAAGTCGGTCAACGGTATCGATGATAGCAGCACACGTGAACATTATCGATCACAGAGCAGAGTAATAAACGCACCTTTTTCGTTCGCCAGGGAGATGGTATCGGTCAGCCTAGTCGTAATTAAAATCGCTCGAGCCATAAACAGGCGAAATGCTTGAATTAATCACGACCATCCGGTTAGCGATATGAGGAACGTCTAATCGGCCGATTAATCCTTCCACGAACTGTCTTCGATTTATAACAGCGGCGGGATAACATAGAGGCCATTTTTACCACGTTTTTATTAGCTCGTTTTCGTTGTTTGTTTGTTTGTCTGTCTGTTCGGTGACACATTTTGCAATTGATTTTAAACTACCTTCCTGACGAACTAGAGACTTGAAATTGGATACATGGCTCAGAACTGGATGAAAATGCATTATTAAAAAATTTTTGTTTAAGTTTATTCGTTTCGGAGAAAATAACAATTAAATATTTACCTATTCATCCCCCCCGCGAACTACGTCATCGCGTTCAGCGATCCCCACTTCGCTCGACAACGTTCTCTACTTTACTATGCGCGCGCACTCTGACTCGTCCCCACTCCACGGACCCACTTCGCCCTGACGGAGGCCCATTTACTGACGGAGCCCCTCAGTATATGTTAGTACGTCGCCGCGTGACGATCGGTAGTGCATCATCGCTTTGTTTACCAAGTGAAATTTACAGCAAGCTTTGTGAGTGTGTTATAAGTGAGTACAAGTATTAATAAATAGTGATACAAGTATTAACACAAGACTAAAAAGCAGGAAATAATTATTTAAATAAAAATAAATTTTTAAAA
>CM052338.1:18061314-18111989 GCA_028455595.1 Lasioglossum vierecki | reverse complement strand
TTCTCGATGTTTGCTCTATTTTGAACTTATCTTTCTGTCACAAATAGACATTTTTGACTAATATGTCTGTATATTTTGATTAATTGAATAGGAAATTTTCTGCAGGGAATTTGTAGTTTATATGATGAGTGATATGATGGGGCACAGCGTGGTGCAGTTAACCTTCCTCTATCAAACCTAACCCTTGTGCAGCTCAAAAATGCTCGTATAAGGTAAACAAAATGCCCGGAAACCCATGTTTCGGTACAAAATCTAGGTAAGATTCTAGTTACTTTCTAGTTATGTCACGTGCTATACCTTGCCTCTTAATTAAGATTATTAAAGTCTGATCGAGTTCCGGCCAGCTTGATCCGACGTCTCCTAATGTACCTCGACAAACGAGCGTTCGCGTACGACAGCGTGGTAATTGCCATCCTCCACATTGATAATCGATGCTCATTTGTTTTCCCAGGACAAATTGGAACAAGCTATCCGACGGCGGGTGTCGCGTGTGACGAACGTTTTCCTCGTCGTTCTTTTTTAATGGATCCCCTTAATCTTCGAGCTCGTCCATGACGTCGAACGAGCCTCCTGCGTGTCACGCGAGAGAGACTGATGCCACAATTTTAAATAGCTCCTCCGTGGTCAACGACGAACGTCTCGCGTGTGATCCACGGAATGCCGACCTCTGTTTACTCCTTCTCCGGGTAGCCGAACCCGTTCGTAGCTTCCGGTAGACGACGGAGGGCACGTTTCACGGTGATCGATCTTCTTCCACGAGCGAAGGCATTCGGCATGTCGCCGATTCGTATGGGCCCCGTGTTTGCTCTACTTTCGATCGACGACGCACATTAATTAATCCAGACTTCTTCAGCCACTCATGGATGAAATTCACAGAACCGTGTTCAATAAATATTGTAACGCGCGTTAATCATCGAAACTGCACACGAAGTATATTTATTGCGCGCCGAGAAGCCAAGGATTTGGTTGCCCGCCAAGAGCCACACTTCCCGAGAATGATACCGAGACTCTATATTCAGCTGGATCATAAAAACTACATATAAATCTCTAGGATCCAAGGAATGAGAGTTGTTCGACTGGAAACACTAGATAGTTGACACTCTATCAGCAATCGACACCGATCTGCGAGGACTTTCGCCGACACCTCCGAGAGAACGATTAAAGTCAATGGGGGTCACCAATCATCAATCCTCTGGACACTCGACTCTGTGTGTACCAGGAAATCTCGTCGAAGGTCAGCTTTTGTGGGCTAGTCAGCGAGCGCGTCCTCCTCCGTTTTGTGTCTTCGCTGTCTTTGCTAATAAGCCTCGTTTGAACAGACGTGTCGTGCGCGCCTTTTAACAGACCGAGATGACGATCTGCCGTGGATTTCGTTGCACAATGGGCCACGCTGCTCGCGGACGAATCACAGTGAAAACGACGTCGCGCTCATTGTGTCGGCGTTTCGAGTCCGGCCACGTTTCGGCCGCGTAGTCGCGGAGCTTATTACGAGCTTCCTCGAGCTTGCGGCGCATGTTCGTTCGAGGGTGTAGCTGGTGTATAAGCGTCACGCGTGTGCCTCCGTTTCAAGGGTATTAGGGTCACGACCCGTTCTCCTCTATCGTAAATCGCCGAGCTTATCCTCGCGAGATCCTCGACGAGTCGACGATCTCATCGGCTTTTCAATGATCCACATTATTTCCGACAACTCGCGCCTCGTTCGAATGATCCAACGATCCTCTCACTCCACTATTCGATTAGCATCCAGTCCTCTCGCAGAACCAAACTTCAACCTAATCTGCAACGGTGGATTAGGTAGATATGGTAAACAGAGTTGGGCAGTTATTTGTTCGGTAATTATTGAGAAGTTGGGCCCTACTAACAGATTTTTTTTATGAAATTTAAATATGTTGTCAAGATCAACAGTCTGAACAACTTTTTCCTATACGTGTTGTCGCCGTTTGGTTTTAGTTTTCGAGATATTCGCGAAAAACTATTGCTAATGCTTTATTGAATTTTCGTATGTCAGCGTGGGCGATCGCTTAACGTTTCTAACCAAACACCGAATAAATAATACAGGTGTACGATATACAATATATTTGTAAAAGGATTATAAAGGAAAAGTAAATCAGCGTTACTTTGACACGAAGCGTGCAGGAATACGAAAAATTCAATACAGTATTAGCGGTAGTTTTTTTCGAATATCTCGAAAACTGAAATCGAGCGGCGGTAACATGTATAGGGAAAAGTTGTTCAAAATGTAGAAATCTATAACATATTTGAATTTCATCAAAATCTGAGGCCCAATTTCTGAATAATTACTATTTGGTCTTCCGTGATCGATTATTTGCTAATCATACAAATTACCAGACATATAGATTACCGGACTAAATATTCGAAAAAAATATATATATTATATTTATATATATAATTATATAATAACATAATAATATATATAATTATATAATATATATTTATGAGAAATAATTAATCACGAACATGAATTGCAAAGACTTCTGGTTCCTTTCTTATTCATTAATCAATGATCACTTATTATTCGGCAATCAATAGCCACGACTAATAACTGGAATCGATATTAATCGTACTTTGTCGATCATTAATCGGATCACGTTTTGCCCAACTCTGCTGGAGAAGAATGGCGCTCTCCACTTGTTGATGGACTCCTCTTTGTTCCTGAATTCTCCAGAATTCTAGAAAAAGTTGAATCGCCGCGTTGATTTCACATCCAAGTCTTCTTCCTTTGACAGTCTTCGAGATTTCCTCCAGCCTGCATTAAAATTCATAGCTGCTCGGCCTACGGAGATCTCTCTCTCAACTTTTTCCCTTCGCGATCGATGATCGAGGATTATTCGTCGCGTAAACCGATTAAAACTTTAATTTCACGGATCCAGCGTCGTTGCCAGTTCGAAAAGGAGGATCAGCGAAAGGACCACTTCGATCGCGGTTGCGTCGAGGCTGCGACCGTCCCGCGACTAACTCAGACTGAATACGAAGCAGCTGACGGGAGGAAGATTAGCTGTACAGTCTGTACACTCCGCGGAAACTTTTACCGAGGCGTTCCACGTGAGGTGTTCTTACAGCGAAACAATGGCGGAATTAGTTGAAAAAAGTATCGAGAAAGTACTTAAAAAGTGATAAAAGATTCTGTTCCTGCTTTTCGTTCAAGTATAAGACAATCACGGTTCGATCAAATGATTGAAAGGACCCTGCTGCTAAATCATGTGACAATGGGTCCCTCGGCGAAAATGGCTGAATTTAAAATATGTTATTATCATTATTATTTATTATAAACGGACTGAAGCCTTTTTACATATGTGTTTACAAAAAGAGAGAAAGAGATAGAAGACTACTCGAAGGGACATGCGCAAAAAGAAAGAAAAGAAAAATACAAAATATGATGAAAAAATAAGTAGTATTAAACAGAAACAATGATATCGAGTGTTTTTATTACACTTGCGATTATAGCCTACATTTTAGACTCCTTTGGGGTCGCATTTTCAAATCGTTTAAACAATACTGCCATAAATAATTATTCTTTAACTATTTTGTTCACTAAAAAATTCATATTGTTCCCTTATAATGCATTGATATTATTCCCGCATTGATCCGAAAATGATATATCTCTGCTGGTCTGACCTCAAGTTTTTGAAGGGTTGAAAAAATGAAAGTGTAAATGTTTTGACATTTTCAGTGACCCAAAAAGTACAAAATGTTCAAATTCAGCCATTTTCGCCGAGGACTCATTTCACCAGGTTTCAAATCGTCACATTTTCTAATCGTTTAAACAATACAGACAATAATACAATTCAGACCTCAGGCTTTTGAAGGGTTGAAACAACGAAAGTGTCAATTTTTTGACATTTTCAGTGACCCAAAAGGTACAGCATATTTCAAATTCAGCAATTTCCGCCGAGGACTCATTGTTACGTGATTTAGCAGGATGTCCTTTCGATATTTCTTTGCCTCGTGCGTTGGAAACTCCAATTTCATATCATTCTATCGCGAACCATTAAAAGCTAGGTTTGGTGTTGAAGGTCGAGAGGGGGAGATATAAAAGTCGTCATAAATAATAACGTTTTAACATGACGCGTGCTAGGTACTCTATTCTAAGCTTCTGCGTCCATCTTTATTTATAGAGGCTTGAACGTATCGCGCCCTCAACATAATTATAACCGAATATCTTTGCCGCGAAAAAGATTAATCTCGAAAAACCGTTCCGCGATGATTGGCAAAACAATGTTTCTATTAGAAGGAGGCTATCGTTTATTATTCTTTAAAGAGGTGTTTCTCTTCTAGCTTTTACCAATAAGCAATCAACGTGTACACAGGTTCCACCCTCGCTAATCAACGTCAATCAAGCTCCGCGACGCGCTACGTTTCCGGGACCAGTCACGGATCGATCGACGTTGATCCCCGCCGTCGTCGCTTTTCGAAAAAGCTTGCTGTTATTAAACGTCGCGAATCGAACGGTGCACTGTGGACGGAAACGCGTCCGACTTCTAAACCCCGTGGCGCGTAACTGAGTTCCTCTTCGTGACAACACGGGGGACACGGCGACGGTGGAGGTGGAATGGAAGCGGATTATAGATTATAGTGGCAATGGAAGAGGACACGGAAGAAAAATTCGTCCAGAACCGCTAATATGTTCGATCGATCAACTAATTCGAATAATTACGCCGTGCAGCGTGTCGGAATACCCATTTTACAGGGAGAAATTACATACCCTGAAAACTCTAAGCTGTACAAAAAAATTAAAAATTAAAATTCGATCGAAATTTTACTTAGAAGCAATTTTGCAATTTATCAAACTCAAATTTCGACGGTTCGATCTATGTTCAGATAATCTTCAAGAATAATGTAAATGTAAACTGATAAATGTATAATGTTAACTCATCAATTTGACTAAAAAAACATTGAATCTTTTTTTATTTTGTGTCAATTTGACACCGAAGGACAGATTCAGTTCATGAAATGAGACACAGATGAGGGTTAATTACTTGTCTCAGTACATAGCTAGTGGGGAAAGAAGTTTTTTGAAATTAAAATTAATAAAACGTTATTTAAGATTAATAAAACTAAAATTAATGAAACATTATTTAAGATTAATAAAATTAATAAGATTAATAAAACTAGAATTAATAAACATTATTTAAGATTAATAAAATTAATAAGATTAATAAAACTAAAATTAATAAAACATTATTTAAGATTAATAAAATTAATAAGATTAATAAAACTAGAATTAATAAACATTATTTAAGATTAATAAAATTAATAAGATTAATAAAACTGAAATTAATAAGATTAATAAAGCTGAAATTAGTAAAACATTATTATTGTGTATCTATATCGGCTGCCACTTTAGACTACACATCGCCAATTAATTAATTTGCTAAAATTAAAGTGAGAAGCATAAATCCGTAGAAGATTGTTGAAATTGATTTTAAAGTAGTATATAGTTTTCAGTCACAGTTATAGTTTTCATTCACAGAAAAACATTTAAGCAACATGCAATACATCACAATACGCAATAATATATAATATAATAATATAAAATATAATAATATAAAATATAATAATATAAAATATTACTGCATTATATAAAGACAAATACAATGTATATACATAATATAAATAATGTAATATAAATAATATATACATAATATAAATACAATGTGTGAATATGTCAATATCTATTCAACTAAACTGTGCTGTTATTATTTTATATGACGACGCGTCGTAAAGGTATTACTCACACCGTTATTCCCCACAACAACGAGTCTGATACCCCCTCGGACGGTTTGACATCTTGATCCCAGTTTATTCGAGGATCGTAAGGCGGCTTTACGTAATCGTGCGTCCTCACAGAAACAGTTACAAACTATGGACTTGTTCTTTGTTTAAATCCGTGTTCCTTTGAATTGGTAATGACAGGATCTGTAATTGAAGGAACGTGCAGTGTCGGAGAATTTAATAAGTCCTTCAGACGCGGCACGTTCGCGCGCGTGAAATACTCCAAGTTACCCCTTGCAGATGTAAGTAGTAGAAATTAGTTTAGAGTCCTCCTTCTTCGACGAAATTAAGAGTTCCTTTCCGCCTGGCAACTTCGCGTGGCATTTCTCGACACTGAAAGTTTCGGTCTCTCGTCGATACAAGAAACTTTGTTTCCTCGCGGAAAACCAATTCCGAGCTTTTCAATTCCTTCTAATCGCTCCGCGTACGTATGATGTACGGAAATGATCGAACGCTTGCGCGTGGATCAATTTCAAACTTTTACGAAGAAAGCATTTTTAACTAAGTTTTCTGTAAAAAAACAAAAAAATCAAATCGTAAGTAAATTAATTGTTAAGAAATTCAAAATTTTTTTATCGCCAAGATGTGGATCGAGTGCTTACTTAAAATTAATTAGCGCAATTCGTTAACTTTATAATCTACGAAAGTTGTGTGTAAATATGTAGATTCATTGTGGCTGAACATACAGGGTGGTGCGCTACATTTTGCCATCTATATTTACGTCATTATTATTACGCATAATAAACAATGTTTCAGATGAAGTTGAATGGTTTTGAGAGGGGCACATTCTGATGGTGCATTTTCTGTATTTTTTTTAAATGGAATCATATATTTTTTATTGCACCAGCTGATGTTTCCTCATATTCTTTATAAAAAAGTATTAATCTATTTGTGTAAAAAAAGTCATTAGTTTAGGAGATATTTTAATTACATTGTCTTATGTCTATGTCTAACTACATTATCACATTGAATTTATATTATTGACCAGAGAGTCGAGATTTCCTAACAAATTATAATTGAAATATTTCCTAAACTAATGATTTTTTTACAAAAATGGATCAATACTTTTTTATAAAGAATATGAAGGAGAATCAGCTGGTGCAATAAAAAATATATGATCACATTTAAAAAAACATTAATGACTTTCATATGTTCTTTACACTTCCACCTACAAAAAAAATGTACTATCAGAACGTGTCCCTCTCAAAACTAAATAAAATAAATAATGAAGTAAATCTGGATGGTAAAATGTGACTCCCCATCCTATATAATTTAATGTAAACAAACAAATAATTCATTTTTAGTCTTCTTAATGGATGAAATTGGTTCGCAAAAGGGTAAAATTGATTTGCAAAGGGATGAAATTTAAGTGCAAAATGTATATAGAGAAATACTAGTTTGGTGATTTAAATTGAATTGTAGATAACTAATTTTTGGGAAGAAATTTTTCTATTAGGTGCAAAGTAGAAAGTACCTAATCGTGTCCTGCGTGCCTGTGGCTGGCACGTGGTCCACCTATAAAAATAGAGAACACTTTTCTTTCCTTCGGTTATTTATACCCGTTCCAAATATGTCGGAAGATATACCTATACTTCACCAGCATCAATTTTTTCTTTGGATTCGATAATCGTTACATATTACAATATTTCCGATTCGTTATTCGCAACTGTTGATCACAGAAATCGTTGAAACACCATCGTCTATTTACCAGATCGCTTCGCAAACAAACAGGTGTTTGTTATCCTCTTCGACGTCTAGCCTCGATCGAATTACTATCAAGGCGAACCAGACACAAGCGACTTCGCACATTTTTCGTTCTCCCTTCCGCGGAAACTGGAGATACCTTGTGCTCACATTGATCATAATTCTTCAAGTGGAAAATCGTATTTCATATAACGTACTCGCTTCTTCTACTTCATCGATTACACCTTTTGCACACCAATTTCACCCTTTTGCAAATTTAATTCAACCATTTGCAAAGCATCCATTAAGAATATTGAAAATGAATTTAGGAAAACATTAATTTTGTACATTTTAATATTTGCAAATCTCCCATTGAGAATATTGAAACTGAATTTAGGGAAACATTAATTTTATACATTTTTATATTTGCGAATCACTCATTAAGAATATTAAAAATTAATTTAGGGAAACATTAATTTTGTACATTTTAATATTTGCAAATCATCCATTAGGAATATTGAAACTGAATTTAGGAAAACATTAATTTTGTACATTTTAATATTTGCAAATCACCCATTAAGAATATTGAAACTGAATTTAGGGAAACATTAATTTTATACATCTTTATATTTGCAAATCACCCATTAAGAATATTGAAAATGAATTTGGAGAAACATTAATCTTATACATTTTAATATTTAATACAATTAAATATTAAATTAAATAATATTTAGTTACATTTTAATACATTTTTAATATTTATTTAGAGAAACATTAATACCCGATACACTTCAATGAATACATATGTACTTTCATTTTGTAAATTTAATAATCAGAAAATGGCTACAATGAACAATCTGCATATATCTACTCACAGTTTTCGTACATCACAAAATTAATAAAGTAGCAATTACATTGAAATAAGCATTTGATGTACATCTTTGGAATAAATATGATTTTGAATTTCTTAACAATTAATTACTTTTGATTTGATGTTTCTTTTTTTATAAAAGCAACTTACGTAAAATACTTCATTTGTAAAATGTTGAAATTGATTTGCAGTAGGATGAACAGCAGTACTGTCACGGTACTGCGGGAGCTGGATACAACGAGAAACAAGAGGAGCGCAGCGGTGCGAAAATTACGTGATGCAATAAAATTATCGATGTAGTTTAATTGTCTGGTCAGTCTCAAGCGTGTCTTCGACCCTCGCCTGTTATTATATCGTTCTAATAGCTGGCAATTACGTAATTAGCCTGTTACGCGGCGGGAGCCATCGGCTTCCATGAACTTCACGATCGAAAAGAAAGGGAGAGGGGTGCAGAGGCGCGGGCAAATTGAAATACATAATTCGGATTTTAATATCCATTTCTTCGGGATATAATACAGTCCAGTTCGATCCAATCGAACGTACGCATTCGCGAAAGGTGTACGCGAACAATGTGGTAAGTGGAGGGAAGTAATCTAAATGAAATTATAATTGAAAAAAGGAATAGTTGAAAGGGGTTCAAGGATGTCTCCCAAGGTCAATCCTATTTGTTTCATTTCTCATTACACTTCGCGTTATTTGATTAAACATGAAGTTTCCACGACCTTGTTCGTTATATTTGCGTTTCGAAATATCGATGGCGCCCACTCGATTTCCCTAACAGAACCACCGGATGACAGCGATGTATTTTAGGGCGCACTGCTATCCGATTCCAGAGCGCAGCTCGTAAACAAGGTACAAGATGAAAACAACCCTGAAATGTATCAGGCTGTCCTAGATTCTAGCAAGTCTCGTGCGCCCTAAACTCTATGAAAAATAATTCGTAATAATCCGAATAAGGTTTTCAGGGAAATGAAAATTTGGAAAAATGGAAAATTCGGGAGAATCGTTAATAGATACAATGAAATACGTTTTTTTCTCGCTTTTACTATGTTTACATGTTTCCAATACCTCTTCACAAATTCACAAAACGATCGCAAACAAATTTATTGAAAGTTGTTCAGCTGGTTTTACAATGAAAATGATTTTACATTTACAATCATTTACGGTAATTATATAGAACAGGTTTGCGTACTCAGATTTTGATGAAATTTTAATATGTTATGTAGCAACACATTTTGAACAACTTTTTCCTTTTCCAATATAGTGGGGTCGCTTTTAGTTTTTCAGATATTTGCAAAAAACTATCGCGAATACTGTATTGAATTTTTCGTATTCCTGCACGTATTAGCGGTAGTCTTTTGCAAATATCTCGAAAACTAAAAGCGACCCCTCATATTGGAAAAGGAAAAAGTTGTTGAAAATGTCGAAATATATAACATATTAAAATTTCATGAAAATCTGATTACGCATACCTTTTCTATATAATTGCCCTTATTTACTGCAGTGAAATGAATCGGTCTAATTCGAAAATCGGCCGGAGAGAAATGGTGGTGGAAAAATTTAATATTATTTAAGGTTAAAATTGAAATTTTATATAAAAACATTATATATTGATTTTTTATAGAAAAATTATTTGAAATTTATATTGAATTTCCATATAAAAAAATTATATATTGATTTTTTACAGAGAATTTAATATTATTTGAGGCTAATATTGAATTTCCATATAAAAAAATTATATATTAATTTTTTATAGAAAATTTAATATTTGAAATTTCTATTGAATTTCCATATAAAAAATTATATATTGATTTTTTACAGAGAATTTAATATTATTTGAGGTTAATATTGAATTTCCATATAAAAAATTATATATTAATTTTTTATAGAAAATTTAATATTTGAAATTTATATTGAATTTCCATATAAAAAATTATATATTGATTTTTTATAGAAAATTTAATATTATTTGGGGTTAATATTGAATTTTTATATAAAAAAAATTACATATGATCGTGTTAAGTCTTCGCGGATAATAACAGCGCGCCTGATAGACATTGATCATAAGCGACGCGTGTCCGCCGGCTTAAAGACACTTCCTCGGCAAAGGAGCTCTTAACGAATAGTGAACAGGTCCTATTCGAGGTAATTCGAACGTGATTATTGTTCATAACCGGCGTACAACTGGTCATTTGTGGACGCATAAAAGGACGCCTAACCGCGGCGCAGAGCTGAATGCATGATAGAGGTGGGCCACTCGAGAATGCAAGATGCAAGTCTCTGGGATCCGAGTCGAAAACGGGTCATGCTCGTGTTCCATGGAACATGCAACACCCGTCGACCATCGCACTAAACATTTAATGACTTAATGCGGCTAATGTGATTGGAAATATGAACGGTCTTAGAGACAGTGGCGCAGCGAAAAACACTGTAGAATTTTTCTTTAGAATCTAACTTTTAATTTTTTTAAATAGATATAATAATATAGACACGTTTTTTTCAAAAACTGTTTAGACCTATTTATTTGTAGATTTTATCATATGAAAATTGATTTTTAAAAACGAGTAACTCTTTCTCAGACGTTAGAAGGATTAGTTTACTAGCTGATGTGTAAATAATTTTTTGTAAAGAGTGAAGGTAACTATTTTTTTTTAATGAGCCACTGAAAACTATTATAGGTTTATTTCGGCTTTAACAATATATTTTTTTAACAATAGTCTTACGTTAGTGTACAATGACAGAATTAATAATCTGTAGATATGAGGATTGCAGTCGCATAAAAACTGAAAAATATATTCACAGGCTTTAACATTAGGTTTAGCAAAGAAAATGAAAATGTAGCTATTTTATTATGGCTCGAATAATTAATAAAACAACGTCGTGTATAATTATCGTATAACTATGTAAATGTTAGCGGTTAACAATGCCACGATCAGCTTGTTGTAGCAGACTTTATTAAGGTAATAGTTTAGCTGAGCGTGGTATATACGTATTCTTATAGTCTCCCAGGGAAACATAAAAAACACTGTGGAGTCCGGTGGCAAGATCTAATTAAAAAGGTCCTTTTTTCATAGGGCGTACATGCACGGTGTATAGTTCGCTGGAATGATTTACTTTTGTTCAACGATATGTAAACGTTAGAAAAAATTGTAATTATCATCTGTTTCACGTTTTTGCCGATTCCTCATTCGCGAAGCGATCCCGTTTCAGTTCGATAGCAATTTTCTCACAATATCGGCGTTAACGAACCGCCGCGTCATACATAATAGTTATCCATGTCCTGCGGGATTGACAGAGATGATCGGTTATTCGTACGCGATATCGATTAAATAATAACCAGTCCCCGGCCATCTACGCGACAAGCTTTGGAAAGTACATTTTATCTCGTGCGAAGATGTTGTAAATTTCATTCTAACGAAAAGTTACATTTACACGCGAAAATTGGCAGCCTGGAACACGCAACCTTACTGTCTGCCGTGCAACGGAGAGAACGGATTGCATATATTAAGGGGTCAAATCCATGGGACACAGAAAAGTAAGTTGAATTTTGACAAAAAGAATTTGCTATAAAAGTATATATAATTAAAAAAAAAAATAAAAAGTCTAAAGTTATTTGCGGTAAAAAGTTACAATATCGGAAGTGAACATTTTCATCAATTACTAGCTTTTCCCCGCGGCTTCACTCGCACAGGAAACTGTTGAATGCCCACGAAAATTGATATTGTTTCTCCATAAAACCATTTAACCCCCATTCACCCCATTCAGATTGTATCAATGAGCATTAAGACCAAATATGATATAAATCTGCCCACGAACAATATATTCCTCGTACAAATGTTGCAATCCCTTTCCACCCCCTTAGGGGATGAATTTTAAAAAAATGCCGAAATAGGTGTTTGATTAATTATATCAAAGAACATTAAGATCAAGTTTCAAGTAAATCTAACCACAAATAAAATATTCCTCATAGAAACGTTGCAACCCCTTTTCACCCCCTTAGGAGTTGAAATATCCTTTCTTATCCCTTGTATAGATCATAAAGGAAACCTCTGTGAAAAATATAGACTAGTATTCTCCCTCTTGCCCTTTCGTGACCCTTCTTACTTAACGACCCCTGAAGGAGGGGTAAAAACTTATGACCAAGCAGGATACGGAAACGAGGTACCACTGGAAATTTTCTCTTGTGACCAGCGCGCGATCGTCATAACGAATAACATCGATCGGATGATACAAATATACATACCTTTCATTTTTTTTATATGTATTAAGGTTGAGGGGGATTATTAACAGACATCAAATTATTAAACCACAACCGGGTTTATTTAAAACATTTTCAAAAATTACAAGTTGCATACAAAATTCTCTTGGCTGAGTTACATGGCATATCATAGACTGGAACATGTCATGTCTTAAATTAGGCCTGGGCGACGCGAGCTCGCTCAACTGTGGCTACTTCTCTACTAGCGACAACATCTGTCCCCGTAGGCCAGCATCGCTCAGGCCTGTCTTGAATAATACAAATAATTAAACTCTTCCTAATTTATTCAGAATATTGACGCGTTATGCCTGGATGGACTCCAGGCAGTCCAGGGCTCCAACGTTGCCCGCACTATTATATACACAAACCATATACAAAAGATAAATCCGAAGAAGCTAAAGACACCATAGCTGTAAAAAATGAAGTTCACATTAGTAACGATTAAAAAGTAGACTGCGGTTCTTTATGCATTTATAGTATTTAAAAATTTTCGATAAATATCAGAGTACGAAATTCAATAGAATTTGGTACAATTTTTATGAATTGTGAAAAGAATTCATGATGGACAACATTCTTGTAATGAAAAGAATTTTGTATAAATATATAAAGAATAAATTATTTCGAGAATTTAATATTCGGGTAGCCGTCCGATCCTGAAAAAATTTTGTGTTCCCAATCCGACCCCAGAAAATAAGATTCTATTTGATTCCACTTTCTTAAAATTTCTCTAAAAAAAAAATAAATAAAAAATTTCATAAACATCCGCAGTCTATTCATAAGAAACATAACGACGTTGGCGACATCTCTTACTTCAGAAGCCACGCGAATAACATTCCTACAGCTAGTGCTGAGAGAAGCCTATAATTGGCAAGTGGTCGTAAACTTAATCGGGGTGGAATACGTTCTTCGTACTGACTGGAAAGACCAACTTCTGTCCGTTTCTGTAATTTAATAATCTTGGTGGGTGGTTCCAAGATTTGTCGGCAAATACTTCCCAAGAATCCTTGCTGATGATACATAGTAGCCAACTTGTCTCGGTACTGTTGAAAGTATATAATATTGAATAACATTCGCTTTACTTTTTGTTAGGAAAAAAATATTCACAATCTACGTGTACCTTAATGTTTATGTAACTGCACTGTTTAAACAAAAATCTAACTAAGATAGTACACTCGTCGGATCTCACTGGCTGTAACTCAGGATCTCCCAAGTATTCAATATATTTACAATTTTGTCTGTTGTACTGTATCGGTACGAACATGCCAGGCTTGCTCGTGTCAAAACTAGAATCCATCTGAAAAGTGAATAATTGATCAAATTTTATTGATTTACTAGCTTTCCTCATTTTTAAAAGCATGTGTTTTTGATACACTATTCCGTTCAATTCTATTTCGATTTTCGCATTGTTCTGTATACTCTCTCTTTGTCAATCAATTTATCAATTTAGTACCTGCGATTGGTGACAGAAGGACGTAGATAAAATACTATCGTGATACTCTTGATCAGCTTCGATTGCTACTTGAGGTATATCTTCGACTTTGATCTGAAATCGTGTTTAGAAAAATTGCAGCATTTCACATAAAAGAAATCTCGAATGTTTGCTGTACGAATTCGGTTACCTCGAAGATTTCAATCAGTTGTTGCTGTGCATTCGCCAAATACACAGGAACTCGTCGACGTTCGTCCATACTAATATCGTCCGTAGAATAATCTTCGCCGTTAAAGAATTCCCATACAGTTATCAAAAGCTTTCTGTTTTTCCTTTTCTTTTCTAACGCATCGATTAAACTAGTCGCTGTTAGATGTGCTTGCTTGATCGTGTTTAACAAGCAGACCACCTAAACCAGATCGTAATTTCGAATCGATTAAATTGGAATTACAGCGAGCAGACAATTTACATACTTGCGAAACAGTAGCCATGGAAAATATTGGAATATATTGGTATGTCGGTCCTTCCAATTCCAAAATCTGTTGTCTTACTATAGAGGACCATTGATTTGTAGATACTCGACTCCTACTAAGTCCAACGTCGTCTATTAGACCCTCTATTTCGCATAACATTTTTGCTAGGAGTGGTTGCGAAAACACCTACACATTTCAGTTTAATAAAATGTGATCTACATTTGAACTCTATACAAGGTGGTACACTAAATACGCTGTCCACATACTTTTGTAACTCTAAACAGCATCAAGGCATTTTTCGGGGCAACCAAATCCGTTCTCATAAAACGTGGAACCAACTGTTGAAATATTGCTGTGTAAGCTAATAGATTATTTGCAACGAAAGGTATCCACCTATAAGCATCATGTATCTTTCCCCTTTCTTCTTCTTCCAATTTACTGAAATTATAATAAACGACGTCGATAATGATCGACGCTGAACTTACATCGATTACTCTTATTCAATTTTATACTTACCCTTCCTTGGTATACGATATACCAGGGAAATATCGCCATGGTTGTATAAAGCTTAACCATGTCTCAAGAATTAATCGAAATGAACTATCCAAAGGCCAATGATGTATAGCTTTTCGGAGGAATGTGTAGATTTTGCCTTGTACAGACGGCAAAATTATTCTGGAAATATTCATATTTAATCAATCGAAATAACTACGGAAATAAGTAATACTTAATGTTAATGAATACCGTTTAAGCTCGTCCATTGCACTCTTCGCACCTGTAGCACTGTTCGCGAACTCGTGTAACGTTTTTATGAATGCTCGTACAAGACGTATGTGTTCTCCGGAATGAATACTATGCTGTATCGTGAAGAGAAATATAAATAAATGCTTGTCGTAAGAATATTTAACAAAATGAACTTACTCTACATGGAACCGATGTAGAGTAAGATGTGCTGCCGAATCTTGTGTTTAATTGATCGTCTTCTGTATACTCTAGCCAAAAGTCGAGAAAGACTTGAACCACAGTTTCGCTTCTCCAAACTTGCGGTAGACATTGCTGTTGCGGTACTGTAGAAGTGGTATTAGGAGATCCAGGTTGTAATATAGATGTTCTCAATAGTCGCGGAGTTTGCAACCTGCAGTAATGATTTCAGCTTTTACATTATGTATTCAGCTTATCGAAGAAAGCATTTATATTCGTGCTGATGTACCTTTTAGTTTCTGGTGACTGTACTAACTTTCTCTGGGGTGTTTTTCTAATGTACGGACCAATTATTGGCAAAACTGGCGAGTTATCTGTAGGTAAAAAATGATATAAATAACAATGAGCTAATTGGACATAAACAGTTTCCCAATTGACCCAAACGTTCTCCTGTTGTTGCACTTGTAACCACGGATTGGTTAAGTGATAAGCAAAATGGAAAATGTAATATTCGAAAGGATCTATACTTGTGTTAAGGAAATGATCTAAACGACAGACGAACCTATAGATTTCAAATTAGTTCAAGGATACTCATATTCAAGGCAGATACAGCACGTGTACCCTGGTCGTCACGAATTTTATCTAGATAAAACGGCGGTATCACACCTTCCTCCAACATTGAACGTATTTTAACCTATGGTAGAAACGAGAAATGATTAAACCTTTTTCTATCCATTAGTTTTTTGCGCACACGCAATATTTACTTACCGGCAAGTAAGATACTGGGAAATTATATTTCAAATAACAGTCTGGTAGCAGTTTGTAGCATAAAGAGAAAATTGGTCCCTGTGGATTAAGGAAGTCGCACAGTGTTTTGTATTCTTGTGGATTCTTCTTAAAAGTGATACTGTGCAATCCCCAACCAATATTATCTATCGTTCCAAACAGCGAGTCTACCAATATCGGAAGAACATGCTGCAACTCCGTTGTACTGGACTCGTCTATTAGCGATGCTATTTCTTTGCATCGTTGAACCAACGACAAATTCAAATACCTCTGAACTTTGATCTATACATGCAATATACATATAAACAATTTAAAAAAATGTTATATTAAATAACAACGTACTATTTCTTATTGTACAATTTTATTGCAAATTGGTTTATTTACAAACGGTTACAATATAATATAATAACTTTAAATGTATAATTTTAACCACTTTAACATATAATAACTTTAAACAATTGATAATGTAGCCTTGACGTAAAAAGTTTCTTTTTAATCACATTTTAAACACGCCGGCTGACACATTCGATTGAGGTGTACAGGTTATGTTATGTTATATAGGTTGTGTTATGCTTTTGTAACAATACCAAAATCGAGACTTTTAATAAAAAATAATAGATAATCAATACCGTAGCAACGTCTGAAGATGCAGCCATGATTATGTTCAATCTTTACTGTGCGAATTTTTAGAAACAACATTTAAGTAATGTTTCAAAAAGAAAGCAAAAAGAAAGCGTTCTGCGCATGCGTCCCCATCACGCGATGGAGAACACCAACGCCGCCGCAGTCCCAGGGCCGAAACATAGTGGTTGAATTATTTGCATTTCAGGTTAGACCCCCAGATCACAACTTGATTCGCGCCAAAGATATTCACTGATATTCACGCATAGTACTCATTATACAGGGTGTCCCAAAATTCGTGTACTTCCTAGAAATAGGACATTTTCCTTTACAAAAATGACGCCAGCGGCTTTGTTTAGGAGTTATTAACAAAAAAACACAGACCAATCAGAGCGTGGCTAGAGCAAACGGAGTCCGACTCAGCGACGGGTCCCGCTTAGCGTGGCGGCGCCATTGGCCGAGCCAGAATCAATCCGCTGTAGCCGCGCTCTGATTGGTCCGTGTTTTTTGTTAATAACTACTAAACAAAGCCGCTGGCGTCCTTTTTGTAAAGGAAAATGTCGCTTCAAATGACCCAAGAACCTCCCATTTCCGGGAAGTACACGAATCTTGGGACACCCTGTGTACAAAACGAAGTTGTGTTTGGTTATGTTATGTACTTTGAAATACGCGTAACCAGAGGGTAAATGCGGAGAGTAAACGACAGTGTCTCAATGGTCTAGGGGAAATAAATATTCCTAGATGTTTGATAATATGATTGGCCGATATAATACTCTCGTAGATAATTTTAAAAAATAAGAAAGTACAATAGTTTTATTTATTAACAACGTGACCTTTTTTTCTTTGTGTGTAGCACATTTATTTAATAGAATATATTGTTGTTTCAGATTTATCCATCGGCTCCTGCAGCATAATCGTGATATTGCAGTACAGTAGTAGAAGTCTGACGGTGTGCCGGGCCTCACGGAGCAACTTGGAGCAACTCGACCAGACGTGTTATAAATCATTCGAATATAATTTATATGTACATGTACAAAACAATAATTTGTTGTATGAATATGAAATGAATAAATAAAGAGAGTGTGGTAAACGTATTTGCGCTTTTATTTGTTGAATCCCAATCTTATCCCGAACATCCGATTTGTCGTTGAGTTGTACTACTGAATTTCGAAAATTTTCGACCGTCTGACTTATCGTTTACTTCTACTACTGAAACTCAGAAATTTGAGAAAATTGGAGAAAATTTCGAAAAGTAGCACAAGTAAACGATTAATCAGACGACCGAAAATTTTCGAAATTCAGTAGTACAACTCAACGACAAGTCACACGTTCGAAAATTTTCGACCGTCTGACTTATCGTTTATTTCTACTACTGAAACGCAGAAATTTGAGAAAATTGGAGAAAATTTCGAAAAGTAGCACAAGTAAACGATTAATCAGACGACCGAAAATTTTCGAAATTCAGTAGTACAACTCAACGACAAGTCAGACGTTCGAAAATTTTCGACCGTCTGACTTATCGTTTACTTCTACTACTGAAACTCAAAAATTTGAGAAAATTGAAGAAAATTTCGAAAAGTAGCACAAGTAAACGATAAATCAGACGACCGAAAATTTTCGAAATTCAGTAGTACAACTCAACGACAAGTCAGACGGGCGAAAATTTGCGAAAATTTTCGAAAACCTCGAAAATTGAGCTTTGTATTAGGAGAACATGATATCAAAGGAGGTATCAGAAATTCAGTAGTGTAACTCAACGACAAGTCAGACGGGCGAAAATTTGCGAAAATTTTCGAAAACCTCGAAAATTGAGCTTTGTATTAGGAGAACATGATATCAAAGAAGGTATCAGAAATTCAGTAGTGTAACTCAACGACAAGTCAGACGGTCGAAAATTGGCAAAAATTCTCGAAAACTCAGTAGTACAACTCAACGGCAAGTGAGACGACGAAAAGTTTTTCGAAAATTCAGCAGTTCGATTCAGCGGCAAATGGGAAAAGAAAGGTATCGGTAAGGAATAGGTAATTTAATTGAAATATTCGCAGACGTATTTTATTATATTTTCTTTATTAATTCACTCTATGTATACATATACATATACATATAAAATAATTGTTTTTTAAATATACATAACTTGTAAAAAGAGATGAGATGGAGAAACTGCAGGACATGCTCTGTTGTCTTCTTGGTAGCGTCCTCTTCTTAGCGTGTCCTCGTCGTCGTCGATGAAACCGGAAAATAAGAAAACAGAAAATTAGAATACAGAATAACGTGTGTAAAGAATCGTGTGCGTAATCGAACTGTAATTGGCCGTGCGCCATTTCGTTGTGCGCAAAAGATTTGTGTGCCAACCTTAGACCATATATACCTAGGTACATATGGTCTAAGGTGCCGACGAAAGCCTCTCCTAGCCAATAAGACGAAAGGGTTATAGAGAATTGAAGTTGGTCGTTTTTATCTTACGCTGCTGTGAGTTGTGATGCGCCTTATACGATGGAAACGATAATTCTCAGTGATTTTATAATAAATAATGCTCACGGAACCTTGTGCATAAGATGAATGAAAACCGCGGTATTCGTCCAAACTAATTCAGTGGAATAGTTCTTAAAAATACAAATCAACTACAAATTCTGCGCACATATATGTAGTGGAGTGAGGGCGCGATCAGTATTTTCCTACGATACGATTCCAAAATGTCAGACATCGATAAATGGATAGAAATTGCAAAAGAGTGCATATACCTTCCAGAAAATGATCTTAAGGTAAGTAACACGCGCGAAACGTTGTTTCTCGTTACATCAATTATAATATATTCATACAATTCGTTTGGATAAGGTATTAAATGCACGCGCATAGGTTACTTATACTCACTTTATTTCCTTTCCGATATAATTAGATTAATTTTGTTTAGAAACTTTGTGACATAGTATGTGACTTATTAGTAGAAGAATCTAATATTCAACCAGTGTCCACTCCGGTAACCGTGTGCGGTGATATTCATGGCCAGGTAAGATTCATACTTTTTCCCCTAACCTCAACGTGTGACATCCATATCTGTATATGTCGTAGATAATGATAATCATTACAATGGCAAAAAATATCAAGTACCATCGTACATACTGATTAAAATCGTTTGTCTGTTTTTAGTTTTATGATTTAGAAGAATTATTTCGAAATGGAGGCGCTGTGCCTGATACAAATTATATATTCATGGGAGATTTTGTAGATAGAGGGTATTATAGCTTAGAAACATTTACCCGCCTACTCACACTTAAAGCTAAATGGTCTGATAGAATAACATTGCTTCGCGGAAATCACGAATCCAGGCAAATTACTCATGTTTATGGTTTTTATGGTCAGTATACCACATTTTATTATAAAAATATTATATGAAACTGTCCAAATACGATTTATCCCGCATGTACACATGTTAATTAATTACTTACACGTTCCATACAGATGAGTGTCAGAACAAATATGGCAATGCTAACGCATGGAAACACTGCTGTAGGGTTTTCGACTTGCTCACAGTTGCTGCCGTTAGTACCTACAAACATATATATACATATATTTCTAACCATTTATGTTTACTCTGTGGTTTTATAATTACAATTTTATTTCGTTTCATAGTTAATTGATGAACAAGTACTATGTGTACATGGTGGATTATCTCCGCTCATTAGAACGTTAGATCAAATTAGAACGATCGAGAGGAATCAAGAAATTCCACACAAAGGTACTTTTACGTTGTTACAGTATCGTATAAGGTATATTATTTTTATCTATAATAAATGATTTTATATTTCTAGGTGCTTTTTGCGATCTGGTCTGGTCTGATCCAGAAGACGTAGACGCATGGACCATTAGTCCACGCGGAGCTGGTTGGTTGTTCGGCAGTAAAGTAACATACAAATTCATGGAAATCAACGACCTTAAATTGATTTGCAGAGCTCATCAATTGGTCAACGAAGGTACGTTCATTTGTTGTACAGGGTGTACGAAGTAAGACATTTATTAATTTGTTGTTTTCCCTTTGACTTATAGGGTATAGATACATGTTTAACGATAAACTTGTAACGGTATGGTCAGCTCCAAATTATTGTTACCGTTGCGGTAACATAGCTAGTATTTTACAGTTTACAACTGTCGATTCAAGACGCCCAATACTATTCGAAGCAGTGCCTGATTATGAAAGAGTAATTCCACCGGTAGTCCCTACACCATACTTCTTGTGATCTCACTCTGTGGTCTATTTGTTTGGATACAGAGAGGTGGTATCTGCGTTTAGGCTTTACGGGACTACATGACTGTTTCTTCGAGTTGATGGACACAGGCTGGTACCATGACAGAGCATAAAAATTTTCGAAAACGAACAAAATGAAATTCAAATACTTCGTAAAAGACAATGAATTATCCGGAATGGCATGCGAAAAGCAGAAATGTTTCCTTTATGTTCTTCTGAAAATCTGAACTAACTAAATATGATTGTCTGTGCAGGGAAGAAGTGTATTAAGGAAACTTTTTAAGGAACAAAAAATAATATATATATATCGATTTTTATATGTTGGAATGTTAACTTTTTTATACATAGCTCGTCTGCCATTGCATCAGCCTGATTTCTCTAGTTTTGTAAAGTATTTTGCATTGAAACGAAAGCGTGAACATTCTGTGGTCTAGACGCTTTTGCTGTCTACTGTGTACATTCTGTAGAGCATTCGCATCTCAGAGCAGTATCGTGAATGCATCAATGCTAAGGAGTTCCGAGGTTTTAAACAAGTTACGAACGTGAACAACAAGTGATTCATTAGAGTATGAATGAATAAATGGAAAAAAGAAAACATTTAAACATTCCGGCAAAGGGAGAGACTCTGAGTATAGTGAATGCTTAATTGATATTACGATCGTTGTGCGTAGAATTCAGGTTTATTAAAGCGTGAGCATATATACTACTGTTAAGGTCTTCCTGAGTATGTAATTAATCTGTTTCTGGTTTAGATACTGTGTGTGCTGCGTGCAATTCTTTTTATTCTAGACGAGCAAATCAGTGTTCTTAGCAGCATAAATTCGGCAATTCTGCCGAGGTACAAATAGTATGTAGCAGTAGCCAAAGTTTTCCTCTGCCTAGGTAAGGAAATTCAGTAGAACAATTGTATTATATAATAGAAGTTTCATTATTATTTTCTATGCATATGACAGTTCTTATGTTATATTCCGTGTGATTTTATTAATGAGCTCACAACGTAACCACCATGCAAAAAAAGAAGAAAGAAATAAGTCGAATAGTATTGAAACAAAATTTTTCCTTTCAGAGTATCGGCCTTTTCAGTCACGTATCACTATTATGCGTACTAAGCAATAATTTGATTATTATTACTACTATTAAATATTATTATTATTATTGTATTATTATAATTCTCGGAATCTTTGTACAGTTTCCACATTATATGCCAAATCGCTGTCGTACTGAATAATTGTAATAACTAGATTGTCATAAGTTCATTAATGTAGGGAGCAATTTTTAAGAACCGAGACCTTTAGCAATGTGCCTCTAAATTAATAAGGGTTTGTGTAATATAATGATACGATATTGATACATAATTAATGGGAGTGCACTGGCCATTGCGTACCATAAGCCTGAATTCTGACCATCGATTTGTTAGCTCATGATATTCCTAATCGATCACAGACCCGACAAATATTGACATTGGCATTCGCATTTGGCATTGGCATTGGCTGTCGAAGTTAAACAAAAAAAACTACTCTATTTTGAATTTTGTGATATAGTTCGAGCGGGGGGGCATGTGAAAATTTGCGTCGACGTTTGTAACGATTTTCCATGTCGAGATCGTTTTGAGGATGTTTTGAAGACTCGTTATTTCAAGAAGTATAGTCAACTTTTGAACAGTGCCTTCAGAACTATAACACGACGGTCTATTAGAAGTAAATACTTTCTACCGACGGATAATCATAGACGAACTAGGGGACGGATCATATAAATAACAGAGAGCTTAACAAAGGGCGTGTGTAAAGGAATTTTCTTCAAACATTTTTAAAAATTATTGGGACTATATATCAATTAATAATCTCCCTTTATATTATATTTCGACTTCATTAATCATGTAAGATATTTCGGCGTCCAATTCGATTGCTTTTACATATGAATACTTTCTACATTTTTTGATAAAGAACAAACGAAAAGAAAAAATAAGACGGTGGTGAGGAGAGAGAGAGACAGACAGAGAAAGAGAGAGAGGAAAACGAAAGAAATAGAAAGAGAGGAGAGGAAGGATGCAGGGAGGTGGATGAAATACGATTTATATATATCCAGATTGTTACGATATGCAAACTACACGATTTTACATTAATCACTGCTTTTATATTTACAATTATTGATACTGTATTATATAGATCATTACGCGACGCAAGACACGGAGTTTACGTTACAAAGTCGACTCGTCGGTTTTGCAGCCTCTTGTACCGTGAAATGGAGGGTGATGCATGAGAATGCCTGTGTAGTACGAACATCCTAGGAAACGTAAAAGTATTAGCTTCTGTGCCTGCCTAGGTATTCGCGGCAATCACCTTTTTAAATGCCTCTGTCTGTGATCGCTTTAATCTTATCGAAGTGTCCAAGCGCTTGCGATCGATCTGGATCGGTAGGATCCGAGGAACAGCATATAATAAAGACAATGACGTTAAAACGACGAGACTAATTTAGCTTAATGTTCTGTGCAGGAGCTTGAACACTGCGCATAATCCTTAAAGATCTCACAGGTAGACAACATTTTAACGATCATGTACCTTGAAAGTATAGACTTTGTTATATGTTAATGTAACGAGACACGTCTGTAATAAAAGTGCGCAAAAATTGCAAACGACATTTATCAATACAACAACAACTGCAACAACAAGAAACGACAAGGAAAAAGAAGTCCCGACGCTGTTAATTGTGATAAAATAAAGTACAATACGCGTATAGACGTGTGTACACAATGCATACAGTACATTAAGAGCCGTCGACACGAGAACGAGAAACAAGACGAAACAACAAAAAATAGCAAAGAGAAAAATAAGATAAAAAAATACCAACCGTTCATGTAGGGTGTGGGCATGGAATAATAAAGATTTCATAAAGACCTGCTTTCATCTTTAATTAGTTTATTTACTTGTAATAATATTATTTTCATCGTATATATATAATAATTCTATTTACTCCTTACTATTTATATATAATAATATAGTATATTTATGTTCACTATGTATAATATATTATCTACATTTATAATCCCTATGAAAGGCATCTCCAAACAGACTTCAGATTTACTTTTTTTTTAAAATATTTTATTTATTCATAAAAATACAGGGGGTTTACGCGCCACCTGTGAAATCTAGCCTGTTTTGCCCGGAACCGACAGCCTTACCGATTTTATTGGTCGGATTAATAACAATATTATACCATACGATCCTTAATCCTTGCAATAACAACGAATTTTATTGTTCCTTGAGATATCGTCGTCTATGTACACGTTAACTCACGATAAGCAAGTCCTAAAAAGATTTTACGCTCTGTTCAAGGTTTGTAGCGCGCCCTCCCCTCCACCACTTCTCGTTGTAACGCGTCGATTCTTTTACAATTACTAACATTCACTCGTCACTGGGGTAAAATAATTACAAAAAAAAACAAAAAAGAGAGAGAGAGAGAAATAGAGAAAACGAAAAGAGAAGATCAAACGATTCCGAGAGCTTCGAATACAAAGAACGAAATGCAAATGAAAATGCAACGGACAAATCGTCGGCAGTGATCGAAAAATAAATTAATAACTAGAATATGCAAATTTTCTTTTACAATAAAACGTATATATATACATACACATATATGTATTCTCTTCTCCACCGACTAGAGTGTTTGGTTCAAGACGCGCGTTCAAAGAAAATCAATTCGCGGTGCGCGTTGCTCCGATAGATTTACAATCAAAATATCAATCAACTTCTCTCCGAAAAATTTCTGATCCGTGCGCACGTCGAAATCTAAGTACAATCTTTTCGTACAGTAAAGTTTTGATCTAAGACGGATCCTCGGGTCCGTGCTTCGACATAGATCGTGCAGGGCTACTACATTTTTGTAAATAATTCCCGTAACAAAAATAATTAAAAATAAAGAAGTATTCTAATTCGATTGGTAAAAACAACTAAGATCGTACAGCTCCGTCCGACTTAGATCAAGACTTCGCTTGTATTTCCGGAATCAAAGAGATTACGACAAAAAAGAAAAGAAAAGAAGAACACATAAAACATAACGGAAATGCATGAACGAATTCCCAGTGGAATAACAATGGTTCCCTGTTTGCCGCCAACGAGAATCTCGCAATTTCGCGCGCGCGCGCGCTTACCCCGTGCAAGAAGAAACAAATTGTTGGTGGCGAAACCGCAGCATCCGGTTCCCGGCAGAGCGGCGATTCACACGGCGCCCAAATCTCAGTTACAAAAGGAATAGTCGAAGGTAAACAAGACGATAAAAATGTACTTCCTAAACGTAGGTAGAAATTGGTAACTTTGACTCACTCATTGAAAAAGTATCTTTCATTTTTCCTCTTTTTTTTTTCATTTTATCTTCATCGTTTCACTGCCAATCCCGGCATTCGTGCTTCCATTCTGCCCGTCGTTTCTGGGTTAACGTTTGCATTTCGCGCTTCATTCGCTGCACCGCGACAAGCGGCGCGCTCTGTGAAACGGCGCGCGTTCAAAACTTTTTGCTCGCGAGACTCCCGGCGAGGTTCGAAAGCTAATTAAAAAAGTCGGACGAGAACGATGCGGCGCGTCGAATCGGCTTCTCCGCGATAACAATTTCCTTTTTCGTAATTGTTCGTCGAATATATCGGAAAATCTTTCGTAAGAATTTTATGCGAAAATAGAAAAGACTCGTTGAACGCGCGATCATTCGGTGACACAGCGCCGCTCGACACCGTACAAGAGCAGGTATAACACGGAATTATACAAAGAGACAGGACTAGTACTTTCAACATAGTTATTATTAAACCTTTCGTACAATATGTACAAAGTAAAACCCACAAACGAGAGGCATATGTGTTTGCTTTTTTCATTTTTTTGTAAATTTCTTAGCTTTTCTTCTTTCGTTTCTTTTTTTTTTTTTACTTTTGCTCAAATAGACTCTCACTCGCACTTAAATATTAAAGGTTGGGCATGATAATACTCGCGGTAGTATAATGCCCTAAGTCTTGCTGATCCAACGCGTAGCTCTCCCGTAAGCAGCTACTGTACTCCCAGACATCGATGCACAGTTTCATTATCTTTTTTTTCTTCCTTTTATACAATATACATATTTATATTTATATATATTTATATTTATATACTTATATATATATAATGTAATATAAAGACAGTCCAACTCGGTGCTTATATTCCGGTATATTCGTTTTTTCTTCATTTCAGTTTATTATTTTTTTCACCCGTTCTATTAAACGACGAATGGTCTTTGTATTCTCTCTGTTCTCTATCCTTTTCGTTCTTTCGCGACCGACGACACTGCCACTCGTATGTACAACATTAACAATAAATAGGGCGCGACGAGAAAAAAGTTCTTCGCGGGAAGTACATAATCTTTACGAACTAACGAGAATAAAGGGGGGCCGGGGTTGTCGAAGGGTGGGGAAAGGTGGTTTAGAACGATTCTTAGAAGAACAAAGGGAGAATCCGGGGAGGGGTCGAGGGTGTAGAGTATCCACGAAGATAGAAGGAAGAGAGCAAAAAGGAACGAACGTATCCCCTAAATACCATACGTTGCTTCCCCTTTTCGTATTGCACAATATACAAACGGTAACTTGAAAAGCAATAATTTCCTTGCGCCCGCGCGCAAACGTTACGGCAACTCATGGTGAACACTTAGAGCATCGAAAGGAAGAAGATTCGAACACGTCCACGGAAAACGCGGCTGGCCAATGTACCCTACGCAACGTAATCGTTTCATTTTTATTTTCTAGCGAGGTTCTTCTCTCAGGTTTTCACAAATATGCTGTCCTTGCTTTGAATCGCTGTCGTATCTTTTTTCTCTTGCACTGGTTGGCGACCTCATCGACCGTCACAATTGAACACAGACAAGTGTACGATGATGTCCGGGGAATACAGGAACCGTTACCCCCAGTTCCTTAACCTCGAATAATATACATGTTTTTTTTTGTTTGTTACCGTATGAAGTATCCCATCGTTAGTTAAGTCTTATAGTATGGACAAGTATCCCTAGGCTAGTAGGCCCAAGGTCTGCGAATAGTTCGTGTTGATTCTTTCGTGTATGTACGTGTGTATTGTTGCTCGACGGCCAACCGGCCACGAGTCCGACGGCTAACTGTCTTCCCGGGGAGGGTTTTGTCGGGGCTGGAAAATGGCAGAACGGGGAGAAAGTCTCTTAGTTATAGTGAAAAAACGTTCGCGGAACACCTTGAGCAGAAATTCGGTTGGTGGTTTTGTTACCTCGAGATCGCGGGACGCGAACTGATCGAGAACGAACAAGATAAATGCAACGACCGAAGGACTTTCCGAACGACCGGATCCTCGGCTGATAGAAGGGACGAGACGTGACAGTTGCAGATCGGTTTCACCGTCGTGCTGGTGGCCGGCGACTCGCCGATCTATTAGCGCGTATTTTTTACGATAACTTCTATTGGAGGCAAGATGAAACAATGTTACGGTTGCGATAGAACGTGTACCGATCGAACCATTTGCGTATACAAGGAGCGTTGTGTTATATGTACTTTTTTTCTTCTCTCATTGTTCTCCACTCTGTTTTCACGAACGGGACACGAACGACGCTTTCGACTGGCGCCAGCCACCGGTTTCTTTCTTTTCTCTATCATCGCGCTTCTTTCGTTTTTTTTCTACCTGTGTCTTGTTTCTTTGCTTTCTTTCTTTTCGTTTAATTTCTCCTATAACGCGAGCGGTTCCGCTATCTTATATAATTGAGCCAATCCGGAGAACCTGGTATTTCCGGGTCACGAAGAAACCAAATATCACACGTGTCGATGACACACATACATATACACATATGTATATCTACATATTTACTAAATGTGAGAACTCGTTTAGTTCGAACTCTTATTCATTTCTGTTTGTTTTTTTTTCTTCGCATATATTTGTATTTATAATTATAGTATATACTATATAACGCTTCTCCACGAGAGAAATACCAAGTCCCTCGCGTAGTTCGTGTTTTTCTTTGCTTTTTCTTCTCTCTCGGTGGATCTCCGTCCTACACGTTTCATCGTTTCGTTTCTTTTCCCGTTATTATAATACTATGAAAATTATCGCAGTCGTTTCAGCGAGGAATCAATAAAAAAAAAGAAAGAGAAACAATCTTTCGCCGCGGATTAATGATGAACACACGGTATACTCTGCTGACGAGAGAAACGAAATGCTCGCGCGCGTTATGTATGCATGCGCGCGCGCGCGTGTGTGTGTATGTGTGATCGCGACAAGATCCGATCCTCGCCTCGATGCCTGTAGGAATTATCTGTCCAACTATTGTAAAAAGATATCGGAAGTCGAAAATGAATTTTCGAAATTAGCAAGTAAACTCTATGAAAAAAAATCCTCGAACGTCCTTAACCCTCACAGGATATTTCAATGACACAGCTTCATTTCGGTGGAAGACGACGGGATCGGCTTCCGTCGTGTTTCGCATGTGGGTACCTACGAGAATTTGAGAATGTGCGGGAGGCTCGAATGTAGCGGAAACTATATATGCTTCAGCGACTAACTTTCATTCGTAAAGGATAAATTATAACGTATCCTTTGAAAATAGGAAGAGGCGCGATTTTCTAAATTTGAGAATAAAAAGCGTCGTCTCATATCGAAATGAAATTCTGAGTCATATGGAAATCACCAGATTTCTCCGACACAATATTCACCGACTCCAGATTTGACCGACACAGTATTCACCGACTCCAGATTTGACTGACAACGAATTCAACCGACAACTAATTTAACCGACAACTAATTTAACCGACAACTAATTTAACCGACAACGAATTTAACTGACAATGCCTTTAACCGCCATTCGACAACGAATTTGATTGACAATAAATTTGACCGCCAACGAATCTAAAATCGTTATCAGTCAAATTCGTTTCTGTCAAAATCGTTGTCGGTCAAATCATTGTCGGTCAAATCGTTGTCGGTCAAAATCATTGTCGGACAAAATCATTGTCGGTCAATTCTGGAGTCGGTCAAAATCATTGTCGGTCAATTCTGGAGTCGGTGAAATATGTAGGTGAAATTCTACATGTCGAGGGTTAAATCGTTCAAGTCAGGACGAAGGAGCTTTCCGTTTCTTGCTGTCTAACTCTCGTCTTCCTAAACGAAAATTCGTTACGATAAGCTCTGTAAACGCGTCCCAGGATCCGAGAACGAGGATCTGACCGTCCCGAGAGTGGGCATAAAGTAGAGTTACGAACAAGAACATATCTTCGACCGGTGAATGATGCACGTTCGTAGAAATTGCGTCGATGGCGATAATGTGTAAATTAACAAAACGGTGATTATATATATATATATGTGTGTGTATATATATAATATAGTCTTCTGTGTTGCGCGCTTGGACCTTGATTCGGAGAGTGTGGAGCGATGACGAGGACGACAATAACAACGAGGACGACAACGAACCCCATCCGATATCTTTCCTTGTGTTTCCGTTATATTCCTTGTTCCTTCTCTTTTTTCCCATGCAACGTGTTCCGCCGTGTTTCCACACTGTGACGCACGTGTTACGATAACAGTTCCGTTTTTAGTCTTCGTTTCGGCCACGCGAACATCGCGCATCCGTTTTTATTACCAGCGTTGCACATTCGGAGCTTCCGGCGACGAGATTTCCCCGGTGTCGGCTCTTGTTGTTTTTCTCTGTGTATATTCTCTCGTTTTTTCATTTTCTCGATCGGTTATTAGAAATATCACACTTGCCGCTCGTAATTTCGAGAACGACGATCGCTGCTTTTCTTAAGAGGGTGGGGGTCATAGAATCACGTGGATACATCGATGAGAAGGGCTGAAGTATGCAGGCGGCGTTTTACAGTTCTATCAGTCGAGGATGCGTACTCGTGTCTGCACACGTATGCGACTTCTATCCGTATTATTTAAAGATAATTACATTGTGTGCTTGTACGTAAAAATCCGTAATAGAGACATGTATGTTTGTATGTATGTGTCTGTGTGTGTGTATGCGTGGTGTATGTTATGTGGCGGTCGATGTCTCGCTGATCGATCGTTTTGTGCCATTGCTCGTGATCCGTCGATTTGTATCATCGTTATCATCATCATCATCGTCAGCGGTTATCATCATCGTTATTATTATGATCATCGTTATCATCATCGGTCGACTGATCTTTCGGTCGTTTTGGTAGTCTGCTATTTTAGTTGATAGTGGTGGAGAGTAGTAGTAATAGTAGCAGCAGTAGTAGTAGTAGTAGCGGTAGTAGTAGTAAGTAGTAGTAGTAGTAGTAGTAGTAGTAGTAAGTAGTAGTAGTAGTAGTAAGTAGTAGTAGTAGTAGTAGTAGTAAGTAGTGGTAGTAGTAGTAGTAGTAGTAGTAATAGTAGTAGTAGTAGTAGTAGTAGTAGGTGGTAGTAGATGGCCTACAGTGAGCGTACGTAACGAGAGTCTTATTATCGATCGGATTATGCAACGTGAACACACAATGACGTAGTTGCGCGGTACTGCGTACAGAAATATATTATTATAGTCTTTTAGTTTCGATAAAAAAGTTCAGTTCCCTCCTCGATTGATCTCTCATCTCGAGGTGGCGCGCTTTCTCTCTCTAATATCTCTTTCACACGCCCTCTCTTTCTCTCTCTCTCTCTCTCTCTCTCGGTCACACGCTCTTTCTCTCTCTCCCTCTCGAACTTTAATAATTTCTTTCATTTAATTATCTCTGAAATCTTTTTCTCTTATTTAAAGCATTCTCTCCTCTCTTCACGAGTCTCTCATATTCTCTTTCTCGCCATCTTTCCTGTCCTCTCTCTCTCTCGCTTTCTCTTTTGTTTTTCTTCTCTGTCCTCACAACTTCTCCCTTGTCCTTCTTGTTTCTTTTTATCACGTTTCACACGGTTCTTCCGTTCCCTCCTTAAACCCCATTCCTCCATTTGTACAATGCAACGAACACACAGATTTATATTATTTATATGTACTTTTATATAATTATCATACATACGGCAAACAAAGCCTTCTTTCACCCTATTTTTTTCACGAGCGGTCAACCTTCTCTTACTGTTTTCCTCGTGCGACTCTGTTTGCTCTTGTTCGTTTCGGTTTCACTATTTACTTCTTCGTTTCTTCTTCTGTGTTGTAAATTTATATGTATATTATATTATACATATACATAAATATATACATAGATACATCTCCGTATGTATGTACATATATATTTATCTGTCTGTATGTATAGTATGTATATTAAGGTGTGTTCAGCTTCGTTTATCGTCAGTTGGGCTTGTTTATTTACTATCTTTGAATTGCTGAGTTCAATAGGAAAGGAACGTAGAACATTTTACTCTCGAGTAGAAGAGCCGCCGCCGATTGTACCTGGAATTCAGCAAGAAAACAGATTCGACTTAGGCCGGGCGAATTCCTGCGGAAGTGATATTATAGATTCGAATAGGATGTTTCCCGATCAAAGTCTCGAATTCTTTGATTTTACGAAAATTATTGTTTAATCGATTTTCTTAGTTTTTTGTGATTTACGATTTCTCCTTTCGTGAACTTACTTCCGGCAACCTGACGAGAAGATCGTGAAACCGACTCGGCTGTTGGGGCGCGCTGTGCTCGACAAAACTTCGCAGACAGCTCATGTACCGCTCTTGTATTTGTTCTAATTCCATTGTACCTCCACGTGCTAAGAGAAGACAGACACAAATGCGAACGGTGAGTGTGCGCGTGTTACCCTCTAACAGATTCTTGAATCGCCTCGTGTTTTTGGTTCAGCAACAAGTTCGTTCACGAATTTATTTCGATTTGTTTGTAGACCATTGAGGAATTAGAAATGTTTCGGAAAGAACTTGTTACTCGATTAAGTATACGAGTAAAATTAATCACGAATTTCATTTGGAACATTATACTGAATATAATGAAGTATAACTGAGTATATTATTTATATGAAGTTTACTTTATTTCATACTGAATATATGAAGTATATTCGTCGAGTAATTGCGAGTAGTTTCGTTGTAAACAGTTGTAGAAGTTGAATGAATTGGCGGAACTTACATTTTGCATCTCCAATTGCAGCATTGTCAAAAAGTACAAAGTTTCTTTATATTTTTCAATTCTCGACGTGGTAAAGATTAGAGAGTTGTTGGATAGTTGTCGAATATAGGCGTTAGGCGAAGATACTTACCTTGTGAGAGCATGGTGATTACTTTCAGACAGACATATTCCTCCATCCGTAGCCTCACCCTCCTGAACATTAGTGTGACGTACGTGATCTTTTCCACCATGAGCCCTACGTCTTGCCGTAATTGGTCCATGGTTATCGGCCGGCCCATCATGCTGGTCAGGCACGTTTGTAGCGTATACATGTTGTTCGTAACCTGTACATAAACAAATCAATTCAATCAGCTCTCCAGAATTAATGAACATTTTTCAAATTAATATCGAACCCGCATAATACTACCCTATAAGCTGCTTCGTTCATCGAAAATTGAATTGTTCAGTTTTTATGCAAATATGAATTTTGTATAGCCAAACTTCCCAAGATTAGGTAAATTTTTATTATTAATATTAACCCTTAGCACTTAGTGCTCTACCATTATTTGTATTATTGTTTAGATTATTAAATATGTTGGTAGCTAATAATTTACTATATAAACTTCATTTACATAAAATTTTTTACAATTTTTAACTAAAAATTTTCTTTTTTTTGTATTTATTATTTATTGACGCTAATATTTAAGTATTGTACGAGATATTATATCAATTTAATATCTCGTACAATACTTTAAAAAATCATAGAAAATGGAAATATTCTAGCTAGGAAGAAATGGTTAATTTTCGAGTTAAAAGAATTCATCAAATGAATTCTTACGAATGCAAAACAGGAGCCAAATAAAATATTCTTGTTCTCTCGAATAATCTCAATAAATTCAATACAACATATCGATGTATCCAAGTTCATTGAATCTTTTCACCGTTTCGAATTTCAACGATTTAAATGACGTCGATACAAATTATACGCGTCACCGTTTAATATTACACGTACTAAATTTAGCTTATCGAGGTAGTCCACCTGTTGATTCGATATTTCTTACTGAAATTCAAAATAAATTCTGAAATATGAGAAAACGCAGCTGTTCGAACTTTGCTCGCAGGATTTGATCCAGTTGCATCAAGAATATTAATTACGAATACCTCTTGCTTTGAATTTCTGCAACAAAGTATTCGATCTCGTTCAGAGAATCTCGAATTAACTTTGTATTTTTTCATTGGCAGTTGTACTAGGACGATTAATATATTAATTTGAATATTATTAATTTGAAAAAAATGATATACTCCAACGTTCAGCGATAAGATATTTACGATTACGGTTCTAGCGTGACTCGAATCGAGTATAATTATTATCGAGACGTATCTTCGTCTCTATTCCGTGGTAAGTGGTCACTCGAAGATTATTTCTGGCGGTTTTCGAAGTGAAAGTTTCGGAATCCCTGAATCGACGACGACAGCTCCGAAGTGAGTTGAACGCCGGGATAGAAAGAGACAGTAATTACTTCTTGCATAAAATCCGCTCCCGTCCCGTCGGAACCGACGTTGGTGAACTTGTGCTGACCATGCATCGCTTGATAGGCAGAGGTGGTCAGCACCAGGAGTTCGTGCCACTTGTGGGTAAGCAACCTTGTGTGAACTTCGACCGGCAACTCAAGGTAAAACGGTAACCTTTTGGTCCACTGCACCAACTTGTACACTATGCTGTCTCCTATCTGACACAGCTTCTCACTTAAGTCTGATTTATGGTCCAGCAGCTCGTCCAAGTTCTGCAATCAGAGTGGGAGAAGTTTCTGAGTAAGATCGATCGCGAAGATCTCTGCCGGGACGCCATATTCTTTATCAACATTTATTTTGATTTTTTCGGCACCCAGAAGCTTACATTTTAATCTTACCAGGACTTTGTCTAATTTCACATATTATTTTTAATGAAAGAGGAAAAAACGAAATTTTTGGAAATTCAGGAATAATTTGCGCTATACTAGGAATTGGATTTTTAGTTTTTTTTTAATTATATGAGCTCATTGCATATTTATTGTAGGATTAGATGTTGATACCAAGCATATACTACATCAGCCACAATCATTATTGTGATACCAACAGGAATTAAATATCTATTTGAATCCCTCAATTATTTGATCTTTAGGGTTTATTTTTTTATTTACCATAGGAGGATTAACTGGAATTATATTATGAAATTCTTCAATCGATATTATATCACACGATACTTATTATGTAATTGGTCATTTTCATTATGTATTATCTATAGGAGTCGTATTTGCAATTATTGCAACATTAATTCACTGATACCCTGTCTTCGTTGGTTTAATATTAAATAAAAAAACTATTAGGAGAAGGATTCGATCTCCAATTGCAAATATCCCATGGGTTGAATAAAACTCGGAAATGGAACGTCATTGGACTGCAGACTTCGAATGTTTAAGCAAAGAAACAAATGTATGCGTCGGCTGTTACATCTTGCAACGAATGCGGTCAATTTTTATTTCGCGTAAAAATCCGCAGTCTACTTATCACACGACCCGGTTACTTGAAGAAAAAGAAGCGGTTTCCAAAGGAATGATTGATGGCCGGTAACGGACGAGGAAGTGGGTGGGAAATATAAAGTGTTCGAACTTACCCTCAACGTGGCGATATCTTGGAACTCGTCGCAGTCTATAAGGGTTTGGATCATGGCTAGGGTCGTGTCCAAAGGGAATGCTCGATCCCTCGAACTGCTCACAGCGTTGTCTAGCCTCTGCCTTAAATGTACCACCTTGAACAGAAAAGATTCTTTCCTTAGTGTCTCCTTCTTCTCAAAGATCTATTCATATCTCGAATAACATTGTTGTAAGAATTTAATATCGATTCGTGCAGAATCAAAGCAACGTAACCCCGACCTCTGAACAAGTTGACAGTCCAAATTATGGGTACCATGGAAATCACCGACACAGATTTCCCCGACACAGTTTTCACCAACTCCAGATTTGACCGACAACGAATGATTTTGACCGACAATGATTTTGACCGGCTATGATTTCGACCGACAATGATTTCGACCGACAATGATTTTGACCGACAATGATTTCGACCGACAATGATTTTGACCGCCAACGTTTTTGACCGACAATGATTTTAGATTCGTTGGCAGTCAAATTTGTTGTCGATCAAATCCGTTGTCGGTTAAATCAGTTGTCGGTTAAATCCGCTGTCGGTTGAATCATTTGTCGGTTGAATCCGCTGTCGGTTAAAGGCGTTGTCGATCAAATTCGTTGTCGGTTAAATTCGTTGTCGGTTAAATTCGTTGTCGGTTAAATTCGTTGTCGGTCAAATCTGGAGTCGGTGAAATGTTGTCGGTTAAAACTGTGTCGGGGAAATCTGTGTCGGTGATTTCCATGGGACCCCCAACCAAATTATACATAAGTTTGTAAAACTGTTCCTTTTCATTGCACAACCCAATTTCAAAAAATCACATTCGAAGATAAATAAACATTTCAAGCAGAAAGCCGTACCTCTAACATGGTTTCTAATTTCTACAGTTACAAAATGTTCGTCTCTCACTATTTCCACTATTCATCGAACGAGAATCCTAATTTTCAACGAAAATCGTGTAATGACTTATTCTAAAATGATCTGAAACAAAGGAAACGGTGACATTCCATTCGAACTAACGTGAATTGTAAACACTATTTGGATGTTTAGAATACATAGTTTCATTCACAGAGCGCGAACGCATCGACCGCCCTCGCGAGAGAGTCGTACGGCATTTCCAACGAGACCGTAATAATAGTTTTGAACCGACAAGAAAAAAAAATATGAAGTAGACCTGAATGAACCGAGCAATGCTCGATACCGGAGTGCATCGATCAGTCGGAAAGTTCAAGACAAAACCGTTCGAAACCTTTAGAAAGTTTCGCGACCTCGCGGGTCGTGTCAGGGACCGTGTCGTCGTCGTCGTCGTCGCGGTTCAATAATTTCGATCCGTCGATCATTGGCGGTGGGGATCGCGAGGCGCGCTTCCTACGTAAATCCGATCCGGCCTTTCACTGACCTTTCAGACCTCGGTGTACTTCCTCGAGGTCGGTATTCGTCGGTTCGAGACACCGGAGAGGGAGAACGAGTCTCGTATAGGCGATACCTTCGGCGAAAGCTAAAGATTCTCGGGATATACCCTTAAGTTTCGTCCACACGGACGAAAACGTCGAACCGTGGGACACGTTCGTCGCTGAAGGCGATCGCCGATACTCGGTGGAGGGATCGAAGGTGTTGGTGGAGGAAGAGAAGGAGGTAGGGTGAGGTCAGTGTCCCTTGTTGCAGACTTTCACGAGTTACGAAACCGTCGGAGAACTGCCCGTCCTTGGCACCGGCTGTCGCTGATTTTTTATTGTCCCTACCTGAGAGACCGTGTCGTCGACGTCGACGTACTGTTTCACTAGGACGATTCGATCCGACGTCGATAACGGCTGACGCTTTTCGACGTCGCGACGTCACGATCTTTATCGGACCCCGCCGATTTCTCATTCTTCATATCAGACAATACATTGGATTTCCCGATACTTCACTTGTTATTATTATTATTTATTATAGACGGGCGGAAGCCCACATAAGTATTTATAAAGAAAAGAAAATAAAAAAAGAGAAAGATACAAGACTACTTATCTAATGAGAAAGAAGGGATATGCGCAAAAAGACAAAGAAAAAAAAACAAAGTAATACTGGTATAATCGATAGGTATTATCATATAATCCTGTGTAGTTGCGTTTTAATAGTTTTGCAAAGATTCAATGAAAAAATCAATACTGTTATAAGTAGTGCATGATTGTTGCGATAATGCGATTCATTGGTTTAATTAACCCATAAGTAGATTTGAAAAATTGATTTACGCAAGTGGAAAAGAATAATCAGTATGATTATTAATTAAATTAAAAATTCATTGTAGTTATTACTGCGGAGTAATCATGATTAAAGAATGACATTGGATTATTTAGAGTGTATGAACAATACCTGAGAAAATGTTGCACTCACGAGCAGCATGATGCAAAATGCATCAATTATCCATTGCACGCGCCCCACGTTTTTCGTTTGAAGTCTGTCAAGTATTTTCACAGCTATTAAAAATTCACATTCACAAATTATCAGGAAATTATTTTATACTTTTAAGTCCGTTTTTAAAACCGTGGTAGTTTTAAAAATTTATTTTTATTTAAATAATTATTTTCTGCTTTTTAGTCTTGTGTTAATACTTGTATCACTCTTTATTAATACTTTGCTTACTCGCTAAGCTCACTGTAAATTTCACTTGGTAAACAAACCGATGACGTACTACCGATCGTCGCGCGGCGACGTACTATCATATACTGAGCTCCGTCGCGCGTCGGGGCGAAGTGGGTGCGTGGAGTGGGGGCGAGTCAGAGTGCGCACGCATAGTAAAGTAGGGAGCGTTGTCGAGCGAAGTGGGGATCGCCGAACGCGATGATGTAGTTTCGCGGAGGGATGAAAAGGTAAATATTTAATTGTTATTTTCTTCGAAACGGATAGTCTTTTTAAAACAATTTTTTAAAATATTGCATTGTCATCCAGTTCTGAGTCGTGTATCCAATTTCAAGTCTCTAGCTCATCAGGAAGTAGGTTTAAAATCAATTGCAAAATCTCTCACCGAACAGACAAACAAAAAAACAAGAAAGCGAGTTAATAAAAACACGGCAATTAAACTGTGCGATTGTATCGAATTATTAACGGATGCACATCGACTCCCGATCAAGTAGCTCATAAAGATCGGTGCAGTCGTTGAAAATGTTTTCCGGCTGATTGCTCGACACGCTACAAAATGTTGCAATTCCTGTTTCGAAAGGACCGTTGCCGATCCGAATCTTCCTGTATCCAGCAACTTTCGCTAGTCCTTATTTGTCCCACGCGCGAGCTATAACTTTTGAAAATCCGCGAGTGCGTTGCATCGGGCACGCAATGATCCGCTCGGAGATGGAAAGTGACCTCCTTAATGGAGAGTCCCCCACGGGCAATACTTATCCCGGCGATCGAGTCATCGATTTCACTTTTGGCAATGGCCTCTACCGGGCCGAATGTTCCCGGTGTAATTCTTGTCGTTGTTTGCATGCCTCGTGCATACATACATGGCCGTTGATCGTAACGCGGCTCGAATATTCCCGATAACTGCTCCACGTTTAGTTGTACGCTCGCTACGATCGATCCGTCAGCGAATTAGAACAACCCGATTACAGGACTGCCTCGATACAAGTAACGAAGTTGAATCCGATACTCTTGAAAAATTTATTCAAGGTCCGACAGCTTCTATTGCCGAGAACATTGTACAAGATTAGATCAATTAACAAGAATAACGTTTTCGTTTTTTTCAATTTTTTCCGTGAATCCTCCTACCAATACATATCCGTGACGTTTCTCGAATACGATGCAATTGAAATCATTATTTTATTTTTATTTTTTTATTATTATTTAACATCGCTTTTTGAACGAGTAAACACGATCCGAATTGTGTCGTGTTCGGTATCGTTTGAATCAGAAAAACGTCACGGATGTATCGATCGAAGTTTCCTCAACAAATTCAAAATAAAAAATGTCTCGTGACCGACCTAGTAGCACTTCGTCTCGCGTACACCGATATAAGTGAACACTTTGATCCCGATGTTTTTACACATCTATGGAGACATAAATCGTGTTTAATCGCTGCGCGACACGTGGACGTTCGAACGCGAACACGATCGCGAAAACCGTTCTATCAAATAGTGATGGGACTAGCTCAGTATGATCAACGACTTCCGTATCCTACTCATGAATATCAATCAATTCTGCATTTAAGATTCATCGCGTCGCAGTCGATTAGTATTCATAAAAACGAGTGCTCCGCACCGTATACTTGTGTACACTTGTCGCTAATGTGTTCACGAAATTTACGACGGGTGCACGGGAACTGTACCCATCTGGTAATCCGTTTATAACAGATTTCTTACGAACAGCATTTGCGAGGATAACCTCGTTTTCAATCGAGTTTTTAGGACCGAAAACAACCATGTGTATGTATAGTATTTAATATAATATTTAGTATTTAGTATAGTATATAGTATCACTTATATATATTATTACTAATATATATATAGTATTTAGTATAATATTTAGTATTTAGTATTTAGTATTTAGTATTTAGTATTTAGTATTTAGTATTTAGTATAGTACATATTATTACTAATGTATAGATATATACTAAATACTATACATATATATAGGCAAATATGTGTGGCTACCGTGGGCAGATATTTTTGATAAAAGAAAAGGTCATTACTAAGACTGTATTTGTACTAAACCTGTAAACCTATTGTACAAAATAGGTTTCAGTGGGTCAAATGAATAAAGGAAAAACAAAATGATGATCAAGGAACCTTGAGCGAGTAGAGTCGAGTGTGACTCGCCGATATTCACGTGTAGAAATTTCTGAGAAAACTTCGCCGTGGCCAATACATTCACTTTGACAAGAACTAGTGCATTAGCAGTCTGGTACATGCAACGTTTTGCGCAGCTCTCGGTCCCATCGCTGGCGGATAGTATCGCATTGATGTTATCCAACAACATCACCGTCGCTGCTAACCGTAATCTACTGTAACAGTTGCATCATGCCGGGAAAATTCAATTATCGGCACAGGAAGAATATTCTGTTGCGACGAGTCCCCAACCCCCTGGTGGATTAATTTTCGTCGTCGAACGGCTCGTGGCAGCTACGCTACTTGGCTCCGGCGGTGGTTTCACCACCAAGTAGGAAACACTTTCACGATGTAGAAGATAATGCTCTGCGTTTAGACGGCTACGAAAAGGCACGCGAGACGACGACAACGACGAGACCCAGAGCCAGGTTCTCGAGAGCGGTTTGCTCGTTGAATCTATCGGCTTTCGTAATGTGGGAAACCTTGAGGCTTGCGCAAGCAGAGTCGTAAGAAAGTGAAATTGCAACGGAGAGTTCATTCATTTCAGGATCGGCCAGTCGAAGAACTGATATCGAAACGCTTTGAATTCGATGCTACTCTCCGCAGACTTTTTAGCCTTAGAAACCGGCTGCTGTCCCGCGCCGACTGCTTCCTACTTAAACACGCAAAAGGAAGAGACTTCTTTTCACTTTTGTACTTCTTTCACTTCGTAGTACCTCGCCCCGACTCTTTGCAATCGGTCAACGTAATTTCTTGCAGCTTTGTCTCCCGGCGAATTCTATCTCGTTCTTGTCAAACGAGATAGGGAGATCGCCCCGCCATCTTGGCTTTCACGAGGAAGGATGTAATATACATTATCTACGCTATCAGTCTTCGGTTTCTTTTACGCGGATCACAGTTGATCCACGTTACATCGTAATGACGAATAATCCAATTTTAAGATTAATTTTAAAATTTAGGAATTCATTTCTCCTCGATTTCCAACTTTTCCAACCGTATTTATTATATTGTTAACTCCGCCTCTAGAACATTCGGTTTCGTACTGCGTATTTATATATTGCCCTCGTAATTAACAATCATATTGATTGTTCCTCTCGACTTGCGTAAATGAATTTTGTATGTACCGGAACGTGAATTGAGAACACGAGCGGGTTTTCAAACACTTGGCAGGAAAAACTACTTATGGATTAATTAATCCAATGAATCGCATTAGTGCAACAATCATGCCGGATTATATCGATTGTAGTACCATTATTATTAATTTTTATTTGTCTGCATGTTCCTTCTTTGTTATTAGACGAGTAGTCCTGCATCTTTATTTTCTTTTTATTATTAACACTTATGTAAAAGTCCGTCTATGAAAAATAATAATAAAAATCGAAATACAAGAATAATGTTTTCGTGTTTTTGAATATTTTCCGTGAATCCCCCTACCAACATATATCCGTGACGTTTTTCTGATTAAAATGAGACCGATTAATTAATCCAATGAATCGCATTATTGCAACAATCATGTAGGATTACATCGATTGTAGTACCATTATTATTATTTTTTATTAGTCTGTATGTTCCTTCTTTGTTATTAGACGAGTAGTCTTGTATCTTTATCTTCTTTTTATTGTAAACACTTATGTAAAAGTCCGTCTATGAAAAATAATAATAAAAATCGAAATACAAGAATAATGTTTTCGTGTTTTTGAATATTTTCCGTGAATCCCCCTACCAACATATATCCGTGACATTTCTCTGATTAAAATGAGACCGATTAATTAATCCAATGAATCGCATTATTGCAACAATCATGCAGGATTACATCGATTGTAGCACCATTATTATTATTTTTTATTAGTCTGTATGTTCCTTCTTTGTTATTAGACGAGTAGTCTTGTATCTTTATCTTCTTTTTATTGTAAACACTTATGTAAAAGTCCGTCTATGAAAAATAATAATAAAAATCTGTGTATAATTATTTTATAGCTATAATATAATAATATTATATACTAATAATATTATTATTTTATAGCTATTAAAAATTCACAATCACAAATTATCAGGAAATTATTTTATACCTTTTAGTCCGTTTTTAAAAACGTAGAGTAGAAGTTGATAGAGCAACGTTCGCATTTTCGAACGAGCTTCTCGATACCGTTTCTCTGATCCCGAATCCGAGGATATGGATGACGCAAACGGCGTCGAAGCGATGGCGGCTCGATTAATTTCGCGGATCGAAGCGTCTCGTCGACGATAGGTTCCCGTTCGCGAATTTCACTCTGTGTTCCGGCGTTTGTTCGTCTGCGAGAGAGCTCGGTCACGATCTCTCGCGGATCTCTCGCATATTTTATCGCGTCCGACTAATCGAGGCTGCCGGGGGCCGGATCGGAAAAAAGTCCTCGAAGCAGGAAAGATTTCGAGCGAGCATGTGATCCGATCGCGTGCAGCTGCCTCGAAAGTGAAAGTGAAGATGCCTCCGGGACGTTCTCATCAGAGCGGGCCTGTACTCTTGGCTGATTCCCTTCTCTATCTCCTTTATCTATCTCTCCCGCACGGTTGTTCGCGAGAGATCAACTTTTGTCGACCTGCCGTTCGATTTCTAACGAGCCGCGTCGAATAAATCACTCGGATCGCTCCGCAACAGACGTTGATCTATACGCGGCTACCTAACCGGTGCCCCGGGAACGTCTCAACAAAAGGCTAATTAATGTTTCGCGCGTAGAATCAGCTTGTTAGATAATCGGCCCTCGAACCGTCGCTGATAGAGAAATCCCGGAGAATCTGTTACAAACCCCGCATGTATCCCGGCGCTCCGCTATACGAATTATCACGCAGAAACATCGCGTGAAATCGAACCGCGAGCATGTTGCCGTCACGCTTTACGAGCTCGTGTAGAAATGTTCCGAGCCGTGTAAAAATCACCGCGAAAATTACCATACTCGATGGACTCCCAAGAGCGGTCTTGGCTTTGTTTTCCGCGCGGTGATCCTGTTTCCTTGCCCGATCGATTTGCAAGTTTCAATTCACAAACGGAATCGGGGAATTGCTTCTTGCGTTAGACGTGTCTTTTCTCTGGCGCGTGAAAGGTGCTCGAATTGTTATAACAGTCCTGTTAATTGGGTCTCGAAGTGAGAGTCGAATAAGCGTTGTTTTTGTCGGTGCCAGTGTCTATTCAATGTTATCCTTTCATCGAATGTAGTCGAGCACTTTCGTTGATTCCGAATGAAAATGGAACGAAACAGTCATTTGTTTTATTTATTTTTTTCATAGGGAAAGTGTTAATGTAGACATGCGCGTCTTCGTTTATGCAAAAAGAATAGGACGACTCAAGATAATCTCTCAGTGTTGAGGAGTTTCTTCCATTTTTTATCATTCATCGATTCTTCCACTCTATTTCTTTTTATATTCATATTTTATATATATGTATATCTTTTTGTGAAAGTAAATTTACACATGCAACTGTTTGAAAAGGCTACACTTACCGACAGAAGAGATACATATATGTATGCCGTACTTTTAAACAATTTTGAAATACGTTACAAGATGTATTAATATATCTATAAATATGCAGCCTTTTCAAACAGTATTTTGATTACGTTGTGCGGGAGTTTAAGCTGTACGGCTAAACTTCGTCACCGGAGACCGAATATTTTAGATTTCTTAAATGTAATCCCAACGATTTCGTCGAGAAAACGCCGAAGATCCAAGTTTCAATGTTAGGAATCCACTGGCTCTGAAGTTGTGCGTGTTTAAAGTCAGAACCGCTTAAACTCGCTCAACTTTGCACACGCATAACTGCGGAACCAGTGAATTTCTAGCATTGAAACGTGGATCTTCGGACATTTTCACGTAAAAGTTTACAGGACTGTAAAAGATTAATTAATTAGATTAATTACTTAGAAGAAAATAATTGCGTCTGTAAATTATAACAATTCTAACTTATAAATTCTAACAAGGAGAGTGCAAGAACGTTGTCACACCGATTTAGTTGAGACTCTGTATACTTACAGATCTCGATCTCCCATTTACATATACCATTATAGACGCTAACACTCAATAGTTTTTGAAATATTCATAAACAAAGTTCTTAAGTGGTATACAACGAGACTTCCATCCGGGGGGCTAGGGTTCGATTCTCGTTTGGTGTAAATTTTTTTTTCATATTTATTTATATTATTTATTCGCTGTGTAACATTGACTTGTCTATATGAAATTGCACATTTATTTATATACAAGTTAAAGAACAAACGTATTAATAAATTATAAATAAATTAGCTGAAATTAATTCGTTATATATATATCTAAAATAAATATTCGTTGTATACCTACTCTACAATATCAGATTTAAGCAGTAATGTAAAAATTTTGTTTATGAATATCTCAAGAACTATTGAGTGTTAGCGTCCATAATGGTATATATTCGTAAATGGGAGATCGAGATCTATAAGTATAAAGAGTCTCAACTAAATCGGTTTGACAACGTTCTTGCACTCTCCTTGTAAGTAAAAAGACTGATTGAACCAATACGCCGAGATCATCGATACATTTTTTTATAAACAAGTATAGATATTTCTCTACAGGATTACTTTAAATAGAAATAAAAACTGTTGGTTTCCCGAGGCGAAGTTCGGCCCTGAATAGAAATGTAGGTCTGAGGATACTAGCGCAGAATTGAAAATGTTTTTAACGATGAAAAATGATGGTGACTTACTTCGGAGGGGTTGGTGAGTGCCGTCTTCAAGATCGTCCCGTTGACGAGATGACCCGAATGCGCGGGGTGACTCGGATGACTGGGGGTAGGTTGTGAGTTGAGCGGGTCGCCCGACGAAATTTTGTGATGATGAAGGAAACCTCCAGCCAGCTGAGCGTGTTGCTGTTGGCTGTGGTGCGCGGCCGCGGCCGCGGCCATGTGTTTGTCCAACATCGTCGAGCCCATGGTGCCTTTGGTACCACTGAGGGATCCCGACCCGTTCACACCGCCAACGTTACCGCCGCCACCCATGCCACCCATACTTCCGCCCACTCCGCTAGCTTTATTACTTTTCTTGTGCTTTTTGTACTTCACCTACGAACAAAACCGTCGGGGACTCGTTATCGTAAACGTTATACTGAAAACAAAAAACGCCACCTACTTTCCTCAAACGCGGTTATCGTCGTCCTTTTTATCCATTTTTATCGCGAAACAGAGATTTCCGTGGTTTTCTCATGGTCGTCTATGCTTTCACCTATTTTCCTCGTTTACAATTGCACTTATAATATCAGAAAGTTTGAAACTCTTTACTTTACCGTTACTGTATTCATTTTTTTGTTTTAAATAATTTCTTCGTTTCACCGAACAATTTTTCACTTCAACGACATTATTTATTTAATACTACAATTCGAATTCTCCACGATAAATTGTTGATACAACACGTTCGCGCGAATAATTTTGATTAATTGTCAGTGTTATTTGTTTACGAAATAATGATATTACGATTTATGGTAAACGAAAACGAAGTTAGGATAATGAGTGAAGTTTATACGAACCTTGTAAAGGTTATACACAGCACCAGAATTTCTACCGCCAGGCATCCGATCTTCTCGAACAGCCTGAAGGACCATACCCTGTTCAATGCACTTTTTGAAGCGACAGTATTGACACCTGTTTCTTTGGGCTTTCGTGATTTCGCAGCCACCCTCTGCCACACAGGTGTACACCCGCCTATTTTGAACGGTTCTCTTGAAGAACCCTTTACACCTGCGCATAAACCAGTGAACCACTTTATGTAAAACGTATTATTTTTATTATTATTACATTTGCCAGGAAACTGATTCGTTCCCGAAAACAGAATTCGATCGTCGAGTCTTTACCATATAAATTGTATGAAATTATTCCGAGAGAGATTAAACAATGAAAACTTTTATTTTTATTTAGAGAAAAGTCGACCACACTCTGTATACTTGCTTCGTAAAATTGCGAGTTCGCCTAAATGACAATAGTCGAATTATTAATAACATTTCGTTTGATACACCAACTTCTCGAGATACGTCTACTCTTCGCTCTTTGAGAGAGTGTACTGCTACTTTAACCTAGAGACAGATTAAAGATTCATGACTTCTGAATTACGGTTATACCAGGATGCATAGGGGGACACGTTGGAGGACTTTTACCAACTAATTTGCCGGGTTCGTCCGACACGACAATAGACATAGGATAAACAAGTATGAAAGCGTGTAACGACACCCCGAGGTAACTTTAGGGACTAATCAGCCACCGTGCAGGATATAGTATAGTGGTATATGGCAACCACCTTGGAGCACAGCAGTTTCACCTTGTTACCTTTGCCTATGTCACCTTCAAAATGTTCCACGAAAGTTCATCTTTGAAAAACGAATTATTAAGGTTTCGATAATATAAGACGAAACGCGTATGGAACTAAAAGTTCCATACTGTGAGCTTTATAAAATCATTTGCTGCATGGTGAACGTTAAGTGTAAATTTCTTGTAATTCGAGCTTTATTATATTTATTCATCTTTTTATCGTTTTCTATCAACTTTCACTGGTGTGTCAACTAGTCAAGAGATACAGTCTGTTCAACGAACATCTACGAATAAATTTGATAAAAATAACTGTGTAAAAGGGAAAATATACATCCTGAATAGAGTCGATGACGTTCGATCGTAAAGAATTCAGAATACACCGATTGCTCGTAGCGATTGGATTCGCAGAAGCAAGAAAAGGTCATTGAAAAAGAAAAACGAAATGGGGAAAGAAAGAAATGTGTCACGAGAAAGGCAAAGGATGATGAACACGGTGAACGTAAATATCTACGCGTTTATAGCTGCCACGTGACGCACTGTCTTCGAAGAACCTAGCAATTCAGTGTATTTCCGACTTTCCAGAAACCACGTATCAAGCGTGGAGACACCCTAAAGGTCATAGTTCGCTGTGAGATACTCTTAGGATCATGACTACTGTGGTCCTAGCTATCCACGCATAGTTCTCTGTAATTATTCCTAATTAAGAGGGCTATCTGATCCTCTACTGCGTCTGATGTGATTATTACATTTCTGGTCGTTACTAGAGTATTGTCGAGGATCTTGCTAGAATTTCTACGCTGCTGTTGCTATGAATAGGAAGTCTGGAGACTTGTGGGAATTTTAGATAAACTAAATGAACAATTCCGCAAAGAGTTGAGTTCGCTAGGTTAAATTATTTGATGGCCAGTGGCCTGCGTTAGGTGTCATCCCCCTACTAAAACGGAAATGACATCTGACTCAGGTCATCAAGAGAGCAGGGCCAAGAACATGATTGGTCGCCCTCGGATTAGACGGGGGGGGGGGGGGGATGAATCTTAAACAGGGCCTTCCCCCACGTCCCGAGCCGTAAGGAAAGGAACTAAGGTCCCCACGGGAAAGAAAAAAAGGTCATTAAGAGAAAGAGAGAAAAAAAGCCTGGCTAACGAAGAATTCAAGACAGTGGCTAGAAGGTGGAACGGTAGACCGTGGGAGGTCCTAGTGAAAATAGATGTCGGTCAAAGGATCCTCGCAAGAAAAACTCTGGGACTCACCCTTCGCACGTGATGATCCCGTAGTGAAGACCGGTGGCCTTGTCCTCGCAGATCATGCATATCATAGGCGTTTCATCCTCCTCGTGTTCCTGAGGCGGCATCGGCGGCGCGGGCGGCGCGATGGACATCGATTGCGATGCCGACTCGGACTTCACGACCCCTCCGTTTCTTACCCACGTCTGACTGGAACCGGAAGCCGTCAGATTCAGCGCCTGCATCTGCTGCGCGGCCGGTAATTGCGTCATGTCGCCGGCCCATAACCTCTCCATGTTGAGGGGAGGGCCGGACGAATAGGAAACGGAGGGGGGTTTGCCTCTGGACTCCTGACCCAGGTTCAGGAGTAATTGGGCAGCCGATTCTTCTGACGAAGAACAGGAGGCCGCCGCGGCGGTGGTCGTCCACGACGCCGCTGGCGGTGGTACGGGGTCCAAGGGTGGCGCGGACCATATCATGGTCCTCACGCCCCCTATCTCCCCCATGATGACCGTGGGAGGCGGTCTAGGGGGTGCCGGCGCTGGCCTTTGCGCCGGGGGTTTCATCGTTTCACCTGGAAAACGAATCCTCCGTTCTAAATAGTGCCTTTTCATTAAGAGGACGGACTCTCGTTTCCAGAATTGCAAGGATGCGGGAACGGGCCTCCTCGTTACTCGGTAATGCAAGGATGAAGTTGTCTACTAGAGAAAAGCGTTAGATAAAGGATCAATCTAGGCCTGAACGTTCTATTTTCACGTTTACGAGGCGCAATTTGCATTATTCGGAAGCATACATCCAGCTTTTGTGGACAACCTACATCTTTGGATTATCGAGAAACGAGAAGGTGCATCCCGCACCCTTCCAATTCTGGAGACGAGTTTATCCCCTTGTGTCTGCTGTAAATGTAAAAGCGATTAACTGATTAGCACGAATCACATAAATGACACACAGCATATCTCGGAGAGAAGACTTACACGTGGTCACAGTGGTAGTAGCGCACGTGTTTCCGGAAGCAGGTCCGTTGCCGCCGCTGATAGCGTTACTGCTCATGTTGGTGTTCCCGCTGCTGGTGGACACGACGGCGACGTTCTGTCCGTAATTGACGGCGCTGCTGATCACTCCGTTAAGTAGCCTTTGCGTAGCGAATCCTGGTACACCGGAGTTCTGCGACCAAAACTGGTGATGAGCCAGTAGATGCGGCGGCACCGATGGCGCCCTGGGTCTGGGTGGCGTCGGCGGGGTCTGCGGTTGTTGTTGCTGTTGCTGCTGTTGTTGCTGTTGAGTACCGTGCTGCGTGTTCGCGTTGGGACTCATACTCTGGTTCGAATTGTACTGCGACGAGGGGCTGCTCCGATGACTGGGTTGACTGGAGGTCTCGGAGCGTCCACCACCGCCGCTACCTGTACTACTGCCACCTCCTCCGTCGAAAACCGAGTTGTCGGACTCCTCTTTCGTCTGAGCAGAGGACAAGTCACCCTTGTCCGGGCTGTCGCTCCTGGAGGTTGCTTCTTGGGGCATGGGAGTCGTGGAGACCGCCTGGATAGGCGAGTAAGGCGACGATCTGGCTGGTGCTGGGGTACCGCAACGTTGCTGCTGATGCTGCTGTTGCTGTTGGTGTTGCTGTTGCTGTTGTTGTTGTTGCTGCTGCTGCTGTTGTTGCTGCTGCTGTTGCTGCTGATGGTGCTGCTGCTGCTGTTGCTGTTGGTGCTGTTGCTCCTCAACGACTCTAAAGCTCACCATCGAAGTAGCGTCCGGGAAGACTGAATCGGGAGACGCACGGTCCGAGCAACCTGTGTCCCGAGTCTCCAGGCCAACCGTCGCACCACCACCACGAAGAGGATCTCGAGGTGTCCCCGGACTCGGGATGCCTAGCAGATACTCGCTTTTCACTTTGACCACGGGGCAGCCCGGCGAGCCCGGCATGTTAGCCTCCGGCGACAGGGTCGAGGTGTCGGCCATGCTCTCTCCTGGAGCAGGAAAGTTTATGGGTGAAGGAGCGTCCGCCGGCTGGATCCCGAGCGGCGAGCCTGCTGATCCGAGGGATACCGGGGAGTCTGAGAAATAAGGCGTTGATCTCACGTTTAGAACCGGCGCTACTATTCGAACAAGGGCTTTTACTTTCCGGCCTGGCCACTATTAATCGAGCCGCGATTTTTTTTCTACGATCTTGATTTGCGGGACTCGACTTTCGGCTTATGAATGAGGATGAGCGTGACGATGATCGTGCCGGCCCGCTGCTCGAGTTCCGGACGACTAGCTGATTTCTCACGGGCTTTACGGTGGTTAGAAACACGGGAACGATCAGTGAAACAGCTGTCATGTGTTTTTCGTGTGACTTGTAAGGAAATGATAGGTCTGCCGGGAAAGTTAAGGGATAGACTCGTTTCTACCTTCTCATTTCTCGATGATGCAAAGATGGGGGAGAAACGAGTCTACCTCCTTAAGCTGTGTGTGTTTACTTTTAGCTAAGTAATTACCAGACTACATGGCACAGGAACAGAGATCCTTCTTTATTCATAAGAATCATGCTACTTTTTTTTCAAGCCTACCCTGTTCTAAGTCAACCAACATCTTTATCAGGTTCGACTAACATTTTTCAGTTCTCAACATGTTGCATAATTTTCCACATCATCGAACATCTTTGTAAATTGCTTCGACAGGAATGTTCTTAAATTTTTGTTATTCTGAAAATCAATGCGCAAGTTTATCTCTACAACATCGTGTCTGGCTGTTGCGAATTCTCTTGGCAAGCGTTTCAACGCGAATAACGCCATAATAAATCGGCCCTACCTATTTCAGTTTGTTCAAACGGCGACGAACACGTTATTTGCATTCCGTTCCGATGCTCCCGCGGCATCGTTGCATTGTCCGTCCGCGGTACTCTCGTTGCGCAACCGGGATCTCACCGAGGCATTAATAACAATTAACTCCTTGCACGATATTATGAAAGTAAACGCGAGACGAAAATTGTGTTCGTCCGTTGATCGGTTCGAAGACCGTCCGTTCGGTTCAATGATCGCGTAACCATCTTCGAACGCCGATGTTCCCGTTAATGGGCTTGGTCCTCGTCGGTTTCAGCCGTTGTGAAAATGTTATTAATCATCGTGCACATAAGCACGCCGGTGGTCTATCACAATGATTAATGGCATTTATCGCGCGGGCCGATGCCAATCCGGTGTTTTATTACGTTGACAGCCCGGATTTCGAAAGAACCGCCGCGTGTTTTACTTGCGACTGCCTGACGGAGAATCGAACGTGGTTCTATCGTCTTTTACTTTTCTGCATTATGTGTTTTGCCTGGGACCATTGTGGTACGTACAGTTTAAGGTTCGAGCTGACTCATCGAGACTACGTGTAGCTGCAATATTAAATGTACCCTCTTGTGAAATTTAAAAGGAGACACATTCTCGCAGAGAAATTATAAATTCTTTATGCAAAATCAAAATCTTCTGCGTTCCAACTGAACCTTATGAATTAGAGCTGTGACTTACCCGGGTACCCGCGTTACCCGTGAGATATCCGGCTAAACAAAAATTACCCGAGAGCGGGTATTTTATGAATACACTGCGGATCTTTATGGGAAATAGAAATCGTTTGCATCAATAGGAAAAAGCAGACGATATA
>CM052338.1:17786203-18061214 GCA_028455595.1 Lasioglossum vierecki | reverse complement strand
TAAACAAAGTCGCCGACGTCATTTTTGTAAAGGAAAATGTCGCTTCAAATGACCCAAGGAACCTCCTATTTCTGGGAAGTACACGAATTTTGGGACACCCTGTATTACGACTACTTATTCTTTTGAACGATTTTAATAAATTTCAATTAATATATCAATGTTCTTTTAATTTCATTATTGTTTTAAATTGCACAAAATCATTTATGACTTATGTCTTATGAGATACCCGGGTAGTTTTGCTCTACCCGGGTATTTCATGGGTACTCGGGTACCCGGGTAAAAGTCCGAGCTCTAGTATGAATTCACGATATACGATATACGAGTATGGATAAGAAAACGCAAAGGAGATCGCAGCTTGAGGGCGTTATTGGTCTTTTTGGAATCGGTCAACTCCCCGGTAACTTCTGGAATCAGTTTACAGTTGTGACGCGGGTAAAAGGCGATAAAGCTATATGATCCTAATGCGAGTTAACAGGTTCGAGTGTCTCCGAAGTTTGTTTTCCCGGGGAAAGTTCTTGGTTTTGTATCGGATGCGGTAGATCGCACGTGTGCACGTTGCTAGAATATCCAAGCAACGAGACCGAGAGTAATTTACGCGGCCGACACTAAACCGTAATACTCGTACGGAGCGGTCGGATCGTGGAAAAGGATGTGAGACTGCTGCCTCGTGTAGGTCAAGGAAGGAATGCAGTTGACAAGGCCGAGTTGTGATTGTAGGTACCTAGGTTCCAGTTTCCAAGCTATTAATAGCGTGAATATCGGTTCCCGCGGATTATTCGTTTACCGTCCTGCGATAAGTCCACTCCTTTCATCTCTGTGATCCCGAGGATCATCCATTGCACCGATCCTCCATTTTCCAGCCAATTCTAACTCGCAATTTTTTCACAAAAAAAATTCGCTCGAATGCGCCCGTAAATGTCAGACGAAATCACAACTTGTGTGACAAGTTTGCGGATCTTCACGAAAAATAAACATTCTCTACCTGAGTTGCGATAAACTCTAGTGAAATCGACGGTTATTTTGGTAATTATATAGAAAAGGTCTGCGTACTCTGATTGCAATGAAATTTTAATATGTTATTCAGCAACACATTCTGAACAACTTTTTCCTTTTCCAATGTAGGGGGTTCGCTTTTAATTTTTCAGATATTTGCAAAAAACTATCGCGAATACTGTATTGAATTTTTCGTATTCCTGCACGTTCCGCGGCAACGTAAGTTTTGAACTTTGAGCACGCACAACTTTTGAACCAGTGGTTTGCTAACATTAAAACTAGGATTTTCGGCAATCTCTCACAAAAATCTGTAGGATCGTATGAAAGAAGTTAAAAAACTTTTCGTTTCCTCGGATGAAGTTTCACCAATATTTTTAGTCATTTTCAAAAAAAATTCTTCTAAAAAAAGTAATGTAAAGGAACGATACTCTCTCCTTCTTCCACTCTCATTATCGCCTAACTTTTGCCAACACTTTTTGTATACTGACGAAGGTCGTTGAAAACTAATTCTTATAATTGCTTACTATTATACGGAATTATTTACCAAACAGAGACGAGCACATGTGCTTCGAGCCATAGCAGCAGAGCCAATGATCGAACGATCTATAAGGATTCAGCGTCAGTCTCGATCGGATGTAACGATGAAAATCAAGATAGTTCTGATACGCCGACATTGAGAAATTGTTGTAAGGATGGTAGAGGAACGAGTACGCCGCAAAGTTAGGCTGGTACGTCCTTAGATCCATATTGAAGGAATGCCAACTCTCCATCCAGGCGAATTTGTTCGCGGCAAACATATTGTTCCTCAATGGAAAATTCATTGTTCTATCAATATTCCAATATCTTCTATCGATCTACTAGATCTACAATTTTCGCTAGTATATCACAAGTTGTTCGTTAAGTTTTCTTGTCGATTGTCTCAGTTATCGTTGCACTTGTTCGTTCTCCGTTTTCTTGTACTTTGGTAGCTCCTTAAAAAAAGGAATCTCAAAAATTAGTCATCTTCGTACGAATATACATCAGATATCCTCGAGATGACTTTTCCAGGTCTGCGCGATTATAAAATTAAATATTTATCCGTCGATACATCTGCGCTCTTCTGATCCTTCAACGTTTACAAAATTTAAACATCATCTGTGTTTAGGTACGTCAATTCCGATTCCCTAGGAATCAGACGATTAAATATCATCCGTGTTGGATTCGTGCACGTCAATTAATTCGTTCTCTTCCCATTTTCGAGCAATTACAAAATTAATCATCATCTGTGTCCTTCCTGAAGCAACAGTTCCAATTCTGTTGCAAAAATTAAACAAAATCTAGTAGCTACGTCAATGATCATTCACATCCATAATCTCATCAAAGCAATTAGTCCTCTAGCAATTACAAAATTGAACATCCTCCATGCACGTGAAGCAACAATTCTCTCATCCCTGGCCAGGCTCACGCCTCTATGGCGAGCCGGGTGAAAACAAGTAGTCGAACCCGTCACTGGTCAGACGCAGCGAAAACTATCCACACGTTTCATAGTCCTCTCGTGCGCGAACAGAAACCGACTGATTCGCAACTCCATCGATCGTCCTCTGAATTACCGGAAGAGGAAACGCGAGGCTCGCGGATCGAGAAACAATCATACGGTCGCGGCATGTCGCAACAAGTCGCGACACTCGCGATCATATAATAGGGTATGGTTGAATCAGAGAGGATCCGGTGGTTCGTTAAAACCGCGATTCTAATCAGTCGTTTGTCTAGCACGTGCGAAACCCGATTGTCACTGTTGTTGATCGCCGCTCGTCCGGGAGCGATCCCGTCGCGACTCAGCCTGATGTTCCCATATTGTTGCATTCATGAGGACCGGCTGGGTGTTTCTCCGGTCGGGAGCCACTGTCGTCAGCGAGTGAATTGCGTCGTGCACGCGTCTCCGAAGTATGACGTTGTTCGCGTAGCGGTCTCCAAGGGAGGGGGTGAAAGATCAATGATTCTCGGCGCTGCTGGCTGATCCCGGAACCCGCGTCCCGCGAGAAAAAACTCATTCATGCCTTGGGAAGCATGGGTGTCTCACGGCTTCGAGAGCGACATCGAAGCTTCTCCAGGACGGTTCGAGATCGAAAACTGGAGAGTCTCTTGGACGGTGACAGCTGAGAGGGTGGACTATGGTGACTGTGCGCGCCTGCTCGTTTCCCCAGGTATCTCCTGTTTGCTTCCGACATGACAACAATCCAGGTTCAGCGTCGTTGCCATCGATTCGGCTTCCCGCCAACGCCAGTCTCTGACCTTTAATCGCCAGTAGGTCGAGGGTCATTGGTATCGGGCTCTGCGTTCTCCTATGCAACCTTCTCGAAAAATCGATCCAGCCCTGACAAACCGGTCGACGCCACTTCTCGCCAGGATTTATTCGTGTTCCGGTATTTTTGATAACACGGTGCCAGCTGATCGTGATCAAGACCCAACAGCCGCCGGGACTCTCGATCCGCGTGCTTTCGCCAGTTCACGCGCGGACCAACTAGCTTAGGGTGCACGTCCCGGAGACCGCGTGGGTGATCTTCTACCCTGCACCATTTCCACCAACCACCATCCCCGCAATTCCTCCACTTATCTTCTCCCCCGGCCGAGCTACCATTTCACGTCTCTCTCGCTCTCTTTCTATCTCTGTAGCTCCTTCGCCTTCTGTGTCAGTGATACCGGAACCAGGATTTTATGGCACCTCTTCTTACCTAGCACTCGGACTAGTTTATTGCACCACGAGGCTATCCATTGTCTATCCTCAAACTCACCTGGCTAGCACGTCTGCTGCCAGAGATAATAGACTACCATCAAACGCTCGTAGACAGTCGGTCTAACAGGCGTTTTCCACCCTTGAAAATTCTAATTGCGGTGCAACTTCAGCTGAGGAAACTCACAATTTTTAACCTTCTTTTTTTAATTTAACCCTGCAGATTTTTGTGAGCCTATCGTCCATAAAAAGCGACCGACGTGTATTATAAGAATAATAAGATTGAATTTATGTTATTGTGTAATTTTTACTGTAATATATTGTATACTCGAGTCGTACAATATATTCCATAAATTCCCATGAATACATTTTTACATTTTGAATATATTGGGGCAGTTGGAGGCCCATGCTAAGTAGGCAATTTATTAGTTTCCGCCTTTGTGAATTGTTACCCTTCCTTGCGACCGAACTTTCACATTCGATTTCAAAATAAATACAATTGAAACTATATCGTGTTTGGTCTTGTTTTAATCGGAAAAATGCCAGAAACACGTTTGGAAAAGTCCCATAAAAAATAATGAAAATTAAAACGTTTGAACATTCGATTCGTTGTGTCAATGTAGCGGTGTCCACGCCGATATACTCAAGCCGACTACAATGGTCGCCGCTCTGCGGCGCGGCTCAGAATTGATAGGCAGTGGAGAGAGTAGGCCTAGACAAGAATCAGGACCTCGAAAACCCCGGAAAGTATTTGGATCTTTACTGTAGCGCGATATTCTCGTTTCTCTATTAACATTCTCGCGTTGGACTATCCCTACGGTAAGCAATTCTTCCTAGTCGGTCGGTACGTCGCTCAAGACTCGGTAAGGGTGCGAGAAACGGCGCTGTGAAGTGGCTCAGGGACGGCCCTCGAGGCACTTATCGAAACACACCGATCCAGGATCAGGATTTCCAGGGGAAAAGCTTAAGATACACAGTTTTATCGTCGGACGAGGTCGTTTAAGGTGTTACGCCGTGGAGAGGTCTTGCGAAAGGAGTCCGAGCTGCCTCGAGTGGCCCACGATGGGGTTTAAGTAGAATGGGTACGCGATAATGGAGCCGCCGCGAACCACGTTGCTCTTTCATTGTTTCGCGGAATTGACTACTCCGAAACGGAGATTCCGGGAAGATTTGCGAACGGCATTTAAAATGTTGGATCAGATAAATAATATTCGTTCGAATTTTTAGCACGCTGCATATGCAAGGTGTGCCATTTAACAATTGAAATTCTAATTATTCGACGGTTCGTTAACTATCAGTTTCTAATCCAACGTGTTTTAATAATTTATCAATCGACAGCCAATATTGGTTTCAGTTGTAAGATCGAATAGTTTCTATTTGGATAAACGAGCGAACGATTAAAATTGATAAAGAACAATCGTAATACAAAATCGACATAGTAAAAGAATGAATAGTCTAATTTCTAAATGGTATTATTTAATCTCATTGAGTCAAATGTCTATAACGTTTCATTAACAAATTTATGAATGAAATCAATACTAAAAACGTATTATTGAATCTTATTGAATCAAACTATTTACGAAATAAAATGAATATTGTATAGTTCCATAAGATCAGTGTAGCAGAGAAATAAACAAGCAAATTTGTAAGTTCTTCAATTCATTTTCGTAGAAACAAATTCATTGAATAATATCAATAATCTGGTTGTATCGAATAATACGAGGTAATTACATAATTAGACCGATGATCGTTCGTAGACAATGTTTTCTGCGTGTACCATGCATCGCAAGCAACTAAAGCTGCACGGGATTGATAGGAGGGACAGTCGCGTGTCAGGACAGACAGAAAACGAGGTACGGTGCAAGTTTATCGCGCAAGTGGTCGAAAATAACGCTATGATTCGCGCGTTAGAAATACTTGGGACAGTGGGGGCGGGAGATGTCTCGGTAGACCGAACGCGAAACTACTTTGTTGACACCATTATCTAAATAAACTCCCATCGGTTGCGTTAGAGGAGTGGTAGAACCTCGGCTGATTGGAGAGGAGTCAAGAATCCTGGTAGACGCGTAGAACGAATGCGACGCGACGGTTTCATGCGTGTGTAATAAATCCCAAGAAAAACATCCTGTAAACAGAAGCCAAGTTCTCTTCGGCCGTAAAAAGTTGTGAGATCGAACAAAATACGGTCAAGTTCGTTAGCTTAGAAATACCTCTTGCAATACTGAAAAAAGCGTTTGTAAAAATTAGTTTAAAAGACCGCTATTTAATTTTTAAATTAAATTAATTATATTTTTTATTTAACGTTTAATAAAGAAAAATAATAATAATTTCATTTTATTTGTGTTCATTTACCATATATGAGATTCCTTTAATTCAATTTTTTTTTCTAAATGAACAATTTCTTTTTTTCTTTCTGAACAATTTCTTAAATGTACATTCACTGGTGCAGTTACCCTATTTAATTTTTAAGGAGTTACATGGAGGGCTAAATTATTCAAATTTGTCCAATACCTAACACCTTTTTCATGGCCAAGTTTCAATAATTTAGTCCTCCATGTAACTCTTTAAAAATTAAATAACGTTCTTTTAAACTAATTTTTACAAACGCTTTTTTCAGTATTGCAAGAGGTATTTCTAAGCTAACGAATTTGGCCATATTTTGTTTGATCTCACAACTTTTTACGGCCATAGAGAACTTGGCTCCTGTTTACAGGATGTTTTTCTTGGGATTTCATAAATTTTTGTTGAAATTTTATCAATTATCAAGTAGGTATTACCGTTATCCTTGATTCATTAAAACGGCTAAGTTGTTTCGTGTAAAAGGTGGTAGCGCGAGAACTTAGAACCTAGATTCCCGCATCGTTGTAAACCTGCAAACCTGCCGTGTTTAAATGTGTTGTGGTTCCTTTAATGATACGTTCGAGCGTTCCACGACTCGCAAAGCGAAACAGATGGAACCACGATTGATGCTCGGGGCTCTTGTTCGTCCGTTCTACTGCGCGTCGGAGCAATACGCGTGGCTTATGAAAATCGGTGCAATAAGGGTATGAAATGCGGCATTATGGGCGGCAACTAATCATTACTGTTGCGCTGACCACTTTCATGATACTCGTTTCTGGCTGCTCCGAATAAGAAAGGATTGCTTGTACGCGCTACAGCCAGACGATAATATACGATCCCTCTAGAAGACACGATTCAACGTATTGTTCCGCTTCTTTCGTCCTTAATGATTCTTTGCCTTAATAATTTCCAGACGATATTGGAAACACGCCGAGATGGCCGAGTTTATTGTCTACCTAAGAAGATTCCCGCGAACAATGAGGAACGAACGGCTGCTCGTTACGAGACCAATGAACGTGAGAACCTCTATTTTGAGAGCGCGATATTATATTGTTTCGAGATGCATCCGAACAGCTGTTCGATGCTGGGTGACATTTACACGCTGCTTACTTTCAGTGGGTTTATGAATGAAATTGTTACAGTATTGGTAACTCGATGAGTGAATGGGACCTGTCAGATTTTTTTGATTCAGTGTATATCTGGCTGTGTAATGGATTTCTATAGTTGTTTGTTTGTATTTGTGAATGTGAATGATAAATATGAATGGTTAGCAGAACATGATGATGATTAGACTGTGGATGTTTTGTGAAAATATTAGAGAATTTAATGTTATTGCTGGTTCATCAAGATTATTCAGAGTCGAAATATTTTTGAGAGATCCACAGTCTAAAGATGATATAGAATGATGGTGAAGAGTTACGAAGATACTTACCTAAAACGTTGATTGGAGGATTTGGAATCATTTCTAAATTCTTGATACAAATTCGTATCGATAACTTGTTTAGTAAAGATTAGAAGATTATAAGTGGTTGCTATTATTTGCAGATAAATTGATAGAGTGCTTCCAAATCTCCCAATCGTGGAATTTTAGGGTAACGATTCTAACTTGTTATGAGAACGATGGGCGAAATATGAAGGTTGGTGAAAAAGTTTGAAAATTATAGAACAATGTAGATTCTCACCGTCACTACTACATCGGGAGTCGACCTTTCTCCTTTTCAACTTGAGATCTTGAAACAAGCTCATGTTGTCTAGCTCACACGGGCTGCTCGTAAGGGTCATAATTCCTGAAAACAAAATTACAAAATAATTAATATCCAATATTTTTCGTGACGAATAATTCATTGCACATACGAGTTTTGTATAGAAAGAGTACAACACACGAATATGATGGAACTGTAAAATTCGCGAAGGCTATATATTTGAGTAAATAAACAATTGCTCGTTTGCCAAACCGATTAATTCCGAAATATAGAGAGTAAGGAAAATTGATAAAATAGAATGCATTAATTTCTATAAGTTTGTTGTTCAGTGGTATTAAGCGTAATCATTGAGACAATTGATTCTAGGTGGAAAAAGTTCATCGTCGATCAAGTGTTTTACAACAATAGCAAACGTTGTGTATTTTCTCGAGATCCGGCAGATGCTGTAATATTTGCGAACGGTTGTGCCACGCGATTGTAGATTCTCTGAAATTAGAATTATATGCATCGACCAGTAGAAAATTGACCCAAATTGATGTCGCCAACACGTGTTAAATAGTTCTACGAAACAATAAAGCACACTTCTATTAACTAGTCTTCAATCTAGTTGCATAGACTCGGATAACGTGCTGTTCGATCCGCAGTAACATTTGCAAATATATTCTGCAGCGTAAAAAGCTCAAAAACGAAACTCCTTTCGATAGGAATTTATAAATTATTTCCTTTCCAGATTGAGTTAGGATAATTCAACTCTAACGTCGACCACGAGACATTATATTGTGATAAATCTCACAGGAGATTTCCCAAAAAAAAAATCGAAAAGTAACTTAAAAAAATTGAAATTATTAAATACATTAATCCTAGGAATATTTAATTGATTCTTTAACACTTGGCCTTACTGTTCGAAGATCGACATCAATCAAAATTGACAAATTTATCAATACAGATTGACGTGAATAAAACATTTTTTCCCCTCGTGAATACTTTCAATAAATTATACACGAGTTACCAACCACATGAAACTCTATTTTTAAAGTGTTGTTATTCAGATAACTTTTAAAATGCAAAAATCCGCGTAATTATAGTCTGGTTTTTTTTTTCTCAAACGGTATCAGATATTGCAACAGCCAATAATTATTATCTACCGTATCCTCACACCCACGTGTTAGAAACTTGAAATGATTGTACAGTGGGAAGTAAAATATTTCTTTAAAAATAACCAAGATTTTCTGATCCTTCTACATTATACGATCCGATCCTCATCCTAAGTGGTCCTTTTAAACGAACGATCTTCTGAAACGTAGATTGGTTCCAACAACATGCTGTCTGTCCTTCATCGGTAGCATTGCAAAAATAGAAACTCAATAAAATTAGATTGTTTAAATTCATGCCTCGGCCTCCTACGAACTGAATCATTGAATCTCTAATCGATCTCGCACACAAGAGTCGCTTCTCGGATAATAGTTGGAAGTCATCTCGTTCGGTCGAGGATATCGGCTATCGCAAAAGAGAACGGACTGAATGTGAAAGTACATACGTGTGTTGCACGCACGCGTTCGCGATTACGGCGAACGCATAGTTCGCCATTAACCCCTCTTTAGCCAATAGCATACAATTGGATCGTTGCGTGGCAGTATCTTTCAACGGTGGACCCCGCGAAACCATGCTATTCGATGGGCCACGAGTTGGCTCGTCTTAGGATCACGATCCACTATGAAAGCTTTACAGAATCTTCCTGCACCGCGCTATTCTACGATAATTAGAGGCGTGATCCACCACAGATCTTCCCTAACGGCGGAATCGCTTTTCAAACCGCCCCACACTAAGCGGCACGTTAAATGGACATTCGAGACAAAAATCATAATTTCTAAACTAATCAATTTCAAGTACCTTAATCATTTTTTAAAGGGAATACAAAGATGCATCGTATAACGAACCAAAAACATAAGGTTCCATTGGTAAAAAAGTTTATTCTAATTTTTTTTATGATTAGGCAACATTATAGGAAGTTTTGAACCGTTTTTTTTTTGTAAATTGCATTTTAAGGGAAAAACGCAATTCCTAAATTGTCAGTTAAAATTATGCACACTTCTCTAACAAACGGTTTAAAACAATTGTTTTAAAATTTTTTCTAGAAATGAAAAACAAAAGTTCTTAGGAAGACTCACAGTTTTTGAGTAATAGGCGAAAAACCAAACCAAGGTAATAAAAATTGTGATTTTTCCCCCTCCCCAAGATAGCACAGGGTCCTCGAGATCGAAAACTCAGAGTAAATTTTAAGAAAAATTAAATTAAATTAATTCTTAATCGATTGCAAAGAATTGTTAATATTCCAGAATTATAAGCATTTTTATTTTGTTAATAAATTACTAAGCAATAAGAAAGTAATCCTAATCCATCTCATCCTAATAAAATTCTTAAAACAGTAGGACTTATAATTATTAAACACATAGAAATAATAAAAAAAGTAATAAAAATTTAAATCGCCTAATATAAATATCTCCTATTATATGATCTGTGTCAGAATTCAATTAAGTTCGAAATACTTTCCAGGTAAAAGTATCTGGCGACTGGACTACTTCTCGAGAATGATTTAACAACGTTCGTAAATGTTCGGTTTGTTCGATAAAATACTTTTCGTTGGGGCTAGTCGTACAGTTTCAGACTGGTGCAGCAGGTCACTTGAATAACGACCACTCGCCGGAGTGTTTTGATAATGATGAATCGCGTCTTATCGTTGGACGCCGCGCCGGTCGCGTGTAATTAACGAGGAAAGAAGACGCGAGAGAGAAACGTTGGTTTAATGATCGTGACGCGGGGGCCGAGGCGGTGAGCTATGACACACCATGGGTCGTTTTAATAAACACAATGTGGCGGATAATACAGGCCAATCGCGTGCGATCGCTCGGAAGCAGCTAGATTTGCATGTCGCGCTGCCTTTCGGCCCTGCCGGCTTTACGTTTCACGATGGTGGCTGATCGATGTACCGCATTGTTCATTTTCTCCAGTGAAATCTTAGATGATTTGGGACACTGATCCGAATTTCACACTCGTTTAATTTGTATCTCATTCCATATTCTTGTATTTACGTAATGGACGGTAGTCTAAATTAACATTCAAATTAATTCATCCCTTACCTTACGATGTCGTGTCTGACTCGTGATAAACATTCTAGAGGGAGTCTAGTAAATACCAGTGCTATTAACTTCCTTTAAATTGAAATCAAATTCTGTTGTTGGTGTTGTTAATGGTGAAGTTTATATTGAATTTTCATATAAAAAAATTATATATTAATTTTTCATAGAAAATTTAACATTATTTGAATTTTATATTGAATTTTTATATATAAAATTAATATTATTGAGGTCAATAATGAATTTTTATATAAAAATTAATATTATTTAAATTTATATTGAATTTTCATATATATATTAAATTTAATATTAAAAAAGTACAACTATTGGAGAACATATCGTCGCCTAAATGGATAAATTAGGTAACTTGAAATTTGGACAGTTTGAGTTGTCGTATCAAAGAAGAAATCCAGTAGAATTTAATATGAAAACTGGGTAACCTATCAAAGTAATCTACGGCATCTAGAGAATCATAATTTAGTTTAATCTTGTTAATGTAAAAAGTAGGCAACTTCTGCTTTGTTGTTTTTTTGCAAAAGAAAAGGTCTAAAATAAGGAATTGCAAGTTACCTAGTTCTTACATTCAGCCGGCTATATATGCACGCGATAGATATAAATTTTCCCCTTTTGTTTGCAATGGGTTAATAATTAATTGAGTTAAAATTTAGTGGTAGGAAGCGTATCGAAGTAAATGTTGCTGCATTGGTAGCAGGATCAATGTTTATTGGGTGGAATGAGAGTGCATTTACGACGTTTATCAATTATTTAAGGAACACGTATCCTCGGTTAATCGAAGGTTCAGGATCATTATTGCTTCAGTTCGTTTATCTTCAACTTGTTCGAAGTTCAAATTCGGCTGCAGCTACCTTGTGCCAATGAATCGACGATACTGGCCTACAACTAACTCGAGCACTCACAGTTTAAGTGGTGAGAAAATGTTTACAATTCGGGATATCGCCGCAGAACTTTCTCAATTACATCGAATGCTTTTAATTCACTGATTTCTCTTTAATACGGCCAACGGCGTCAAACGCTTTTCCTCGCGTTCGGATCGTGCCGCGGCTATTATCTAATGCTGTAGCTTCCTTCTAGCGTTACGTAACGGAATCTTTGACTTTTTACAGTCTCTGCAACAAAAATGTTCTATTTGCTTTGTGCTCGACGGGCTCGTGAAAGTTACTGAAACCTCGAACGATTTATTCGATCATCTAAGAATAGGAAAGAACATTAGCGATTTCTTGTGGTGATCAGTGGACTGCGGATTTTATGCATTTATCACGGAAACGGTTACGTGCAATTTAAAACGGAGGAAACATTCAAAAGATTTAAGACCATGAAGCGTATCAGTTTCACCGTCGTAAGATAATTAAAAGAAGAATTACATTTTTATTTAGCTCCTGTGACTCGCAATTAATGCAAACATTTTTTCTTTGCACGACGAATACAGTACGACAGGAATATCCTAAACAACGAATACACTATCATACACAGAGTAGAATAGAATCATCATACACAGAGTAGAATAGAATCATCATCCACAGAGTAGAATAGAATCATCATACACAGAGTAGAATAGAATCATCATACACAGAGTAGAATAGAATCATTATACACAGAGTAGAATAGAATCATCATACACAGAGTAGAATAGAATCATCATACATCTCTGCAGTGTATCATACACCTTAGATACATCACAATGGTATATCAAAAACGACGAAAAGAGTATTTATTGTCAATACAGTATGACATAATACGACTGACAATAAATACAGTATAGTAGAATATCATACATGACGAGTAATCATACGATGAATACGACTCCCAATAAATAAATATGATACAAAAAAAACACGACGAATACATTACGACAAGAATATCCTGGACAAGGAATACACTATCATACAGACATTCACACGTTCTTTCCTTAGAGAGAAAGAGTACCATTCACCTCTCTAACTCACAATAAGTATCATACATCCGAGCTTCTCTTGTCCCGACGCCTTGATCGAGTAAACGTACATAGCGACTATACGAATTTTCTAGAGCATCGAAAGGAAAGGTTGTCGAACCGTTTTTAACGTTCGAAAGAAAAAATTGGGGGTGTACCGCGGTCCGCTCGACCATTTAACGATTAAGAAAGAAAAATCCGGTGGAGTAGCGGCCTAACGAAAACACCCCGCGCGGCTCGGCACTCTCATTGTCAGTCAAGTGCATCAAGTGTCTCCGCGTGTGAAAGTGGCTTAAGCCGGCTGCGGAGCAGAGAGCCAGCCACGTGGGCGAGTGCGGTGTTACGTTGTTGATGGTGAGCGACGCCAGATGGCGGCTACGTGCACCAACACAGTCTCGCGGCGCATCAAACGTGGCGGGGATGAGGGAGGGTGGTTTGTCGCGCGCGTGCGCGTTCCAACACAGGCGCGCGCGCGAGCGAGCACGATGTGTACACAGTATGCAACTGCATACACACTCTCGCTGTTCTCGGCACTGGGAGAGCCCCGCGAGTGTGCATATACGTGGTGCACCGGGGTCCTTGCTCCCTGCCGTATGTGGGTCACCAGTCTCACACACACCACCGTTCTTGCGTAACCAATGCATGCATACGAGCGGCCTGCACATGCACACACCGAGACGGAAAGTGCAGCCAATGCACTAACCTACGGTCTCTTCTTGAGAGGCCGTCGCCGAGCCCCGTCTCGTGTGTACACACGCGTGTGTCCGTGTATATCTACTCTGTGTGTGCCCCGGCTCAAAGCAAACTACTCGCTATCTTGGCCAAGCTTTTTCGAGGCATGCGATTCACCCTCCTGCATAGAACCCACCCGTGTGTTATTTGCTTCATTAAAGAGACGCTTCCGCTCGAACCGGCTTTTCGGCCGATTCCCGGCTATCAGGCCTGTCTCTGAATATTTCAGGTACGATACCCTATCGTAACCGACACCCTTGCAACGACACTTCTCTCCCGCAAAAACCCTTATCCGAATCGCTCGCAGACATTTCACGAAATTTCGATCGGACTAACCGGTTTCTTCTCTTTCGTTTCGAAAACAATCTCTCCTCGACTTTCGTTTAGGGAAATATCTGTTTCGGAATTCTTGCCAAACGAAATTTCATCCACCGGAACACCCTTCATAGGTTCGGATTTTGATTATTTTGAAATTTTAGCGAAATCGGATATGCAGTGTTACTTAATAATAATTCTGGAAGTAGAGATGCACCCTCTTCTTTTTCTCTAATGTTACGTTGCACCCTGATAATTGTTACGTTGTGTAACTAATTGTTACCGTGTTTTTTTTTCGTTGCGTTACGAGCACCGGGTGTACAACATTGAACGAGTTATTCCTATCAGTATTTGAAAGCTGAGAAATAGATTTTCATTATTTCCAAACGGTCTGAGGACGTCTTTCGGAATGAATATTATGCGCATGAAATTACGCCGCAGACAGTGGAACGTAATAATTGTACATTCATTATTCTTCTCCATTGTTTTAATAACGTTATCGACCGGCCGTACGAGACCAGATCTTGTAATTAATGATAGAGGTGTATATTATCGTGCAAATATCCAAAGAAATCGTTCCTTTAATCATTAGCAATTACATGTAATTAATTAAATTAATGAAACTCGGTTTGCGTAACCGTTAATGGTACTTGTCTTTTGAAATTAGTTTAAACGAACACTCATCCATTCATTATGAGACTTGTAATTTTCTACTGGTTCTGTAGACTCTCAGACACGGTTATCAAGCACAATGTACTCATCGAATAAAATGATTTTTGTGAATGTAATGTATAATTATATTTTATAGAATATGGCCGACGAGATATTAAGAAATTTTCACATGAACCGCCATTTAAAATCGCGGATCTTCAATTTATCAAAAGATATTTTAAGCAATGAAAAATAAAATGATAATGGAACAACACAACAATTTACATATTTTATTATAAGCGTATAAAGTTGTTGAGAGAGAGAGAGAGAATTCTTCGAACCCCACTCGCGTAATGTCAACAAACACAAATAACACATTGACGTTTCCAACATTCGGTTCCGCGAGTACACCGATTACATAAGGAAACGAAAGGTTAGAGACTTAATTTTATATAACAAGAAAGTAGAATGTTCTATGACCGGCGTTACACGGGATATGCGGTTGTGGCGTAAAATTTTCGATCGCGGTACGAATATTATTGTTCCCTTTACATCTATGCGACAGACAAACAACAACCTAATTATTTTTCAGATCTACTTTTGCAGACGCTGAGCTGGCGTGATAATTATCACAACAGGAAATCGTGTTACGCAATTCATTCAGCGGTAAGTGAAAATCATCAATAATTTATTAAGGACATATTCATGCAACGATCAACAGAGTAGAGCAGTGAAATCAATTTTTTTAATAAGCTGGCCTGATTCGTGGAGCTAGTATTCGCATCGTTATTAAAATGCAATTACCTGCGAGATAATTAGTATAATAATTATTTATTTAGTATATGGCTGAAACATTCATCTGAAATCTCATTAACGAAAGTTATTAGCAAGAGAACAACCACCGAGTTTCACTTCTTTTATCGATAAAATTGTTTATAGCTGAAAAATTATTTTTATATCATTTAATAAAGAATATTTAAGATCTCCGTTGTCTGTATAAAAGCAGACAATTCTATTTGATAGTAGTTTCATAAAATTTCCATATCCGACAAATATGCGAAGCATGCGTGTTTCATTAAACCTTCGCGGAACAATATTTTCCTTCTTCGTTAGCGGGGAGGCCTAATATTTACCTCGAAACTCATTAACATCGAACCGTCCGAGCACTAACAGTGACTGGCATGTGTGTTGCCTTATAAAAATGACAAGAATGAATTTATTTCGATTCTACGCGATCTCGTATCCTAATACTTGAATGAACGAGAATGTTAAAAACGTTTTTTAAAAACATCCTTATCCTATAAATTCCAGATAAAATCATCCAATCGAGAGAAATCGTAACAACAATTTTAGCTTCTACAAAATTTATAAAACAAATTACAATTTCTTCATCACTGGCCATTTTGTTAATTTGTAATATGTTGTAACAGATGCTGAATAACGTTCAATATTGTAGTAAATTATTGTATTGTATATTGTTTATATTGTATACGTTCAATATTGCATTACAGAATAATAAAAGGATAAAAATAAGACAGATTGTAATAGGCTAAAGCAGAAGGGTTTGAAGAGATTTCCAAGGGTAATATTTATGAAAAAACAAATACCGCGAGAAAGATCAGAAACGAATCATGGAGATTTTTTAATGAAGGAAATAGAAAACCTGGTGAGTTCAACGTGACATATTTCCGTCAGGTCGGTACCATCATCGGCGAATCGATTGTAACAGAACGCGTAATTTTCTGTGCCATGTAGATTTTACCGCTATAGGGGCCGGCGACGGTGAAAGTGACTCTCCCACGCCATGACATCCTAGGTCTACTTCCCTCCCACCATAAGTCTAGGCTATCTCTGTCTCTCTCTCTTTATTCCTCTCTGTTTCACCTGGTCTTCCTCCTTTTTCTATCCCGAGCTCCCGTGTTCGACCGCGCACGATTCGATCTCGCGTCGTGCAAGAGGAAACGAATTCTTGACAATGGTAATGAGCCGCGGATAAAATAATGGCTCCTCCACCGACCAGGAAACTTCATGGCATAATTTAAACGGTGCCCGCAAGATTGAGAGCCTCGAGCGTAAAAAGATGCCCCGGGCGAGCGTCAAAATTACAAACCACGGGGAAAGCGAATTAACAGAGATTAATCTGCGCTGGAATCCGATTCGGACACATTTTTACCTTGCAATTATCGAATCCACCCGGTTCTTGGGACCTGCCAGAATTTCAGTGCCGCGGGAACACCACACTTTCTTTTTGCCTTAGGTCACCCAGAAGTCGGAGCTGGCTCTCGGATGCCAAATCACAATTGGGAAAGTGAGAATTTCATTCGAGCACAACTCCTTTATTTTAGTTCTTCGTTTACTGTAAGCATCTGTTCTCGGTTATCATTTTTTCTAACACACGATGAATATATGCATTTTGCTCTCTGTTCTAGGAACTTATTATAGACAACAATATTCTAATCGTTAGACGTATAATTACCATTATTTTTATAATAATGTACTTGCGTGTGTACATTTTATAATAATGTACATGTGTATGTACACTTTATAATAATGTACATGTGTGTGTGCATTTTATAATAATGTACATGCGTATGTACACTTTATAATAATGTACATGCGTATGTACATTTTATAATAATGTATATGTGTATGTACACTTTATAATAATTTATATGCTCATGTACATTTTATAATAGTGTACATGTGTACGTACATTTTATAATAATGTACATGTGTACGTACATTTTATAATAATTTATATGCTTATGTACATTTTATAATAATGTACATGTGTATGTACACTTTATAATAATTTATATGCTTGTGTACATTTTATAACAATCTACATGTGTATGTATACTTTATAATAATGTACATGTGTATGTGCATTTTATAATAATTTATGTGCTCATGTATGATACATTTTATAATAATGTACATGTGTATGTACACTTTATAATAATTTATATGCTTGTGTACATTTTATAACAATCTACATGTGTATGTACACTTTATAATAATGTACATGTGTATGTACATTTTATAATAATTTATATGCTTATGTACATTTTATAATAATGTACATGTTTATGTACACTTTATAATAATTTATATGCTTATGTACACTTTATAATAATTTATATGCTTATGTACACTTTATAATAATTTATATGCTTATGTACATTTTATAACAATCTACATGTGTATGTACACTTTATAATAATGTACATGTGTATGTGCATTTTATGATAATGTGTAATACATATAACCTTTCATTATTTTCGTGGATTACAACTGCATCAATATTTTCCCAACACCCACCTATAGGACTCTCTCTCTCGTATTAATTGCTGGTTGATACTCGGTTTATAAAAGCCGAGTGTTTACCGTTTCCACGGTAAAGAGATTAACCGTGCCGACATTAGTTGAAGAATTATGGATGTACTTAACATGGTGGATAATTCGTGGTATCGTGCGCGCATGAGACGCTTCGAGCGGGCTTCGCACGCTTTATCTGCTCGCGCGGTACCGTTATTTGAAAAGCGGTGTTATCGCTTATCTGGCCGTCTTCGCGGATGCGTGACAGTTCTATATTTCACGTCTCCACCTTCGAATTGACTTATCAACGGAAACGGCGAGTAGCGTTGTCGACCGGTGAATGGTAATTAAGCGACTAAACGGTCCGAGCGCACCGAAGCTATCATACTTTTCCACGTGTGGTTTCTTGAACAATGGTAACGAACAGGTATCTCAAACAATTATTATTATTTAACGAATTATTTTATTTAGTACACCTCGGGATCGTACCATCGAGCATGTAATTGCTCCTGCATTGGGATCAGTTGTAGTTTGGGATTCTATTTAAATTGAAATTAAAATATTCCGGTATATATTAATTATATATATTAATTTCCGTTATATATAAATATTACGTTATTATTCTGAATATAAATTAAATATTCCGTTTTGTCGATCGTACGAATTAATAGAAATTAGTTTACGATATCGTTGCACAGGTTCGATCAAAAAATCGAAACAATGCAATTTTGCAATTGACAAAACTTTTCCTCGAATATATATTGATTGAAAATTCGGTTTTAAACACCACCGAAGAAAGTTCCAGGGTCTCGCGAACCACAAATTTCGTTGAAATTAAATACAGTTACCATTTGTTCGTAATTTAGAAGAAACCTATACCGAGAACAATGAAGACATATTTGACTTCTGAAATATTTCTGGTAGACCGTAACTTCGTAGAAAGGTTGCTGCTCATTACTATTGCGGATACTGATAAGTCAACCGAATAATGTAAATTTACATGGTTAAAGACTGTTACTAATATAAATATTCGAGTCGAGCTCAATTTCCTTCCCGCTGTTACCGAAAAATAAAGGAGAAGCCACCCGAAAAAAGACAAATGAATGAAGGATCGAAAAAGTAGGAACTATTTTTCTTGTTAAATTGTTTATATATGGTTCCTGTCACTTGCGATTAGCGCGAGCAATTTTTACTTCGCGTAAAGACCCGCAGTGTAATTATTAGGAAAATGTTTGACAGTCAATCTTCGTTGTACAAAAATTCGCAGTGTGATAATTAGAAAATTGTTTGACAGTCAATCTTCATAGTATAAAGTTTCGCAGTATGATAATTAGAAAAATGTTTGACAGTCAATCTTCATAGTATAAAGATTCGCAGTGTGGTAATTAGAAAAATGTTTGACAGTCAATCGAAAGTGGAGAAGAAGATTGTGCACTTTTCCCACCTATCGTAACTCGTGCGGCGGAAAAGCTGGGCGCTGAGATCACCGACAATAGGTCGCCGTTTACTGTTACGGGGTGCAAGAAAGGGAAAGAGAGGCTAAGGTAGGAAGGAAGGAAGAAAGGTGGAGGAAGGAAGGAAGGAAGGAAGGCAGAGGGTCCGGCTTACCCACGCAGAACGAGAAATTTCTCCGGCGAGCGGCGCGCGACAATGGGGCAACGTTATAAATATTCCTTCTTAATTCGTCTTACGTGTCGGCACGCGGCGAGGAAGAGGGAAATGGCTTCCTCGAGAGCCGAGCAGACACACGGGAATCGTGTCTTTTGGATGCTCGGCCGATACACAGAGTTGGGCCAACCAGTGAGAACGGCCAGTGAGAGTCGCCGCTCGGTACGTTGAACCTCCGCAGTGAAAGTTTCTATTATACCACTGGCCTTACCTTACTTTTCCTACGGCAAGCTCTGCCATGTTGTGTCATAAGCCGACGAGCAGCGTGGAAACATCGAATTTCGCATGGTCGCGAGTCGCGCCGTCTACAGTTGCTTATCCAAAAATATTCCCACACCCTTCAACCCCTTCGCAATCCAGTATTATTAAAAACAAAACATGTATCGATGCTCTCGGCGCAAAGGTAGGATCGGAAATATGCATTAAAGCAATTTTGATAGTTAAATTTTCAACGTTTCGATCCTAATATGGATCCTTCTCAAGAAAGAAGAAATTGTAAACAGAAATTTCGGTATTATTGTAATAACAACGGATTTAAATAGAAACGTGAAAAAAATACAGTAATAAATTAATAACCTGCTTCATGAACATTTCAAAGACGAAATTAAGATATATAAACACGTGTTGTCACTATGCCGGTACACAAGTATTATTATTTCCGAATTTATCATCAATATGTCCAAGCAATTTATGGAAGAATTATGTGTTCTGTAAAGCCAATGAATTCAGTATTTACTCGCTCTTTTAGAGTGTCACCGTAATAATCGACCCTTGCCTCATGATTTATTTCACTGGTGCTGATCATTTAAAATAGAAAACTTTTTTATTCTATTCTTGGTTAGGAGTTTTGTTTTTCCTTGAGAACTTTAAACTTTTCATTCGGGAAAGATTCGTCGTGGATGAAAGAGTTGATTCTTGTTTGGTTGAAAAAAATAGATTTTATACGAGTGAATCCCGAAAAAACCTGAGAACCACTTTTGATAGTATAATAAATTTGTACCCAACGTATAGAATTATAGGTGAAAGCCCCCGGTAGTTTAATGAACGACTGCAAGCCAGTTTTGCTCATCTATGAAAGACACTAATTGGGTCGGAAGGGATTGAGTGGACGGTTTTATATAGTGTGAGTCAAAAGCACCAGGGTTCACGATTAATGAAACAGGGTGATATTATTTTAGAATTGTACAGTGAAACATCTAGAGTCGGTAATTACAAGGATTATCCTTGTTTCATTTTAGGATGTGGTTTTCCAGAATGAGTTTTATCAAGCTATTACCGAATAATATTTTTCAATTTTCTCTTTTTACAATGTCGTAGAATCCGAGCTTTGGAAATGTATTTCGAGGCTTAGTTTAAAGATCAATTTTCTTGGTCGAATTCGTGTAACAATGCTGGTTGTAAACTGTCTCATTTCTTTGCAATTTTATATTGTAATTTGGATAACCGATACCAGTCTGCGAATGTGATGAATTCATGACGAGAAGAGAGTAGGTGGAATTAAAAACAGTAAATACACGAATGAGAAGATATTTAAAAATATTTTTTAGTAGTTGAAATAGGAAATTCTATATTCATTTATTTTATGACTAGCTGACCCGAGAAACATTGTCCTGTCCAAATTTTTATAATGCAAATTCATAAATTGGTATAGAAATCTACTAACTGGCGGATATTGATAATTTCGATAATATTAAATTCCTCTGAAAATATTAATTAAAAGCTTCGACGTTCATTCTTTTTTATTGTTGTATTGAAATATGATTCCAAAAGCACTTCTAGTTTTTCCCGAATTGTTCCAATTTGCCGAGCAACTTTTCCAATTTTTCTTTCCCTAAAACCTTATTCGGACTATTACGAACATTTACAAAACAACAATTATCCAAATCAGTCTAACCTAACGAACAGCATTTGATGTTTATTTATATAAACAGATAATAGACGGCGGATGTTATGCCGATTTATTTGATTAAATCCTGTTTAGAAATATTATTCAACCTAACCTAACGAACAGCATTTGATGTTTATTTATACAGATAGATAATAGACGGCGGATGTTATGCCGATTTATTTGATTAAATCCTGTTTAGAAATACTATTCAACTAGTTAATGTTTGATACAATAACGATGGGTTAAAAATCAAAGAGTGATAACAAACATTTGATCGGTACGTTGACAGGTCTAAGGTTAGTGTCCGGCCCGATATTTCCATGGTCAGTTCCGGCGATTATCACGAAAAAAAGTGATTTCGTCGGGTCAGCGCATAGCTGGCTCTAAACATTGCAACAGAATCGAGCGAGTGACGAAACCGAACGAAGCCCGTAGAACAATTCTCGGCCTCTCGTTTGTTCTAGCATAAAATTCTTCTGATATTTCGATGGAAGAAAATCCCCGCGAAGTTCATCGGCCACGATAGACGGTGTTCAGCGAGGTCTCTGGTACACAGCCTCGAATCTGTTGCAATCTGGAGCAAAAGTCCACGTTGTTGCGAAGCAACGACGAACCCCACCGGTGGTTCCAGGTTTCTATCGTTTACGCAATCGACCGTGCGCTGCGACCACGACACGATCGTTCGCGATCCGCCGAGAAAATATTGTAGCAAATTACACTAGCCGCTACTTCCGCGTGATAAAAGCTCGAGTTTCATATCCCCCGATGAAATACAATCGACCGGTTATGGGTGTCATCGTTCAGCGAATTTTATGCATCGCTAAAGCGATTTTCATCCTATACTTCCGCGAACTACAATTTCGTGCTTGATTTACAGGCAAGTGTCGAACACTCCCATACAAGTGCCGTACGAAGAAAGTCTTAATAAAAAAGATATTGTTTAAATGTATTTATATATTATGTATTTATAATTATAATTATATTATGTATTTATAAAAATGTCAAATTCATAAAGTATATTGTAATCCCAAGAAAAACATCCTGTAAACAGGAGCCAAGTTCTCTATGGCCGTAAAAAGTTGTGAGATCAAAGAAAATACGGTCAAGTTCGTTAGCTTGGAAATAGCTCTTGCAATACTGAAAAAAGCGTTTGTAAAAATTAGTTTAAAAGAACGCTATTTAATTTTTAAAGGAGGGTTAAATTATTCAAACCTCGCCCGCTACCTGACACCTTTCATGGTCATTGGTTTAAAAAGTAACGGCCAAGTTTGAATGATTTAGCCAACCAAGTAACTCTTTAAAAATTAAATAGCGTTCTTTTAAAATAATTTTTACGAACGCTTTTTTCAGTATTGCAAGAGAGATTTTTTGATCTCACAACTTTTTACGTCCATTGAGAACTTGGCTGCTGTTTACAGGATGTTTCATGGACATTTCATATATTTATTTTGGAATAAATTTCTCATTTCGAGGTTTAATTATCGTTCACATTCTTATGTAAAAATCTAATTTCATATTTTTCAAATTTTCTTATTTCGTAGTTGAATCATTCGATATTGACATAAAGTATCTTTCGTTCGAAATAGTATTGAAACTCTGAAATGGTTTTAATCATTCTACCATCAACTAATTTTCCCCATGAATCTGCAGTCTAACGATAAGTTATCTAAAAGTACAAAAAATTTATGAACGAAGAAAAACGGTGTCGGAATAACTGGACGGAAAATCGCGCGGAGTCTTCAACGACGAATGTAGCACAATCTCGCGGTTTTAATTCGGCAGTAGTTAAATGATGATTGTGACAATCGCTCCTCCGCCTTCCGCGAACAATTTCTATTTCGCGTCTCCGATGCCAGTTAGATAGAGAGCAAACTCCGGGAATAGTATTCTGAGCCAGTGCGCATTCGGTCGCGTCGCGCGGAGTCGCAATTGTGATTTGCAATTAGCCAAGCGTGCAATTGTGAAATCGCGACGCGGTGTTATTGACCTGGAGGACACGCTGACGAACTGACACCTCGTTGCACCACGGGACACCGATTCCGCGAACTTCTTCGCGCCGCGTTATCGAGCCACGGAACTTTTCTGCGAAGAAGACGAAAAAAGAAAGAACGAAAAAAAAGGAAAAATAAAAGAACCCACCGAGAAACTTTGCCCGGGGAGGAATAATTGAATTTTCCGCCATTGAAGCGGAGTGAAAGTCGACGAACCGTTTGAGAGAATCGTGACTAATCCGATGAAACTGATATGCGGCCCGGAGAATTTTAATGTAGTCCACGCACCGCAATTAATCGTTTTCTCTTTTAATTGTTCCGTCTATGACACTGCATGGACGTCGATTTCCGACGAAATGCATAAAGTAGCTTCGATTCAAAACATTAATAACATCAGACGATTTTCAATATAGTTTTATATCAATTCCCAATCTATCAAACGTATTAAATCAATTTCTATGCAACTTTGATTTGTTGCGATTCAGCTGGAAAATTTGTTACTTTGCATTAAGACTCGCTGTTCTACCGATCCACGTCCAGCAGAATTTTCTTTACTTTAATTGAACACTTTCTCGGACTGTTGTTTTTTGTAATTTGGCCAGTTGATTTTTCAATTTTTTCTCACGAACTTCTGCGAGTACTTCGTAAATCATGTTTCTAATAGAAACAACAATAGAACGACACTCTCGTCGGTACGTAAAATATTTTCAGCGACATCGCAGATTCATAGTTTCGCGTATCCGAAGAGCGAAGGCTGCTCCAAATTCCCCAGCTAAATCCAAATCCCGATTTTCCCCCAATATTGGCCGCGCTGTTCGCGATGCTACACGATCACTCGGGTTGTTAGCACGTGCTAAATTCAGTTTAAAATAGATCTCCTACCTATGTGACGACCTTGCAGCACACTCATCTTCGCGCACATGGTAAGTCACAGTTTCGAGGCACGTAAGTATCCTAAAAAGAAGACGCCACCCGTTTTCTCCAATTTCCTAGAGAATTCCCAGTGGATTCACGGTCACGTTAGATCACATGGTCTGCGATCACGATCGAACAAGACACGATGGGATCACCTTGCACGCAAAACTAGGATCCTTGTGTAGTCACTTTGGTCTAACACTGAAGATCGACGCGTGGATCTTTGTTGACACTGGAGGATCCATTATCCAGGATTCGCGGGGATGTTCGGGAGAGGGTTTTGTTACTTCCGCGATCGCGAGGATGGTTAAAGATCGACTGCCGTAGGCCCGGAAGGAACGAGTTCGAAACGGTCCGCGCGGAGCAGTCGAAGTGAACGCCTCGCACAGCCCAAAGTTTTTGGGCCACGCGATCCACCGAAGTCGTGGATCCACGGTGCTTGGTGGTGGTGGCACCAGTGACCTCGATACCAACCGAGACCCTCCAATCCCAACGCCCAATGCCAAAAACACGACACGCGTGGACGCGGGAACTTTCACTCTCTCGGGATATACTCTGTGTGATAGCGAGCCGCGCCGCGCCGAGAGGAAACGCAAGATCGACAGGACATTCCGTGTAATTCACCTTGGACTAATGCCGGAATAATGCATCCGAGATAGTCTTTGCGAGCCGAGCTGGCTGTGGGAACTGGACGATCGAGAGCTGATCAACGAGATCTATCATCGACGCAGTTGGGTCTGCTATTGATCAGACCTTGGCAAATCTGATACGATTTTAATGTGTGTTTAGCAGAGAGACCTTTCAGACCATTTTTTTCGATGTTTACGTATATACAATCACCGAAATGAGGTTTAAACGCACTTGACAATATAATAAATTTTATAACTATCGAAAAGAAAATATAATGATGTCTAATTGGGGTTATTTACTTTGCTCGACCTTTACTTTCAACATCTATGCGGCACTGACTGGCGGTGGTTTCTCAAGGTAAAAGTCTACTCTATCGCGTGGTGTTGTTCAATTTACCGCTGGACCCTTATTTTTTCCGATACATTAAAAAATATCAACAAACGAACGGTGCAAAAGTGGTGCCTCTCCGTCTTTAATGATTATTTAAATGTTTAAATAAACCAGTTCTGAGTCATGTATCCAATCTCAAGTCTCTAGCTCATCAGGAAGTTAGTTTAAAATCAATTGCAAGATTTCTTACCGAACAGACAGACAAACAAACAAGAAAGCGAGCTAATAAAAACGTGGTAAAAAATTCATGAAAAATCATCTGATAAATATCATATGTTTCCAAGTAGCCTAAAAATCAGCCAAAAAATGTAGAATAATTGAAATCAATAAAAATTTCCTAGTCCATAAATCCGGTCATACAAAAATCTCCACGGGTCACAAATCCACGAAAGATCGCTGCGGTGTGTCCGCGCTTACTTTCACTCGAAGATCCAGAGCGAAGATCGATGAAACGAGGAGGAATACCCAGTGGAAATGCGCAGATGGTACTGCACCATGGAATCGTACGGCTTAGAGATCGACTGGTGAAAACGAAAGTAAGTATAATAGCTGCTCGATGATCGAGTGTCTCGCTCGGTGTCGAGAGGATTTAATTAGCCCGTCTAATTGCGACGAGTCGGGAAAATCGTCGGTTACGAAATGTGTCGGCGGCGATACCGATGCGGAAGAGTCTCTCGTAAATCGGCCGATCAACCCCGGCCGTTGGTTACGTAACGGCATAAGTCTCTCTCTCTCGCACATGCACGCGTGAAATGATGAAAAAAATCGTGCGCCAAATAAGGAACGGGAGAAGGCGACGCGCGTCACCTTTTCTTCGGCGATTTCACTTTCGATGTCGCTGGTTCGGCTCGGTTCCCGATCGCAGTAGTGCTCACTTCGATTCGCGACCCAACGGCAAACGGAAGTGAAGTTGTTGCGTTAAAGAAAAATTTGTAAATAAATTATTTTCATCGTACAGTTTCAAACGCGGTACCAAAATCGACTGTAGAGATTCTCCCGATTCAAACGAGTCCAAACACGACGGGAATCCGTCCACTTTTACAGACATCGTACACAAAATCGTACGCCCCCCCTCCATTTTGTTATTTACATTGCGAAGGAAGCCAGTCCGAGTCGTGTCGTGTTTGGGCTCGTTTTAACCGGAAGGATCTCGGCAATCCACCGGTACTGAATTTCGAGAGGAAAGATGAAAATCAGTAAATGAAAAATTTTCTATATCGCATCGTTACCTCTGCCAGTTTTATTGTCTTTACTTGTCCTTCGCGATAAGGACAATTTAAGCGGTGGGGGGATGGATCGTGTAAATTTAAGCGTTTCGAAGGGGATGACGTGAACAGTGGGGGGTTATCGCTGGTACGGTACTGTAAGATCCTGATAGAATCCCCATTAACTACCCTACAGATTTGTGACGTCACTGCGGCTTTGGCCTAATCTATACTATTCCCCCGCAGTATTATCCCAGATATCTCGACCGATTCGAATTTGAGTGAGCACTACTGTGATCGGGGCTCGTTCTCTGCGTCATCTTCGAACTGGAGTGAAAGAACCGGTGTCTTTCACTCTCCGATAAGAAAGCGAGGAAAGTGGCCTTTCGGATGAAAGTTTTTCGGCGGCGGCCGTGCAGCGGCCGATTTCGATCGTTCTCATCCGTACGCCGCCGGTCTTCGCTGTCTTCTCCCTGCGTGTTTATTCAACGAAAGTAAAAGTGGCGGGGAACCTTGCCGTCCGCGGATCGTCGTCATCGTGCATGACATCGAATCCTCTTTATGCGACTCCGCCCCTCCAACGAGGGGAACAGGGGAGGGGCCAGCATTTCGCCTTCGCTGGCATACCGGTTTTTCGGGTGAAACGATACCATCTTACAGGAAGATCGAACCTGGTGAAAACCGCGGCCTTCGGGGAACAGGGTTACGTTACGTCACACGTGTCACGGGATCGCTGTACGTACATCTTTTGCTGCGCTTCACGCAACTTCGAGGGGACCAGCAACTTCTGATGCATTCGAGTGGCGCTGACACGTGTCCATTACCTGAACCTGATCTAGACTTTTTCACATTTTTCATAGCTGTTTTCCAAGTCTAGGATGGAGAATTTTTTTCACCCTTTAGGGAAAATATAAGATTGCTGGTTTTATTCTGCAGGATTGACGTGTGCTAATCTTCAGGCAGTTTAGACCGTTTTATATTTTTCCTAGAGCTGTGAACGAAGTCTGGATGCTGAGCAATAGGGGATGAAGCTGCTGGCGCAAATGAGCGGCTGAACCATGATGGAGAATTTTTGCTAATCCTTTAGGGAAAATATAGAATTGCTGGTTTTATGCTGCAGGATTTACGTGTGTTAATCTTCAGGCAGTTTAGACTATTTTATATTTTTCCTAGAGCTGTAAATGAAGTCTGGATGCTGAGCAATAAGGGATGAAGCTGCTGGAGCAATTGGGTGGCTGAACGATGATGGAGAATTTTTGCTAATCCTTTAGGGAAAATATAGAATTGCTGGTTTTATTCTGCAGGATTAACGTGTGCTGTTAGTATAATCTTCAGGCGGTTTAGACTATTTTATATTCTTCCTAGAGCTTTTAACGAAGTCTGGATGTTGATCAATAAGAGATAAAGCTGCTGGCGCAAATGAGCGGCTGAACGATGATGGAGAATTTTTGTTCACGCTTTTAGGAGATGCCAGAATGCTCTTCGAGAGATTTAGATTTTTTAAATATTTTTCCTAGCTCTCCTTGAATTCTAGGTGCTAAGTAATAATGGATGAAGCTTCTGGTGCTGCGCGGTGGACGGAATGCGACGAAGGTTACGAATCGCCGCAATATCTTTTTAAATGACTAGACATTTATTGAGAATTAACGTCCAGAATCGGGCGAAGTTATAAAAAATTGCACATACCAGGCGTCGAGTTTTGTATTCAATAATATGATCCCGAGGTACATCGAAAGTCGCCAATTTTATGGATCATTACGGCGAGCTGATGGAATTGCACGGTCGTTATGTAACTTCGTGAACGATGAACTTTTACATTTAACGGTGTAGCAGTTTTGTGCGTAGGAATGTTGACCGAGTGTAAACCGGCTCGCGTTCTGCGTAAAGGAATTTCGATTTCTTACAATGTAGCTTTGTACCAAGTGAATGGACGCGAACTTGGTCTCAATAATCCATATGGGAAGTCCTACATCAAACGTATTCATTCTAATCCTTCCACCGATGTTCTTTCGCAAGCAATGCAAACGATCGTTCTCTTCAATCCAAGAATTAACATTGTTACCTAAGATCGTTATTTTCGAACTTCCATTAAAAGATAATTCGATTACACGATCGAATTCTGGAATGTCAAGCGTCCATGATTCAGGGACTACACTGATTCATTTTGGGCCTTGACTGTTGCGCACAAGGTCTTCTAGTTGGAAGATAATAGAAGTATGTACAATCTACTGTCGACGTTTCTGGATAACCTACATTTACCATAAACGAAACACGAATGAAAATGAAAACGTACGAGTAATCCACCTCAAAATGTTGTTGAAGAAAAATGGCTTTTTTCCCCCATCATTTCTTTTGCCATTGTTTTAAACAAGCGCCGTGTTTTCATAGTGGGCCACTTTTTGAAAGATGGAAATTTGAACATTAATTTGAAATGAAAATTATTTTAAGTGAACGCTGCACCGCAATGTAGAAGCTGCGTCCAGGTGCGCAAAGGAGATCCCACCTTACCAAGGTGGACGTTTCACTATAATCAATTAATTGGTTATCGATCGTAATTTATCTTCAGGATAATACAAAGTTTTACAAACACCTTCTTTCTTTTAAAAACTAACGTGGTTCTCGAACCTGAAGATTCAAATCCGAATCCAGCGTTTAGTATCTCACAAAATGGCTATTTGTTGTTGTAAATGATCGAACCTTTGCGCCGCGAATAAAACTTTGTATTATCCGAAAGTCACTATATATTTGTTCTACGACTTCACCACCACCTGTTATACCTCTTGGTTGCATAACCAGTTCGTTGTTTCGCGGCGTTCCGAAAAAAAAGAGTGGAAACAAACGGATTGGGAGAACGGGAGAAAGAGGATGCGCGGAGGATTGATCTGGTGATTTCCCTAGCCGTGGCTCTGGCGGTATCGTTCGACGACGGAAACGCGTTGGCAGCAGGATTTTCTCGGCTGAGTTTTTCTAGGCAGCCTAGACGGACGGCGGCGTTCTTAGAGGCAGAGCGAGAGAGCTCTTGTTGTGTTCGTGACAGTGTGTACGTGACAGTGTGGGCAGTGCTGCAGTCGATCGTACCAGCACGTTGCGAGCGGTCGGCCATGGCATACTTACTGATGTCAATCACACCGGCAGGCATGCACTGCTCGGCTGTGTCTGTGGCACACGAACGGAAAGACAGCCGCAGAAGGACAGTGTGTGCTGGCGCGTATACAAGCCTCGAAGACGCTTCGAATCCCGCCATCGAATCTCGTAGCCTTTTGCTCTTTAACCCGTGGCAATTTTCTCGACCATTGATATCGGCTCGCAGCTGCGCTCCGCATTCACGACCACTCCGCGATCTGAACTTGGCGATCCTCGCTGCCGATATCGCTCCGAAAAAAGAAAAACGAAAGGAACCCTGACCGTCCAAGATCACTAACCAACGATTCCCGATCGTTTCATTTTATTCCGATTTCCTCCGTTTACCGGAACCACTCCGCAACCCTCTCCAACTGGTTTCATATCGCGATTCTAGCACACTTTATTTCATTTCAATTACCCTGTCCCATACCGTCAGATTTTCAAGGGCGAAAGGTAAATTGCCGCAATTAGTCCTAGATCTACAGAAATTTGTCGTTGTCTGCGGATTTTAGGGGTTGATGAGAAACGTATTTTGATGAACCACACTCGTCACGAATATTTCGGACAAAGTCCAACAAATGCGAATGTTGCGCCTTTCTTTTTAAATGAAATCCAATTTGATTCGTTTGTAATCAATATTTAAGCATTACGATGAATGTAGCCATGCAAAAAGCATGAATTTTATTCTCTCGTGGGCGAGGGGTTAAATGTATTCCATAAATTTCTTGCAATTTAATAAAACCACCAAAGAGAGAGATAAATTAGATTTTGCATAAAAATCCACAGTCCAGTCATTACTCTCTGGAAGGTCTAAACAATGATTGACTTTATTCTGAAAGTTCACAGGAGGGCTGTAATATAAATGGTATCCATTTCTTTGAACCCAGCATTTTCAACCATAACATCAAAATACAATTACACTATTTATAGCGATTAAACTTAAGATTAAATTTAAGCATTACGATGAATGTAGCCATGCAAAAAGCATGAATTTTATTCTCTCTTGTACGACAATTCTGGGGACAAAGACTTTTCTGATCACTGTGGACGAGGGGTTAAATGTATTGCATACATTTCTTGCAATTTAATAAAACCACTAAAGATCCGCAGTCCAGTCATTATTCTCTGGAAGCTCTAAACAAAGATTGACTTTATTTTGAAAGTTTACAGGAGGGCTGTAATATAAATGGTGTCCATTTCTTTGAACCCAGCATTTTCAACCATAACATCAAAATACAATTACTCTATTTGTAGCGATTAAACGAAACGCACGTCGGATTAGATTCAACATATTATTTGCGTAAATTACACGACTGCGAGGTGCTAAAGTTCAGAAACATTTATACGTACGTTCACATCTAGGCCACGCCGCCCCTTTTGCAACGACTATCACGCCTCGAATCGCACTACGGGTGTTATTTTCAAAGCCACCATCATCAATCGTCACTTATTTTCTTTATCCGATAGGCTGAAAAGTACAAGCGCCTACCACCCGATATGATATCGCGGCGCAAATGTTCGTAGCGTGTTTGATTAGTCAATTCTGTATAAATGAGCGACTTCTGCCATTGTGCTCGAGGCAGCGATGCAATAATCTCTGACTCCCCTGTTTCTAAATATTTGTTTCCAGCTTTTTATTACGATCCAACGGAAGGACAAATTTATAAGGTTTCGCGGAATCGTCCTCGTAGAGGCAGCAGATCGAGGAAAAAAAAAACGAGTAGATCCGTAGTTTCGCTGATAAAGGATATCAGAATGAATCGGAAAAGAAGGAAGGTCGCGAGACGAGACGTCATACGAATTAACACGTTGCGTCTTGCGCTCGCGTGCTCTTGGCATTCGCTGAATTCATTGGAACAGTCTTATTAGAGATCATTCTATTTCAAAACTCTATTTTTCAAACTTGCAATAGTACATTGTAAAAATAGATTAATTTATTGATTTAATTTTCTTCGGTCCGAAGTTTCAAATTTTTAATAAACAATTTCGATAGTTCCTTGGATTCGAAGCAATTTTTTCCTTTGCGGAAAACCTCTCTGTGGTTTCGTTAAAGAGTTATTGGTGAAAAACACGGACCAATCAGAGCACAGGTCCTACAGAATCCGTCCACGGTAGCCGCGCTCTGATTGGTCCCTGGTTTTTCGTTGATAACTCCTTAACGAAGCTGCGGAGAAGATTTTCGTGAAGAAAAAAATTACTTCGAATTGTCCGACATTTTGCCTCTTTTACGAAATACATTTTCGGGACACCCTGTATAAATAAATTAAAGGAAAATCGCGTAATATAAAATAGGGAGAGCTTTTCGATTCTATTAGCTCCTACATTAAGTAGCATTTATTTTATTGGCTGAGCGGCTTCTTGTTTGTCCGAGCACTCAACTTTGTTTTAACTAAATATACAGCAACATAAACACGCGTTCCCCGGCGGGTTTGCTTTTCAAGTAGAATTGATTCCTTCGAGGAGGGTGAACTAATAGCCATCGTTCAGTCACGTTTGCTACTGACGCTTGACGCCATGATTACTGCTAGTTGGCAGAACCTATGTAAACAAAATGGTCGGTTTCAGTAAATAGTTATCGATACTGTCCAGCTTTTCAACTTCTCGAACGAAGGCTGTGCCAAATAAAATTTTTGCTATAATCTGCTGACTCTGCTCTTCTTGTTTCAGTGGCTGTATCACTTTTTCTTACTTCAATCGATATACATTATGAAAAAATTATAATACAGTCCGATAAGATTACACAATAATACATTCTGCATTTATTTTCAACTATCAAGGTTCAATATCGATTTTTGCTGTCATAAAATGATTAACATAATGAAAGCATCGCTGTAAATTTACATTTTTATGGGCAAATGTAGAAGAACTGTATTTAAATTATGCATATATTTATATTTATTCAATTACGGGATAAAATATTCTTTTACAGAGTCATCAGTTGCAAAGGATCTTTACAAATTATCGTCATTTAAACGAGCTTAATTGATTTCCCTATAACAAGTTGATGGTTACGATTATAATCGTGATTAGATTAGCAATATCCTATCTGTAGAATCCGTAGAAGGTTTACATCCCATTTGACACAACCAAGCATACTCATAGCCAAATAAAATTCAATTCCCGTCGTTAAGACTCGTTAACTAATCGAATAAAAATGCAAATTCTCCTCGAGTGTTTTACATTTTCAGGATTAATTTTATAAAAATGAACCTGAATCGTGTTGCGTCTTAAAGTTTACGAATAAAAACAAATACGGCTGTTAACAGTCTACAGGGGACTTCTTATCTATCTGGACAGTTCCATTCAGAGGCGATGAACGAACCTCATTAATATTCCTCATTAAACGAGACGCGGGGTGTCCATGATCTTGATGGTATTTCCTTTGGTCGAAGACGATCGGTCGCGGCTCGATCACGACTTTTATCATGGGATGTTGGTACTGGTGCTGCTCGCGAGCTATAACAAGTTTGAAGCTATAAGGCCAGCCAACGTCCGTGAGCGACGACCTCAAACTAGTCGCGACGCACCGTGATCGTTATGCGTACGTTATTTCTGACGAGCGACTTCGCGACGAACAAACACTGTTTTCACGTGGAAACCAAAAGTCAATATTCGCTCTCGCTCGTTCGGAAAATCCCAAGTGATTCCGTTCGGATTCAATTGTTATTGACTGCCTGGTAGCCCCGGTGTTATTGTTCAAAAGAAGTAAACTCTCTGCATGTCAGAAGGTAAACTTTTCATTCGTATACCCTAATAAACTTCGTTTAACATTTCCGTTGACAAAGAGCAAAATCATTGTAGATTTTTCGGTTTTTCGATGGCCAGATTTACATCTATATCTATATAAATTATTATATTTAATATTTAAAAAAAAAATGTTTGTAACAGTTTGAATAAAGTTTTTAGTTAGTAATACTTCGTTAGCGTGTCTGTCTACGACTCACTGTTTCTACTAACTGTAGACAAGTTTCGATTTACCGCCTCTGTACTTTGATTTTTTTTTTATCATCGACTACACGTTATTTATGAACGTTTCACGCGAAGTCATTATATGGGTCAATCCGTTAACTTTGTCTTCGTTTCTTGTTCGCGTTATACAAATGCTCGAACATCGATTTCGATCTTGTTTGCTAATAGCGTGTTTTTATGGAGAATTGTTATCTCCCGATCTCTACAATCAAAGAGACTGTTCCTAGAATATAGTCGTCATGTATAAAAATTATCTATCAAATGAAATTCAAGAGAGTTTAATTAACAATAGTCGGACAGCGTATTTTATGAGTTTATGAAAAAAAATGAAAACACTAGAAGAATTTAACAATGCTGTCTTATTATTTTTAACCCACGAACCATATCTGAACGGAATTTTTATTTCATTTCAGTATGTTGCAATTCAGGAATAAAATTATTATTTTGCATAAAAATCCGCAGTCTAATAATAATTCGAAGCACACAATTGCAAATTCTTAAAATGAAGCAAATAGGTTAAAAACAGATTTAAGAATTATAATTAAAAAACGACTACTAGATAAATGTTGACTATTTCCTTGAAATTATTCGAGATATATGTCTGCCTAGTTCCCAATTCACAGGATCATCCTAGACAATGTTTATTTCGCAGAAAAATCCACAATCTACCAATAAGAGGTGAGAGCACCTTGAAAATTCGTTGGGAAATCTTATTGTATTAAAAATTACAATTAAAAAACCATTACTAGATAGATGTTGACTATTTCCTTGAAATTATTCGAAATATATGTCTGCCTAGTTCCCAATTCACAGGATCAACCTAGACAATGTTTCTTTCGCAGAAAAATCTACGATCTACCAATAAGAGTTGAGAGCACCTTGAAATAAATAAATTAAAGGAAATTCGTTGGGAAATCTTATTGTATTTTCCTCGAGCATCGAGTCAATTGTTAACTAGGAACAGTGTCTGTTGCTCGACGACCCTTCGCAAAAATCGTGCGAGCTGGTCGTTTCGATAGCTGCGTTCCCTGATTATAGTCACGGACATATAGCAGTGTCATGCACCTTTCGAGCGCGTTTCTCTCGTAACGAATGGAGCCGGGTACCCGCGCTCGAATACCGGTACTCGCTGACTACGCGTGTCAGGGTCAAATGACATCATTCCGACGCAAGGATACACGGCGGCGGTGCTTTGTCGATGTTTGCGTCGCCATAACTCATCCCCGTTGATCGGCCGTGCTTCTGGTAGCCGAGAGGAACACGTCGGAATCTTTTCTATCACTTCGCGAATCAATTCCGCAGAATGTCGATCCAGGATTTATATCTCCTCGCTATTTTCTCCATGATCCTCTCTTTCTTTCGACTATTCTCTCGCCGATCAACGCGAGGCGCGAGGAACGCGGAACGGAACCGGATGACTTCCGGTCTCCACACGGGAACGCAAAAAATATCGCTTTATTACGAATCGGCGTAGTTGTTTTCTCGATTGATAATTCTATTAATAAACACAGCGTGAAGGAACTTCTATTTTGCATGCTCCCTTCAATTTTTTATGTGAAACTTCTTGATCCTTACAATCGTGGAGTTGTTAACTGTTAACACTTTGCAATTGGAGATATTTAACAAGAGAATCAAACGTTTCTTCTTTCATCTAGAATATTTGGTGCATATCAAATTGATATAATGCAATACTTAAACAAATACAATACGAATACAAATGGTCGGTAATGACCTAGATGTTAATACGAGCACATTAAAATAAACCATGAAATAAATAAATAAATATAAATACAATACTTAAACAACATTTTAAATAATAGTACAAGAATTTTTCGAGTGTTCAGGGCTGGTATGTGGCACTTATAATCTTGAAAATTTTCGAAAAATTTTGCTTTAAAATAGTTTGTTTCGCTGAATGTGCAAATTTATTTATAAAACATTCTATATGAACAATTCTGTAGACATTGTCGAGCCTTAAATTTTCAAACTCTTTATATTGCTAACTTCATGAGTAAATGGTTGAAGGAAAGGTAACAACGAGAACGCTATTGTTCTCGTAATGCGAACACAATTTCGTTTGTAGAGGCGTTTCGAATAACCCGCCCTTTGCTGCGTTTTCGTCACCGAGTCAGATTCAGTTTCAAAGAGTGCAGCTCGTAATTCGCAGCCACCAGTCCCGTTGCATTCGTTAATGAGTCACTATAAGGTCGACCACTCGTTCAGCTCGCGGTATTATTTCTTTTTTCCACGTGCAAAAGCAACATTATCATCTGCGATTTTTTCTCACGATGTATCAATCGTAATCGCCGACGTATATTACGAGCCTTTTTTTCTTCTTTCCTCCATCTCGTTAGTAGCGTTATGCTACTTTATCCGCGGGCTTACGTGTGTAAATCGTTGCAGATGATGAAATAACAGTCGCGTTCTTCGTAAGAACATTTTTCGCGAAACTACCGAACACCGTTAGATCACGTGTCCAAATTGTGGGAACTCGAAAACGAACGATTCCATTCGATTTTTACTTAACAGAGGGATATCTTAAATTAGTTGTAGAAATTAGTTTTCCATATCGGCGCACAGGTTCGATGAAAAAATGAAAACAAAGCAATTTTGCAATTTATAAAATTTTTCTCAAATTAGTTATCTTTGAAATTAGCGTTAACGTATCGGAATCGTCATTCTTACAGCAAAATAAATATTATACTGTGATATTTCTGTAAACAATTTGTTTTAATAATGTTCACGTGCAAAAGAGTATCTTTGTAATTTCAGTGAAACGACAGAGTGACCTTTTTCACGTTGAACAATAATAAGAAAATCTTTTTATTCTTCTTATTGTTCTTTTCATTTCATTTACTAACGTATATTCTTGGTCCAAGTAGGAATTAGTTCGCAGATAAAAGAATTTTTTATCTTTGGTACGTATAAGAACTAACGCGAAAGTAATTGCTAATGACTATCTCTTCTCCATTTTGCGCCACGCAAAACGTTGCAAGTTCTCGCAAAGAATCCTTTCAATCCTCGTAAAGAGTGCAAATACTAATTGAATAATCCTCATCCACAGTGTTTTGTAGAAAACTTTCACAAACATATCTGTCACGTTTCTCTGATTGAAATGAAAACGAACACGAACTAATCGGTGAACCAATCAACGCTCAGATAATAGAACAGTCACTTTACCGGTCTGTACGATGCTTTAGATTGATCCGTTCCCGACGGAGTGTTCGGATAATCGAGGTTCGAATAAATCGTCGATTAAAAATGCAAACATACTCCGAATTAGTTGAAATTCTTCTCGATCGAAATTGTAATAATATTAAATTTTTAATAGACTACCAGCAAGTTTGCAAATTAATTTAACTCAACGTTTCGATTCCTGTGTGCATCATCTTGAAGAGAGACATTTTTGCGTTTGAAAAAAATAATACGTTTTTAGTGAATTTTGAAAAAATATACTGCGGCACAGCTGTGTAAAAATATTGCAGAAAAAAGAAATTATAGCACACGTACTTGTTGTGGCAACAAAAAAAGATTTTTTTAACTGAATAATAAGGAGTTACAAAAAACACAAAATTTAATATTACTCCGAATTAGGCCGTGTTTGGGCTCGTTCGAATCAGAAAAATGTCACGGGCGTAACGATAAAAGTTTCGCAAAAACATAAAGAGAGCAATTAAAAACAACGAAGTGTCAGAAATATGAGAAAGCAAGTATCCTGCGCATGTTTCGCACGTCTGTCGAGACGTTACTGCAACTGCTGACAACGGAAAGCGTGGAAATGGGTTCGGTGCTGTTGGAAAATCGATGTTTAGCCGTCAATCGGAAAAACATGAATCGACGGCGTCCGTTATTCTGGTTGAGTTATGCTCGGGTTGATCGTTGAACAGGCATTAGACGGCGTCAGGTAGCGTTACTGCTGCGAAGATACGATAGACATGGCGGAGTTCGTGAACGCAATGCCGCGATTACTGGTGGGTATATTTAGTTTGAGATTGGCATAGGTCGCGAGGAGTCTGCTAGCTGTTATCTGTTTTCTACGCACGTGGCCTCCATAGGCCGGGTCTAGCCTGTTATAATCGGTGACACGCTACTGCCGCGGCTTAGAAACCGCCTTCCTGTCGTTTTCGGGGTGAAATTTCTCTGGTTTATTACTGGATCGCCGATCTACCACCGAGATCATCTTCCGAAGCAGTACTGCACGACCCAGATGCTCAATCGTAATTTCTTTCTGATTCTACTCCATCTATTTTTCTTTCGCTATGTAATTCAACTAATTCTGGTTTATTCGTAGTCTCGTACTTCGATCGAAATTCGCCGATCATCTGAGAATTCTTAAATAAGCTCGAGGAGAACGTTTCATTCTTCGTAGGCTATTTTATAAAATGCAGGGCGAGGAATAATTAGTCAAATTAATGGCAAAGATAATATTTTTTTCGAATCGTAGATTTACAACTCCAAGATTTAATATAAACTTTTCATGCATCAATTTCTGCTATGTAGTTTTAATTATTTAACCATATAACATATATTTGTGTGAATATTTGATCAGTTAGATATTTGACCATGGACTTATGTCCACCCCTAAGCGAACCACACTCTATTTCAAGCTGCCAAAAGCCGACGAACGGTCCTCCGTATTCAAAAATTAATCCAATCAATTTATGCAAGTAGCTCTGATAATTGAATCACCTATAATAATTTCATCATAGATCAGTAGTCAGCTACCCTTAGGTGAACCACCCTGTATTTCAAGCTGCCAAAATCGACGAACGGTCCCCTGTACTTAAAAATTTATGCAAGTAGCTCTGATAATTGAATCACCTAATAATTAGTTAGGTGAACAAAACCCTGTGTCCCCAGTCTCGCGAAAAATCGACTCGTAATTGTTAACGCAAACGATCACGAAGAAAACGGGGGAAAACTAGAGTTAGCCGGTCAGTTGAAAAAAAACGGCAATGAATAATTGGCAGAGTGGTGTCAGATGATCGCAGTACGGTCGTCGTTCGACTGTAGCGTAGCAGCACCGGGTCTCTGTACGTAATATACATTCGTACGGACGTTTGTACCCGACCTATCTCAAGCTCCGTCATCGGGAGAGGGCGCTTGTCGGCTACAGCCAAGAGGTTAGGCTAGGTTAGGGACGTCACCGGCTACTGCGCTCATCCGCCAGAATAACTTTAAGTGGGGTTGCACAACTCTAGTTCCCGCGACGTGCTGCCGCGTGCTCCTTACTTAGCGTGCCTTTAACGTGGCTAACAGCCGCTTCGCATAAATACCTTCTGTTGGATATTTATAGTCGGCCGGGGTGAAGGGGAGGCCCTCGAAAATTCGGATCGATCGCCGTTACCACCCCTTCTATCGTTCATTTATTATTAGGCCTGTCATCGTTTCTGCCCAACCACTTTTCACTCCTACCGAAATCCGTACGTATCCACGCTTCAACCCCTTCCTCCATATTAACATCAAGTTTAAGACATAATTAACCCCTTGATGCATCATTTTCTTTACTATCAGAATTACATTGATTCAACTTTTCACTCCTACCGAAATCCGTAAGTTTTCACACTTCAACCCCTTCCTCCATATTAACATCAAGTTTAAGACATAATTAACCCCTTGATGCATCATTTTCTTTACTATCAGAATTACATTGATTCAACTTTTCACTCCTACCGAAATCCGTAAGTTTTCACGCTTCAACCCCTTCCTCCGTATTAACATCAATTTTAGGACATTATTAACTCCTTGCTGTATCATTTTCTTCACTATTAGAATTACATTGATTCAACTTTTCACTACTACCGAAATCCGTAAGTTTCCACGCTTCAACCCCTCGCGGATTTAATATGAAATTTAAGACATTGTTAACCCCTTGCCGTATCATTCTCTTCACAGTTACAGCGATTAATATATCTACGTTTATTTTAATGCTTAAATATTGATTACGTGACATTCATTAATTTATCTAATCATCTGATCTGAAATAAATAAAAATTCTACTAAATTCTATCCACTTTTATGTTCCAGCATTTTTCGAAAATTTTGTAACCCTTAACTGCGTAAAGATCCGCAGTCTATTAATAAGCTAGAATTTCTAATTTCGTCTGACATGTTTACTCAGTATTTAATTTTTATTTTAAATGTATTAAATCAACACCTTGTTTACAACGACTCCTCCCCCACTCCTCAGTTACCCTTACCAAACTTCTGTCACGTGCTCCCTCCCCTTATCCGGCGACTTTGTACAGACACCGTATCCTCGCAGTGATGCGAGGCAAAGCACGATAGGGGAAATATGGTATAGTTGATAGTGGGTGGAGACCTGTACACCGTTGGTGGGAGTCGTGGCAGCGGGGAAGAAGTTACTCCGAAGAAATCTCCATGATAGTGTTCAGCAGAGTGCGATGCACCAATTGAACATTGTGGTAAATAATTGGAGCGATAGGACGGTAATGAATTTGTCGGCCGATATTTGGTTTATTCGAGTGCTCGTAGCAAACGTATTGTTTGTTTCTCGAAACTGTCATCGGAAGTGCGGAACGTCGTCATCCGCGGAACATGGTATATAGTTTCATGATGGAAACGTCTTCGACCGACGAAGCTAACTTCTGCCGCATTTACATGTGCCAGGCTTTGTTAACTTCAGGATACTATCGCGCAGATTATCAAGACAACGGGGCTCAGAAGTGGGGCAATTGGATTTCACGCAAACTGTTGAAGACACGAACGTCGATATACACCTTCGTTCTCCACCTGAGGATCTGTTTTCTTACCTACCGCCAGCCAAGCTTGCGCCTACTAAATTATTTACATCATTCCTCGTGATTAGACTGACAAGGGAAGCCGTGCAAGTGACACACACACACGCTGATGCGCTTCTAACATTATAGACTGCGATATAGTTTTATAGACGTATATATATACGTATTATATATAATATAAATTATTATGTATATTATATAATATAAAATATATAATATACAAACATTTCTCACGAAATTTCGTTTCATCTGCTAATCGGTTCAGGGGATGGAAAATTAAATGAAATTGTATTAAATTTCAATTAACCGGACGTTTTATATGTTTTCGAAAAGATTTGTGTACGCTATAAAACGCAGAGACGCCCAAAGTACGGGTGATATAGTGTGCAATTATTAACGCTGCAAATTGTTTTATCTGCTTCGGTGGATTCGACTGGTCGGATATATTAATATCTCCAAGTGTACTGTGTTCACGGAGTGTTCGAAATGCTTGCGATTCATATTGGTAATGAGGATTCCAGTATAATTATCGACTATAAAGTATCGAAAGTTAAAAATTGAAAATGTCATATTATAAAGAATTTCGAATTATAAATATCTGATTAAATATCTCAAAGAGTAAATGTGTGAACAAAATCCTGTTGCTAAAGACTTCCCCAAAATAGACGGAATTATTTCCATGAAGATTCTCAATATTTCGGTTTATTCGAGACAGCGGAGTACGTTTTGGAAAAAGAAGCGAGGACATTTTTGCTCGTGAATTAACTGAACGAACGAACAAATGGAGAAGAGGTATGTACATTTCGAAAGCGGAATTTGATGTCCCGTGACAACAAAGGAGAACTTGGAATGAAACATGTTTGTACCGGGGTCCCGTTATCGCAAGAATTGAGTTTGATAATACGAAAGCACGTGAGCGTTTGTGCGCCACTTGTCTCACGTGTCTGTTCGTTACAGGCCGGTTTCTATCAGTGTTAATCCACATTTGCAACGGCGCGGCGGCGTTTCACAACAAAATTCATTAATATACATCGCTCGGAAATATTTAGATCAATGGAAGACAGATAACACGCTTATACGAATGTTTATTCCGATTAGAAAATGGCGACAGACGCGCGTTGCTCAACAATGTAGAAAATCATCGGTTCGATTTTTTCGAGAAAATTGTGTTTTTCTCCAATTTGATTATTCGCTCGTTACGTTTTCGTTTTCTCTCGCTAATTGCGGACCATTTATGGATAAAGAAAGAACGATCGTTTCTTTGGACAATGAATGCTGGATGTGCACATCCAATGCGTAACGCCTCTAATTCCACCGCGAGCGTCATAAACGCGGTTACCGTTTACGCAACGCTGTCGTGTTCGGAAAGTAATTTATTGAAGGGCAGGGTATTTCACGCTGTTTTTCGTCACGCGATTCACACCGTTGAACCTTTACGTAATTAGCGGGAACCGTCTGGTCGGGACGTTTGCGATCTGCTGTCCATCAATTTTTTCGCCGGATGAGGGGAGGGAGCACGAGTCGAGGGGAAAGAGTTCATCTTTTCTCTCAATTTTCACATTTTTCTATATAAGATGTCTTAAAGATTTCTGTCCCGAAATATTATGTATTAACTACCAAGAGCACAATAAAAAGATTCTTGCAAAATCTAATTTCCTTTTCCGATTTCTAAAATAATTTACTTTTCAGTTATCGAAGCATCTTTGTCCTGAAAAATGTCGTAGAAGAGAAAAGACAATTTATATTTTTCGTACGGCTACATTTATCTTAATGCTTAAATATTGTTTGCGAACGAATGAAATTTTATTTCATTTAAAAAGAAACGCGTAACATTCATATTTCTTCTAGTTTGTTCAAAATCTTCGAGTGCGGCTCGTTAAAATACGGTAAGGAGTTAACAAAGATTGTTAAATATTAATAATTAATAGTGAACGTATATTTTTTTACTTTCAGCAAACTGCGTTTAAAACAACGAATTTACACTCGAGCACGATCACCGAAGGAAACGTCAGGCGTGTCTTTGTCCACTGTTTACCACTTCTCTTGAACAACTCGTTCAACGTCGATTTCCTCGGAAACAAAGTCTCGGACGGAATAATGTTATTCCACATTTTTGACTGGGCTTTCCGGGAAGAATGAATACACTGAATGGTGTGCAGAATTGTTGCAGCCGCACCTTTATAATACGTGCGTATCGTTGTCTCAGCAGCACCAAGCACTCAGTCGAGTATTGGTTCGTCTCGCGTATTTATAGATAGCAGAGAAACCGTACCGTCCTATCGTGAACAAGCGATCGTGCAAATTGATCTATGATGATCCTGAGAATAGATAGGAGCCAATTAAACGGAAACAATAGGCGCGGAGAACGCATACGCTACGCTGTTGGCGGATCAGCAGAGCCGGACGAGAAAGATCATGTGCGCTCTCTCGGCTTTTCTCGAACTGCTAAAGGTAATCTTTAAACGACCAATGAGATCTCCGCGGTTCAAGGCACTGGTCTGTCCCACATATGAAGTCAATTTTTTTCTTTTGATCTTAGATAAAACCAAGTTCAATTCCGGAATATCGTAGTCGTAATTTGCTTAATTGCCGAGCCACAGCATACTCGGTTATCTTTTTTTATTGCGAGATAGTACACTCTGTTAGGTTGTAAAGAAATGTCATTTTTCCTCGAATTTTTTCATTCATTGTTTCAACTATCAATTTTTCTGCTAATATATTCGTTGCACCAAATTTGGTTGAAATCTAATGCTGGTCTAATTACTTAGACATAGTGGATTTTTATTTAATCTACTCTCCCATCGGTCATTTATCTAAACTATTTTCACTTCGCAAAATATTATTTTACGCGAATGGAGTTGCAGCACACAATGTGTTAATTCCGGCCATTACATTTTAATCAGTTCCGCGAATAAGAAATGTCTACAGCAAAAAAGTCCTTTCTCTGATTCTTCACAGTCGTCAAGGTTGAAGGATTTCGTTTAAAAAATTTATTTTCGTATTTTTCGACGCTTCATCATATCTTGCCTTCGGAGAGGTTCTTCCGGATTCAATGTATACACCGTGTCCATTAATTAAATGTACAACTGAGAATCGAGTAACTAAGAAATATTTCGAATGTCGACAAATAATTGAAAATAAAAATAATTGAAATTATTCACAATATTTTCAGTGCTTGGCACGTGTATCGTGGGAAGAATCGTTATTGAGAACGCGCATCGATTGAGTAGCACTCAATTAAATTCTATCCACGCTTTTCATTCTATATTTTTAATGTAATTATATAGAAAAGGTCTGCGTATTCCGATTTTCATGAAACTTTAATATGTTATAAATTTTGACATTTTGAACAACTTTTTCCTTTTCGAATATCAGAGGGTCCCTTTTAGTTTTCGAGATATTTACAAAAATCTATCGCTAATACTGATGCGGCTTCGGAACAGGAATACGAAAAATTCAACACAGTATTCGCGATAGTTTTTTGCAAATATCTGAAAAACTAAAAGCGGCCTCCCTATATTGGAAAAGGAAAAAGTTTTTCAGAATGTGTTGCTGCATAACATATTAAAATTTCATCAAAATCGGAGTACGTAGACCTTTTCTATATAATTACCTTTTTGATTTTTCCGTATACTTTTTCGTAGGATTTTGCTGCTTGTTGCAGGACACCGTGTAGTTTCTGTAGGACTTCTCCTAGAAGGTTAGGTTTGCAGAAGAAATTCTCACGGATTTCGGTGAGCAGGAAGGTGAGCTGTTACTAGCTGAACGACCTAGACCTTTCGACTTGTCCGAAACCTGTACATTGGATTTGCATCAATTATCGATTATTGTCCCTTTCTTTCCTGTTCTCTTCTTCTTCCCTCTAGTCTCGCTTTTCAGAATGACAAACCAATTACCAATTAGACAAGCCAACGGCAATATGTAATTAGCTGCTGCTTCTTTATGTGGGAATTATTGGACGAACAACCGAATATTGTAATCTTATTCCGTCGAAGTTTACATATTAATGGTATGTCATTTCAAGATTTTATAAACGAGACAAAACTCTCAAAAATAACCCCAAACTCGAAATTATTCTTGCACCTTCTAGCAATAAAAATTTACAAAATATTTTCAATCGCAGATTTAAGTTATAACGATTATGGATGAACAATTCAGGAAATTGCTCATTTCAATATGGTGGATTCTAACGATTCACGATCATAGAAATCGTAAAACTGCATTTACGAGCACTTCAACAAGTTTATTTATTTGGCTATATTTATTCAAGCAATGCAATTTAAAAACAAATAACTTTTTCAAAATTCAACCCAACAGCTTGAGTTTCTTCGAGACGTTAGAAGAATTAGTTTACTACCCAATGCATAGTACATTCTTTTTAAATACTCGCTGTTAGTGGTCCACGAGCCTACTGTTAATCGAGTGCAACGATTCGACTAAGTTTCATTAATTCACGCGTTCGTTACAGAAAAGTCGAAACATTTCCTGTTACCCAGGGAAGTTGGTTCCCAGCGCGGTGAAATTCTGAAGGTTGTAGACTTACATCTTTTTCCGTTTATGACATCCAAAATTCGAAACTTGTTGGGCGGTTGCGAGTTGTTTCCGAAATCCCGCCGACAAGCAGTCGGTGCAGTACGCGAACAAGGTCACCGACGTCCCGACAACGTTGGATTGTCGATCAGGTGTCAAGGGGAGGTTCGTCTTGTTACGTCAGCGTTTATACACTGGTGGTGCGCTGGCGCGTTCCTGCATCCACACGCGTGTGCATCTATACGTTGGAACACCGGGACGAACACACATGTACACAGTTGCACACAAAGCGAAGGAGAGAGAGAGAGAGAGAAAGAAAAAGAAGAGAGAGAGAGCAGCAGCAGCAGAACAGAAATCACCGAACGTCACTGGTAGCCGAGTGCCTAACCGAAAAGCCGGGGTGTGCGATGTCTCCGACGTCTGGTCCGTTTTCTCAAGCACGTGCACTTGTTCCTCATTTGTTCGACGGTCCCGGAAGTGTTCAGAGTCCTGCTTGCTGCGATGAAAACGAAGAGAGATCGACGGTTCAGTCAGATCGCCGAGAAAGATGGATCCTGGATCCACTTCCTCAACGAGCAGTAATCGGTAAACAGGATTCGCTAAAAATCAGTCGAGTCGATGTCGAAAATCGATAAGAAAAATACGTTTCACAGTTGGCCGAATCAGGATCATTCGAATATCGATCGGTTTTAAGTATCGGAGTGGCCAAAACGACGATAGTCCGAGAGACAACCACGACCCAGTTGCACGTGTAAGCTTCCACGGAACTGGGTTATCCTTTGTCCAAGCAGAAAACCGTCGGTCGGGTACGTCCTGGTCTTTCCGGTTCCTCGGCGTCACGACCAATGGTCCTTCTCCCCTCTTCTATTTGTTTCTCGGTGACCGGAGATCCTTTTGTATCCTCGACTTGCAACGCGCTCTAATCCTTCCAGCTACGCGTCACTTTTCCCTTCCGTTTAAGAACACAGAGTAACATCTCTTCGAAAAGACAAACCGGTCTAGGTTGAATCGATCACTGAAGGCACACTCGGATCGATTATCACTAGGGTTCATCGATACACATCGCACAGTCTCGATAATCCAGATGGCGGAGAGTTCAACGCTGTGTCTTTGTTTCACTGGCACAGTCCTCCGTTCATGATCAAGTCAGAGTCCTCCGGACCCTTTCGAACTAGACCCCACTGATACAATGCCCGGGAAAATACAAGCAGTCCGAAAATACACATCGATCGGTTTCTTGGGGTTATATCACACAAAATTCCTCGCCGCTGAAGGGTGAGAGAGAGAGAGAGAGAGTTCGTTGCACCTTCGCTCGGCACCGGTCGCGTATGGTCACGACTCCGTGTTTGTTCTGGCATAGCCGGTGTCCCGTGTCGTTGTAACACTATCAACCGGCGTCGGTTCTTATCGCGTCCACGCTGTGCGCGTTACCATTCATACGTCGGTTTTTCACGGAGACGACGACGGGACGCTGAACAAGCGTGCCGGAACACGCCATGCACTTCGCGCGCGTGAGCGCACCAAAATGGCAGCCACGCACTGGTTACGTAACCGTTTTCTTCGCAGCTCCTCTCTTTCCCCTCTCTTCAGGAACTGGCACGATCTTTTTCCATCGATCGTCCGGGTCTATGAAAATCCCGATCAAGACGCTGAATCGATAAGAGCGATTCGATGATTCAGCGTGGCGCACCGCCCCCTTGGGGGAAGATGATACAATGGGGAAGTTAGAGTTTTATCCGAGTTCAGTCGTAGAGGCCGAAGAAACGGTGTGGCCGCTGATAACGTGGCAGTATCGTTTCCCGCGTCCTCGTCCACGCGCTGCTATCGATCGGCAGTGTCGGGTTGCGATTCCAGATCGCTCGAATAATGCATGAGCAGCGAGGAAGAGAGACAGAGAGAGAGAGAGAGAGAGAGAGAGAGAGAGAGAGAGAGAGAGAAGGAGGAGGAGGAGGTGGAGGAGGAGAGAGAGAGAGTGACGGCAGGCGGCGGCGGCTGTGTACCAATTTTGGCTGACCCGGTCCGGCTGGATCTCCCTCTGACAGTGGCAGTGCGATCCCCGATAGAGGCCGGGGCTAATTCTAAAGGTCTCCGAGAGTCCCGCTGGCAGTGTTCAGAATGAAAACGTGGTCAATCGATCAGCGGTGGCCGCGATCATCCCCCCGGCACACGCGGACAGGCGTGTTCCCGAGGACTTCCGGCGCGGGAAGGTGAAACGCGGGACATTGTAGATTCGGAACGAAATCACAGATGTTAAGAGATGTGCGCCGCGCTCGGGGTTTTTTGGCGATCAGTCGATTGGCAGTGGCGTTGTTCGAGATCAGACGACTCCTACAGCACTCCCCTTTGGTCGCGCGGGCGGGATCGTTTCGAGCACACACGTTGGTTTGTTGACACGGAAACTGGCGGAACGACTAGCGGGCCACGGGCGCCAATGGGTTTTCAGTTTGCGGACCAGCGAACATCGTGCGCATGGAATAGCCAAGAGAAAGAGAGAGAGAGGAGAGAAGGGGATAGGGAGACACCGATGATGCTGAATATTCTTGCTGCTCGATGGCACTTCCGGTTTGAGAGCCCGTGCACTTTCTCCCGTAGCGCCGGGAGTAACGATCGTTTCCCTGTCGCGGAGAGGCTTTTGCTTCCTGGTGCAACCGATTTCTCGCGGACGATTCACTCTCCTCCGACGAATCGGACGGACACAAGGGCACACGGTGTGACGTACAAGAAACTTTAGATCGATTCAGCGACATGCCACATCGGAGGTTAACGTCCGGCTCACACACAATGCACACACGTTTACACAAGAGTGATAACTCTAGATGTTCCAACCAGGTGTCACGGGCTTCTCTATCTCCGCTGATTCGTTCGAGTATCCTCTTGTTGCGCTGCGTCGGGATCCTCGTCGCGACCAGTCATCGGCCAGTTGAGACAACGAGGTGGTACCAAGGTGGATGGAGATCGATGAACGCGAAGCAGGTTGTCGTAGGTCGCGGGAAGGTCTTCGAAGAAACGTCGGACCGTGTTTCTTTCGTCGAGCTGCAGCGGGAATGGCGATTCCGGTCGCGGCACGTGGTTCCTCTCCCCGAACCGTGCGAAGGGAGTACTCGCGCGCGACACTTCCGGTTCCTGCCTGAACGACGACCACGTCCATCACCATCACACTGGCAGCCGCCGCGCCACCACTACCACCCGGCACCACCACCACCACTAACACCACGACCACCACCGACGTTCTGTCGTTGCGTCTACCACGTCGAGCACGTTTGCCTCTCCTAGTGTATTGTGTGCCTCGTACGTGTGTCTGGCTCTTTCTCTCTCTTTTTCTCTCCCTCGGTCTCTTTCAACCACGAACCCGTCTGTGCGTGTACACGTGTCTTTTTGTGTGTTTGTGTATCTGTCTGTTTCTCTCTCTCTCTCTCCCTCTCTCTCTCTCTCTCTCTCCTTCCCCCGGCGTGTAAATGTGTGCGTGTGCGTGTATGTGTGTGCGAACACGAGAGCGGCCGTGCACCGTGTCTGTGAGCGTGTGGGTGCGCGCGTGGACGTGTTACTCTCTCGTCGTACCGAGGTGTAAACCGAGTGTCGAGCTGAGTTTGCTTCGACAAAGTAGGGCGACGACTGGGACAGCGGCCACGGGCACCAGCGCTCACCGACGAGGAACCCGTGCGCCGTGCGGTGGAGGAACTGTGGAAGTGGAAGAGAGAACCCTCCTCGTAAAACGGCAGCGTTGCTTTACTACGTTCTCCAGTAGGGGAACTTCTAACATCGCTGCAACAAGCATACGCGATTTGCTTAGCGGGACGCGCGCCCGCGGAAAAACTGATCTGCCTCGACAATTTTCACGATCCCAGGGCAAATTCGCTTTCGGTTTCTTACGTTTCTCGCGACAAACGTCCTGTAAAGCTTCAACGATCGTTCGCATGCTTGTTTACATTCGACAAACGTTTCTTCAAATTTTAACGATACCCCCCGTCGCTTTATTTCTATTGTTTCCTGATGAGCGATTAGGGAGGGTTTGATAGTTTTCTTTGAGGAAAAAATTCGGTAAATGAAACTATGTATTCCAATGATAATTTTGTATATTTAGAACCGATATCCTCCTAGTGAATTTTTAAATAGGTTGTTTTATGCTTTCTGCGAGAAATTTAATCGATGTCCAGGGGGTGCGGGCGCAGAACACTATTTCATACGTTCTCGATAATTCGTGAATTGAAAGGTGAAATTCGTTCGTGTGTACATACTCGTTTTAATTGAAATATGAAATTTGTTTCGCCTGTGCAAAATTCTTACTGTGAAAAATGCCCATCCCCTTTGGTCTGGGTATCTGAAATTTTCATTTATTTCTCATTTATTTCTTCAGACGTGAACGTTCAATAGATATTAGAATTATTACGTTGGAAGAAAAGTTCTTGTCGTGTTTAGAAAAGAAATTTGAACCAATTTATAAAAATATATGTTCAATATGATTCGGTGATAGAATTTTCTTCGTTAAAAGTAATTTTACTTTTAAATACATCGTGTAGACTAAGGAATGTTATAGATTCACGACAATCCGTTCGTACTAAACATTATTTACCAGCGGTATAATTATCTTGTAGTAATTCTAATAATCTTGTTTTCGTACACAGTATCGTTCCGAAGAAACTCGACGTCGAAAGTTAAATCGTAAGTAGAAATGGCAAGCGATAACCAGACGCATCAACCGAGTAAGCGAACGATTCTTTTGCAGACCGGTTAGATGATTTATTTTCTAACAAGCATTCTTCCTTGAATTATAGCAACATTTTTATCGGATATTAATTATTTATATCGTTAACGATTGACATATTATGTTATCAAACCCACTTGTGGCTCTTCGTTCATAAATAGAAATATAATGAGTTTTCTTGATCGGCGTATATTTTAAGGTTTCGTATATTCGTTTAAAATAAAGTAACATTATACAAAAAGATAATAAATATTTCTTACCAATTCATCTTTGCCAAAACTACTTCCCGATTACTATCTAGAAGTACAATCTAAAATGTTTCGATTAATTCCTCGAATTATTGAATGCAACCACCGATCAGGACTAAGTGAATTAACAACTAAACTACTTTCGAACTAGCGAACTATCATGTCAGTGTCAACGAACGCGTGCACAACTGTGGTGTACACGGTGAATTACAACCCGTTGTAATTACGTGACATTATGTAACATTATCCATAAATTAATACGGATGTATTTTTATATTACGTCGAACAATTCTACGGAAATGTAGAAGAAATTAGATTGGACGTGACATCCTTTTCATAAACGTATTTGCGGAGGATTACGGTAAATTTTACAGGATCTGTATCAATCGGAAAAGTGCTTATTGACAGGAAGTTTATTCCAGTGGATCGCAATTTACATGAACGCGATAAATGAATTAAAAATCATAGCTATTACCATCTCATATTTCGATAATATCTACGCAGCTTTGATTCGTATCGAAGTGAATTATTTCAGGAAACGTAACCCAGATTAAAGACTTCCTCGTACGCGATTAAGTTGAATATCGGCCAGTTACAAATGGAAGGATTTACAGGAACAACTCGGTAGCTCGCAACTTTGTTGGTTAACTCGCGAAACTAGTTTCGTTCGATTTCTATTTCAGTCGAGACTCGTATCCGATTTTTACCAATCCCAGCCATTACCGTTTCGCTTCCGAATAACAGTCGTAATCTGTGCAACGAGGTATGAGATGCTCGAATAGTCTCGTAACTAAATGACTAATGCACTCCACTGTTTATAAATGAGAACATGGCTACGTAACGCATTCCTCTATTGACAATACGGCAGTTTTTAGTCGCAAAAATACTCCGACTGGTGTCTCCCACGAGTTCTTAATTCTCGACTCCGAGTTCCTGCATTAGAAATTTTATCGCATCGAAAACAATACGTAGTATCAAATTTGATTCAATAAATATTTTCTATTGCTTCTCCTAATAAAAATAATAGATTTTTTTAACAATATATTATATATGTATTTGTATATTAACATTAATATAGTATTTCATCTAATATTAATATTAATATATTCATACATAATATAAAATTGATATTAATATATTCATAGAAAATATCGTTAACATAATCTCGAATATTTTTTGGCAATTCCGTAACGTTCTACAGGATATTTTATCGTAATATGCGAGCATTTTAATTTAAACATAAAAATACAGAATTTTCAGCAACATTTTAATTATATTTTTTTACAAAGTTGCGAACCTATTACCCAAATACAAATAAGCTTTCTCCTTTAATTAGATGCCAAATCGGTGCAATTTGCATGAATGTTTTGCCAATCAGATTGAATCAATTAGACGATTACGCGAAGAAAGGTTAAATAGAAGCACTAATGCATGCTGATAGAATTATTGAAAAATTTCTACGACGATCTATTATCTCCGCACAGTTCTGACGCATCATAGTATATTAGTTTGATTCGACTATTCGATAAAAGGCAGACGAAATCGAAGCGAGGGACGTTATGCGATCGAAGGAGCTAAATGAAAATTAACTCTGTGTAATTAACATTTGCAATGAGATCGATGTAACGGTATTAATTATTCGGGCTCTTACTCGAGTACAAACTTTTTGTAAATTTGAATATTAAATTGGAAAATACTGGAACTATTTAAATAAATTATTTCGCGAGAAGATTTTCATAAATTACATATTATATTTGTAACACCGCAAATGATCAGAGAATAAACATTTTCTTCTTGAATCGCAACAAACTGAAATGAAATTGAAATGAATTTCCTTTTTTAATATATTTAACAGGTTCAAAATAATATAAGAGTCATTTTTAAATTGTTGCATATGACGTTGCTAATGACGTACCTAATAACGAATCACAGCATCAGACATATCATGTAAAACCGATCGATACTTCGATTGGAAGTGATTCCGCTTGTCGTACGATACGGAGAATGGGATAGGATTACTTTTATCTTTCGACGTACAGGGTTCATCGTCGATAAAGTGTTACGTTAGAACCGAATCTCTTTTTTTCTTTTACGCGGAGTCCTACGGAACTGTAATTCGCGAACGTCACGCTGAAACGTTTCTACATATGTATTTTAGTCCGTCGATGCAATAGACAGATATCTTTAGAAACAAGATCGATCGATCGATCGATCGTACGCGGCTCAGGTGTGGCACCGATGTTGACGAGAATCGATTCGACGATAGATGACAATGGGGAAACTATGAATATGAAAATCAGTTTTTGTTCCGCCGTGCACGTTGATCCGTTCAGCAGAATCCGTTCTATGCAAACTGGCTGCGAAATGTTTGCGCAAATCCTTATGTTTATGGATTCGGTCACGGAAATTCGAGGCGAGCAGAATTCGTTTATCTCGTTAAGCGTTCTATTACGTATCTGATAAGACAGAAGCCTCGTCAAGATACTCTGGAGGGAATGCATATACAAACTTCTCGATGAATTTATTGAAGTCCGAGTGAAACACGAAATTGCTAATTTCTTGCGGATTACGTTCGGTCCCAACAGAGATCGTTCGAGACACCTGGCCTTTCATCGTTCAAGTTTCATCGAGTGGTTCAATTACACATATTAATTACAATAACTTCCCTATAAAATCGGGAAGTTAATTAATCGTTGGAATATTTCCGAAGACTTTAATGATCATGGCTTTTAAAATATAGCGAAGAAATCGAAGATCGAAGAAAAATCGTCGGGACCAGAGTCGCCAGATTAAAACTCGTCTTCCCCACTCTGTTTTGCCAGTGGAGGGGATTTTCGTTTTTCTTAGATCGTACAGTACCCTTTCTCTTACCTCGAGGCTTCACTGTAATCGTGTTTTGCTATGCGCGCTTCAATTATATACCAGAATTGATCATTAGATAATACAGAAATTGTTGAACATCGAGTGGTTAAATTACACATATTAATTAATCGTTGGAATATTTCCAAAGACTTGACTGATCAAGGCTTTTTCAAATACAGTGAAGAAATCGCAGAAAAATTGTCGGGACCAGAATCGCCAGATTAAAACTCGTCTTCCCCACTCTGTTTTGCCAGTGGAGGGGATATTCGTTTTTCTTAAATCGTGCAGTACCCTTTTCCTTACCTCGAGGTTTCACTGTAATTGTGTTTTGCTATACGCTGCTTAATTATATACCAGAATTGATCATTAGATAATACAGAAATTGTTGAACATCATTGTTTACGATGAATCTGCGTTTTTACATGTTTCGCGTGCACGAGCATCTGCATTCGTGTGATTTAGAAAATGTTTAACTACAGAAGCGGTCCCGAAAGCACCGTTCCATTTTATTTTCCCGAAAAGGAGGTTCTCCAGCCAGCGAAACAAATTCTCCCCATTCCAGCTTTGAAAAACCGACTAGCAAAAATGTAAATTTGCAGAGAGAAAACCCGGTCTAATTACCAGTAATAAACGGTCCTCGTTTATTTCGTAGACAAAGGAAAATGTATTTTCCCTGCACCGCGGGTGGAAGCTCGAGTCAATAGAAACTGTACCATCAACTTTTCAAATAATCTTTCTTGGGTGACGGTGTAATTGAGAAATTTCTGTCGTTCCAACGACGGAAGAGAAAAGTCGAAAGATACTTTTTCGATCGTCCTTGGAGACTATGAAAAGGTTCGTACGGTTCCCGTAAAAACGCTTTCGCGATAGAACGGCGAATCGTCCGAAAAGCGAGCAGGAAAACGCGACTCGGTGCGGTGGGAAGTATTTAGAATGAAAAGAGAAAGCAGTGTGGCATAAACGCGGCTCTCCGTGCCCGAGGAACGTTCTCAGTCTGTGTACGGGTTCTTGTTATTCTTTTACGGTCTAGGCCACGATGTTCGATAACCGAAAAACTTTCACCTCCCGAACCGCGTTACATTCGCGGAGTCCATGACCAAAGATCGCGGAACAACAACCACGTGTTCTCGCGCGTGCTGATCTCGCTACCACGGGACTCTCTTGATCTTGATCTTTCGGCCGGGCCACGTTACATAAAGACACCGCGGCCGAAATATCTCTCCGTGTAAACGAGTCCTTGGAATCACTTCGCGTGGTCCCGTTCCTTTTTTTTATGCGTGCCACCACTCAAAATTGTTTGATCGGATCTCCTGGTTTTTTCTTTCCCCCCCGAGTCGAGAGAAAGGCCTTGACTGGTGAGGTCTTTGGCCGAATGTTTGACCGCTTGCGGTTACCGTCTATGCAAAAAAGAGAACGGGAAACTCGGCGCTAGCCTTAATTTAGAATTTGCGTTTTCATTTAATTAGATGCGATCGGACGTTTTGGTACAGCCTTGTGTACACCAGGAAAGGCATCTTCCAGGACTTCTCCCGTCTATAATACAAATAATAATAATAATAATAATAATAAATTTTGTGGTTTCGGCGTACAATTCAATCAATTGTAGAAAACAGAAAATTTGCTATTATTTAAACATTCATCTCAACGTTTTAATCCCTATATAGATCATTCTCAAACGAGACATTTTTGCGTCAGAAAAATAAATAAATATATATAATAAAATAAAATATAAAATAAAATAATAAAGAATAAAATAAAATAAATTGAAAAAATATTGCGACATAGCCGTTTAAAGAGAACAGAGAAAAGAAAAAATACAACACACATACTTGCTGTGACAACACGGAAAAACAATTAAAAAAATATCGAGGAATTACGGAAAACAAAACTTCAATCGATAGTGACAGAAACGTTGTGACGAATGTTTAAATAATTGCAAATTTGATGTTTTCTATAATTGATTACGAAGAATTTTACTTTTATAAAAAATAATGTTGTACATATGTATGGATTTATGCGGAACGGTTTGCAACGTGGTAATACATCGACAAAGGATGTTGAAGGTTTCGATAATCGAAGAGTCTTTTATACACTACACTGTTAGTGTATAAAACAAAAAAAAAAAGATTTAAAGATTGATCGATGTATCGACGCCATCGGAAAGATGGATTATCAGAGAAGGCAATCAAGGGGGAGAGAAAAGTCAGCCTTGGTCTCGTTGTAAGAAATTAAAAGAAATGCTCTTAGTCCGAGGATATCCGCGGGACAGTGTGTCTGCGACAGGAAGAATAGTCCTGCAAAAAGTAAGCATGATATCGTGGTACATAGTGGGAGAGAAAGACGTTCAGGTCGAAGGCCAGCCGGCGGAGTGCTCCTTCGAGCACTGTATCTACGTCACAAGGATCCTCGGCGACGTTGCCCTGACCTCAAAACTAGCTGACTCTCGCTATCGTCGCTACAATTACGATCTCGCCGCACTCCGCTAGATAAACCTCTCTGGCCAGCCAACGCAAACGTGTCTTCCCGAATCTCCCGAAGACGTTTCCCTGAAAATCTATTCCGTGTACGAATTAATTCCTCGCCCTCGCAGCTAATTCTACCCTTCGTTTCGAAATCAAACTTTTCACGTAGGAAGTTGTAAAGACTATTTTAGAATTCTACTAAGAAATTAATTTTAAATTTCGATTCCTTCAACTCTGCGCAAATAATTGGTGAACTCGCGAAGACAGAGCTACGAATTAATTTGTATGTCTGATACGAAAGCGACTAAATTGTTTTAGTTTACAGAAACGACAAGGGTTTATTTATTTATGTTTCGTGTAACTTCATTTTTTTTATTAGAATCCGTGCAAGCAACTTCGTAATTTCAACAATCGCCAAGTGAAAAATATGAAAGTGTTCGTTTGACCGGAAGTACTGGTCCAGTCGAAATGCCTTGCTCCTGATTCGTTCTTAACGGGAAATATGAAAATTATAAATATGTTATCTATCGAAGTACGTATAGTACATATTATAGTACATATTATAGTACATGTTTATAGTACATATTTAACTTACATATTTTTAGTACATATAGTAAATATTTATTTAATTTATAATATTTAAATAAAACTGGTACGTTTAGTTCTCAGTAGTTCTATTGTTGAAACATGTCTGAACAATTTCAGCGGACAACAGTCTTGTTATTGCTTTACGAAGAAGCGTAAAATCGTGTGTTTCAGTGGTCCGCGAGCCAAGTGTAAGTGTCGGTATTGTTTTGACGGGAGCGCGCGAAGATTCCTAGAGCGTTGATTGGATGGTTTTTAGAGGGCAGGAGGGTAACACGCTCGGCTTGGCGGCCGAGAAGCCGCGCGTAATTTCGTGCTTTCTCCTCCGATCAGAAACGGAGAGTAAGACCGGAACGACGTTTGACACACTTGCCGCTTGAACCGGCTGAGACGGCGACACTCTTCCTGGAAGAGCCGCCGAAGGGAACGACGCGAACGAAACTATTCGTCACCGGAAATAGATTGTTCGTTGTCGAGGCGTCCGCTTAATACCGCGGCAAACAATAGTTGACCCGAATATGCGCGCTGAAACGGCGAACAAGACCCGACCCTGATGAGACGAAAGCCGCTCGTTACGAACAATTGCACGCTGAAAGGTCATTAACCGCGGCTGATTACGACCAGCGAACATTCTCCGCGTTGTCCCTTAAATATTCCGAGCAGAAATCACCGGTGTACACGATGCGATCCAACGAAGAGAGAGAGAGAGAGAGGTGCCCTTAATGGGCCGCAACAGTGTGTCGCTTACGTGAATCATTTATCGGTGGAACGATCGACAGGGATATTGTTCGGAACAGGAAGCGACGCGTCGACTCAACTCGATTCGATTCGATTCGCGTCGATCCACGCTTCTGAGTTTACGTCGGGCTCAATGAGACCTCGGACTAGAAGCGATTTATGACCGTCGTCGACGAATCGACTCGATATTTCCTGATGTCGCTTCCACGAAGATCTAGGAAATCTTCGGTACCAGGATGCATCGGCATTTCCACGTCAAAGTAGCCTAATACAGGATCTAGTCTAATACATTAAATTTGCTGTGATTCGGCGCACGGTTCGATCATTAATAGACAACCAGCAGGTTTGCAAATTAATTTAACTCAACCTTTCGATCCCTGTACGGATCATTTTCAAGAGACACATTTTTGCGTCTGAAACAAAATTACAGGCTGCAGCGTGTAACGAGAACGTTAACAACATGCGAGGAGAGAATTTCTTACACAATTTCAGGTCAATGAATTAATCTGATCCGTCACGCTTTGAGGTGAAACGCTATTCGGATATACTTGGGGGAGCCGAAAAAAAATTGTTTTATTACAAACTAATGATTCGATCAATTTTTACTTAGAAGCAATTCTGCAATTTATCAACTAGAAATTTCAATCTAATTGTGTCTGTAAATTATTAAACGAATCAACCAGTGCGCCGAGAGCATCGATGCATCTTTTATAAAGCAATATAAGATCGATAGAAAAGAAGATTTAATAACGACAACTTTAACAACATTGATATACTTGGGGGAACCGAGAAAAAATTGTATTATTAGAAACACAGTGTGAATCATACAGACTAATGGTTCGATCAATTTTTACTTAGAAGCAATTCTGCAATTAATTGGGTCTGTAAATTATTAAACGAATCAACCAGTGCGCCGAAAGCATCGATGCATCTTTTATAAATATACGATCGATAGAAAGGAAGATTTAATAACGAGAGAGTTAGGAATATTGCGAGCAGAAGAAAACGTTCGTTTTTTATTGGGATACATCTCCTATGAGATTTGTTGCAACGTACTTTACGAGAAGAGCGCGAGGGATGGGAGTGATAAGTACGCGAAAAATTCGCTAGGCATCGCGGAAGGTTGAGCAAAGTTGTCCGTTGAAGGCGAACGCTTCCAAAAGGATAAACGATGCGGCTCATCTGGATTACCGTTTCCCGTTCCGTGGCTCGAGGCTGCTTAAACCGTTGAACGTCGCGAGGTACCGCAAGCCCCACTGACTCACAGAACTACTTTCCCTTCTTTCTCGACGAGGTATACCTACTATGCTACCTCCGCGCGGTGAACAGAGAGCCCCGTTATCCAGCCGGCTCGTCGAGAGTGAAACGTTTGTATACCGAACTCTGCCTTCCCACAGAATAACGTGACTGTGTTCCCCAGCTCACGTTCAAAACCTCTCCCCCGGTACATAACCTTTTCCATTTCGGCCCTTTTATTTCGACTTCTCTTTCGGCTCGCCTCTTACCCGCCGCTCTCCATTCCCTCTCTGTCGTCGCGTCTCCCACGGAATATCTAGCTCTGCTTTTCCACTGTACTTGCGCCTCGGAAAAGTATCGGCACAGTCCTCCATGGTCCCGACCAAATAAAAAGTTTATGCATAAATTGCATGAAACAGCAGGTCTATTATATGTAATGTATATTATATATAAATATAATATATATTTTTTTATTTTCAATAAAAATCAAATCATTTTATTTCAATTTTCATGGAAGCATATATTTAGCTTTTAAACACAAACAATGTATATTTTTAACAAACGAAAAAATCGATGTGTGAAATTTTCTATTAATTGAATATTTATCACATGAATATTTTTTCCCTCCCCCGTAGAGAGGGCCCTGTACACTTGCAATAAGGTCGAAAAGAGAAAACAGTTTTTAAAAATTGTATCGGTTATTTTAATAAACCAGAACATCGAATCAACAATTGTATAGCTTAGCCGTTTAAAATTGACTTTCGACTGGGAAGATCGGATAAATCGTGCAACGGTAAATATTGATTTGTAAGAAAATACGGAAAATTAATCCTATCAGGTATAGACATCGTTGTAACGTGAATTGTCGACTGGTTTCGTCTTTCTCCGTTGCCACGTAGACTTGGTTATTTTAGAATGGAAGTACTACGAAGTCAACGCCGTTTGTAACACGAAATCCGACACCAGCGAGCATGTATTTTGCAGCACGGTAAATAGAGCGGCAAAATTTGTTGCACCGACGTCGAAGGCAGCGAAGTATCGGCTCTAAAAAACATTTGCCACTTAGTCTAGAAGGATTACATTGTCGACTGTGTCAAGGATATTATTGCAACTTTCGAAGGTTCGTTTTTAACATGTTGCTAACCGGAAATAATCGACTGATAGAAATTACTTTATCTTTTTTGAACTTGATTGTAAACTGCCATTGGACGTTGAAGTTTCCCTTCCGAAGTGCTATGATTCCTGAACGGAAGTTTTTAGTTGTTTTACAGACAATTGCAGCCAATTTAATTTTATTTGCCATATTATAATTCTTTTGCATTTTTTAGACGCAGTATATGTTCTTTATGAAAATGATCCACATAGGGATCGAAACTTCAAGATACATTTATAAATAATTGCACATTTGCTGTTTGTGTAAAATTGATCGAACCTTGCGCCGAAATCATAAATTCATATTACAGCCAATTTCGAAAATATTCTTCCGTTTGTTTTTTTTTTCGTACAAGATTCCTTCAATCATAATTCTATACTATATGCGCCTAATGCCAGTCGTATACTGCCAACACAAAGGAAGCGAAGCTGTATTTGAAGTAAATTACCCGTAACGAGTACAAAGAGATGGCATTGCTCGAAACACAAAATGTTGGGTTACATTGTACACGGATGCTACCAACGAAATAGATAATTCCGACATTTTATTAACGAAAACATGGCGGAAGGTACTCGACTGCAATTTTACCCGCAGCGGTGTACGCTCAACTTTGTATCCGCCATTGAGTCGCACGGCGAACCAAGATGGCGGCGAGCGTGAAAATGGCTCGATCGTAAACGTGGGAAATTTTCAAGTGACACTAGTTTCGAAATATACGATAAGACATTGAATAATAAAATAAGAAATATAATATAAATATAATAACAAAATTATAATAATATAATAATAAGAAAAACATTGAATCCTGGCTTGAAAATTACTAAAATAATAATTTACATTTTTTCCCAAATAAATATCTCGGACAATCTATTTATTTTCAACAAACTAATTTATTTATTTTCGACTTGATCGAATTATCAACAGGTGGAATAAATTTCATCTAGAACATGTTTTCGAATTTTCCAACATTTTCCGTGAATCGTAAAATAAGGGCTCCGAAATATCAGTGCTTTTCAGTCGCTAAGTGACTCTGATGTAAATGGAAATTTTTAATGCGTTCGGATAGTCGAGTCGCTGGTCTAGTTTTCCCTATGTCCACAAAATCGCGAAATAATTGAACAACTACGGAAGCATACGGTGCTAGTGGCGGGTCAGAAGTTTTCTGATCCGCTTATTTAATAAAACAAGATTCTCAAGATAGTGACGTCCATAACTTTTGCATACGCTTAACACACGTGCTGCACACATGCACACACCCACGAACAGAAGTCATCGACCGAGTACGATTATCTTTTTTCGTCCCTTATATAACCTAGCCTCTCGCGAAACTGTTACGCGATATTGGCAGCGTAAAACGATCATTATAGCACGACGATAGCAGGAAAATGAAACTGTCCTAGGTGAAACTACCTGCGGGACTGTTAAACGTTCTCGTAATGTTTCCTTCCTGTCTCCAAACCGAGCAGTGCACGTGCTGGGCGTGCCGTAATTAGACAACCTGGTTATTTAAAGATTATCAACCGCGACGAACCAGTCGCATCGCGATTTTTCAAAGCATTCGGACATTCACGACAACGTATCTATGAAACAATACCTGACCGTATATAGCTCAAGCTAATTCATAAAAAACTCGAGAATATGTGCAAATTTTTCATTTCTACTTTTTACGTTCATTGATAATTTTTTTCATTAAGATTTTTTTTCATTAAAGCTGAAACTATGAAAAATTAAATTTTTATTTTTTAAATGTTAAAAACGTTCATACTTGTTTCTATCAAAAGTTGTTCGATTTTGTCGCCGATTTAGCAGGCATACGCAGGTAAAAAAAAATTGAGGAGGTTTTTTTTTGATCGGAACACGAGTTTTGTTTCCCTGTTTTATAGAACACAAACGAGGAGCAATTTTTACGTTTTATAATATTAGTGTAAACTTATTATTATAATAATATTATAATAAATTTATTATATATAACTACCTACTTTAATCACAATTGACCCCGATATTTCACTAATATTATAAAACGTAAATATATAATAAAATATATATAAATATATAATACAACGTTATATATATAATAAATTTATTATATATAACTACTGTATATAATAAATATTATATTATATAACTACTGTAAATAATAAATATTATATTATATTATTATATTATTACTAAAATAATATAATAAAATACTTGTTATTTTGTCAGTTTGTTTATAAATAAAAATTTTAGGAATGCCAGGACAGTTCTTCTATCGGAACCAATCCGAAACCCTCGAACCTGTCCGCACATGGGGCGAGTCGCGCGGCTGTTCCCGCCATCTAATTAAAATCGAGAGACATCGAATTCGGTTGGCATAAACGCTCCACCGTAATCTCACAATAACTCGTAAACAGCCGCCTCTGGGAAAATCCTTACGTAACGCGTGTTAACGAAACCAGAAACTACTCAGCCGAATAATTTGCTCGCTACAGCAGCGACGCGCGAGCAAAATTCGAGGAGCGCTCGTTCCAAGTGCGAAAGTTCTTCTAATTAACGAACAGTTCAGCGGCAAACTTCATGATGCAATTAATAAGGGGATGTTTCTTCAACGGGCAGAAAAACAAATTAAAAGCTTTCCCGCACGAATTCACGGAGATATTTCAGTTCGAAAATTTGTCGCAGGTGCGTCCGATTGAATCCAATCCGGCTTTGCGCGAGTTCAACGGCGACTGTTTTCTACAGACTCTGTTAAAATAAAGGTGGAATAAAATTTTTTGCCCGCTGATTTCGAATTGGTTTTCGAGAGCTGTAAAAAATTAGAACGAGGAATATCGTTATTGCCATACGTTTCGCCGATATTTACGCTCGCGTTAGTGTTCAATCGTTTCGCTCACGCAGAAACAATCAAACGGAACATATATAAATAACGTGAAATATTTTCAAAGACTTGGCATTGCAGTGTGTTAAGATTAATGTTCATCCGTTAAGAAATTTCAAAAAACCTGCTATAAATACGAATAATCATCAATCAATCAATACGAATAAATAAACGAATTATTTAATTTAAAAAAACTTCGAGGTTTTGACTTAAAAACGATATTTACAATCACAACAATTTCGTTATTTCAGTTTATCTTTTGTTCGATTTTGCATAAAATAAATTTTATTATTTATTTATTGCTTTAAACCAAGTGGTTTATATAGCATGTACAGTATTATTACATTTGGCTTACATTAAACAGGTTTACATTACATTTTATTATGTTGTATTTTTATTTGTTTCGCGTTATTTTGTTACGTCTTTGTAAACTTGACCGAAGCTATGCATAATTTTTACTGGCAATTTAGGGATCGCGTTTTTTCCTTAAAATGCAATTTACAAAAAAAAAAGGTTCAAAAGATCCTATAATTTTGGCTGTTCTGTATCAACAAGTATATCGTAGTATATTGTTGTATAATTTTTATCTGCGATAAATTGCAAGACTCGATGCTACTATTATTTATGTTATGATTAAATAATTATGCATTTTAGCAGATATAATTTTTAACAATATAATTAAAAAATATTTCCAACAAAAGTTGTACGGTATACAGTTGACAACAAATTGCAATAACAACTAATCATAAAAAGACTCTTCATTAAAAAAAAATTAGAATAAACTTTTTTACTAATGGAACCTTAGTAAATGCACCTTTTTGGTGCATTAATCGATGCATCTTTGTATTCTCTTTAGAAAATTATTAAGGTACTTAGGTGAAAAATTGATTAGTTTACAAGTTATGATTTTTGTCTCGAATGTCCATTCAACATGCCGCACTGTGCGTCAGCCGAGCAGAGATTCTTTCGGCTAGGCTAATTCCGTAGTTCGAGCATCTTCGGCCACTAAAAGAGGCGGCCATTGGTGGAACGACGCGGCCGTGACTCGTCGCGAATCGCCGATACCGAATCAATTCAGCTCACGGTGCTCACGAACCGTTCCAAGCTCGTTTGTCCCTACACGTGTAAATCGTTAAAGTCGGTAATGGATCATCGAGGATCACGTAGATCCTTGTCGTGGCGTGCCGTGGGAAACCCGGGGCATCGTTGATCGTAGAAACTCGAGATACGGGGCCGATATGCGCTCCGACGTTGCCTCCTTAGATATCGAATCGGATGTCACCGGTTCCGTAAAAGGAGGATAACGTTTGCGCATGCAGCACGCCGCTGACTATTCTCTATACATATTTGTGAAATAAATAGACGGGAACGGATGCAAAGGAAGCCTCTTAACCAGCAGACGTCTCGATCTCCGGGCCGATACGTCCTGCTCGTATATCGATACCGGTACTTTCGTGGAAAAACCGAAGCAAAAGGTTCCGCGGATGCGTATCTAGACCAACCAGCCTCGCACTTGTCCACACTGTCGTGGAATTCATCGATTAAACCGTTGCCGCGACATTTTCTTTACGGTACTGTGACTACAACATTTTTTTCATTTTTTATATTTTAACCCCTTGCCGTACTTCGACGAGCCAGACTCGTGACGAAGGTTTTTAAATAGAAATGTTACGCGTTTCATTTCGGATGAAAGAAAATTTGTTTGTAATTAATATTATATATTATATAATAATTAATCGTTTGCAATGAATATTTAAGCATTAAAATAAATGTAGTCGTACGTACAGAAAAATATATATTTTCTTTTCCCTTCTACAATATTCTTGTGCACGAAGACAGTTCTAATCACTGTAACTGCAAGAAAAAGGTATGGCAAGAGGTTAAGGAAGAAAATTACATGGCTACGTAGAAAATGTATTTTCTCGAAACGGACGATTCCTAGAGGTAGAAACTTTTCCGGGTCACCACTAACGGACCATTATTCACAATATTGTTTACATCATTCAACGTGTTGGTATCTAATCAATTATTTACACGTTTAAGTATTGCCTGAGGTGTTATAGCAATTTCATATCCATAAAATTTTAAAAATCATGGAGAATGGAAATAGTCTAGGTCGAAATAAATGTTTAATTTTCGAGTTAAAATAGCTCGGAATACAAAGAGTTAATATAAATAAATCCTAAGTAATAATTAGACTGCGGTTCATAAATATTTTTAACATGACCGCTGCTTTAAATTGTGAAATCCCTAGAGTTACTTCCGGGATTGATCGGAGCACTTTGACAGGTTCTAATGAACGATAATCACCAAAAAAAAAAATTGTTTCGGAGATCTCATTAAAGTTTCGAAAGTCTACGTCTACGTCAACAGAAATAACAGTAGACTTGTTCAGGATTTGGTTTTTCCGTAGCAGTCGTGTCATATCAATCCGCAGACGCGTGGAACGCTAACGAGAAACGCCATAAATAAATTGATGTGCCCACCATATGTATGTTAATGTGTCATTTGCATGGATATTACTCTGATTTTATTCTACTTAAAACTGAAAAATATGTATCCGATCGATTTGATTCATTTCCCCGCGCTAAATCTCTATTTGTTTCAATGAGATTGCGTTGTAATGCGGTACCTGTAATTGCAACGACAAAAGCTTTTGCGTAATACACACCGCGCGCATTTTCTCGGTGGGCTATAAATGTTGCATTCGATATTACAGATTAATGTTTTGCCTGGCGATCCGGAAACCGTAGAACTTTCACGGGTTCGTTTACTTTCAGTTCGTAGCATTTCTGCAAGCATTCATTCGACAACTTCGATTCACTTTCTACAATCTTTATAATTAAATATGATATTTGAGAACCGAACGCAGGTCGATTTTACGCAAAATTCTTTTTGATAAATTATTTTTCTTGTACTCCTTTGAAACGAGTTGAGATGAAGTCTAACAAATATGAATGTTATGCCTTTCTTCTTAGATGAAATAAATTTTGATTCGTTTGCGATGAATATTTAAGCACTGAAATAAACGTAGTTGTACAAAGAAATATAAAATTTAATGCGTTGTTCTCTGAATCTGTTATGCCATTCTTCTTACATTAAATAAAATTTGATTCGTCTCCGATAAATATTTAAGCATTGAAATAAACGTAGTTGTACAAAGAAATATACAATTTAATACGTTGTTCTCTGAATCTGTCGTTTCTGAAGTAATTACAGTTATTTGATCAGCAACAGGATTAAAACCCCGAATATTTCGGTTGTTAAAGTAGGGGTTAAACAAGCAGATTCGCTCGCGGAATTCCTCGAAAACTCGAATCTGGGACGCGCGTCGGTCCTCGTATCGAGGAACACGATCTCTCGATCTCTCTCTCTCTCACTCTTTCTCTGCCTCGATCCCTCTCGCACCGACACGGTCCACGTATTCTCGTAGGCTAGGTCTAAACGCGTCTAGGCTAACCGAGGCGAGCCGTTTCTCCGCGCAACGTACAATGGCAACGGCGTTCGACCCACGCTCTATTGCTGGCTGGCAGTGAAACCGGCTGCCGGTGCATATTCCTACTCGCATCCATTTATTCGACGAACGCTCGTTCGCATCTACTCCTATATAGCAATGGAAGCCGATCGTCTGGTACCTCTATAGTTCAATGATACACACGCTATACTAGCAACCTCTACCAATTACGATTAGACTCCGGATTTTCTGCGTTTGCACCACTTTCTGATCTTCCGATACTTTTCGCTTGTGCACCAATTTGCATATTCTACTGACTTCTATCGCATTCTTCAGTGGTGCCACAATTATTCTATTCGAAACCCTTAGCCGTCGAAGCTATTGTAACTCGAAAATCAAACATTTCTTCCGATTTAAAATAATTCAATTCTACATGATTTTTCTCATTTGATGAATATGAAATTGATATGATACGCCACATTGTACTTGAATGTTTAGTAATTGATTAGATCCAAACATATTTAATAATGTAAACAATATTTAGAATAGGGGCGCAGCAATTTTTAATGGTGAGTCTGAATCACCAATCTAGTGCTATGGGTTAATATCTATCGATTTTATTTTTCAATATTTTCTTATATTGCATTAGGTGTCGGTAGCAAGCAATTATTTTTTTAATTTAATTTCTGATCGAACCTTTGCGCCGATATCATCTATACTTCTTGTTATAAACTACCTTACGATCGATAATCAACAAACACAATAATTATTTTTGTATTCGGAACACATAATATTCTTGTATAAAATGCTCGTATTATTATTTCATGATAAATTATGAATAATATTAAAACGAAGTAGAGTTTCCCAGGCTGTAGAAGACAAAATCTGAAACTCTTCGTCCGACGGGTAGTTCCACAGTGTTAATCGAAGCGTCTCGCAGCAGGCGAGACAAAAGGAGAAACAGGTGGAGTGGTTCTAAAGGAGCAACTCGGTGAATTTTATTTTCCACGGCGCCGGAGCGTATTTCGACACGCTTTCCTCGGCGCGGTCACCGGATGCAAGAAGTGCGAATTGAACGATCGCCGGTTTAGAGGGAACGGGGCCGTATAAACTGCGGTGGATTCGCTTAACGCCGTCACGTTCCATTTAGAAGCGGCTGCAGAAGCAGCTACGGTTCCTAAACCCCCTACTTGGTACCGTAGAAAGTGTTCCTTTGCTTATTATCGCGAGTATAGTCACTTCCTCGTCGACGGACTGACCTTTCCCTCCACTTCTTACCGTCTTCAGACTCGGAAGGGAATCGCGTCAGCTCGCGCGAATTTACGCTGCCATCTTTATGTTGCGTGCTCACTTCGAAATGTCAGTCTAATCGCCTTCATAGCCAATCGATAAAAACTTGAAAACTATTTATAAATTTCTAACGATAGATCTCGTTATTAAACATTCTTTTAAATTCATGTTTTTATGTCTCGCGTCAATTTATAATTATCCACGACGGTAGAAATTCATCTTAATTTTGAATGCATATTTTAATCGAAGTGTTAAATTAAAAATAGTTATTCAAGTACGTTTCAAATGTTCTAATGATGCGTAACACACTTTTAATTTCCTAATCATTGAAGTCACGAGGATGCTTCGAACACATATTGTTGTACAAATTGCGAAACATCTAAACAATCTTTTCATTTTTGTAAAAACTATTTTTACAAAAGAAATTCTCCTGTTTCCAACTCGATGCACCTTTCAATGGTTTTCGAACATTATCCTCTGTCCACGCGAGAGTTACGTCCGAAAGTTCAACATAATACCTCTCGCACTTGAGTCCATTTCAAAGTAAACTGAACTCGGAGCTGGTACGTGTCTCACCTTAAAAATCAACTTCTCGAGAGTACAACCCGCGGAACACACAGCTGGAATTTCTTTTAACAACGATTCTTTAATAGCTTATTTTCCCAATAGTTGTCTCTTTCACTCTGGAAAGCAGTAAACTCGTGGTTTCAGAGTTGCCTGAAGAAGGAAAAAGATTCCCTCTCTTTCTGCCAGCACCGGAGTGGTCACGTGAAAGCGGGGGGAACAGTGGAGAAGGGGAAGATAGAGTGGGGACACATTATTTATTGGGTAAATTGAATTATACTAGAATTTTTGGTTGAGCTAATTTTTACTAATTAAATCGACTTTGATTTTGCGGTTGATATCCGACACTTAATTTGTCGGGGAGTGAGTGGCGACTCTGGATGGCATAGCGATCCCCGTTCACGCCTGGCACAATTCTCTTTTCTAACAAGCTGACGAGCACGTTTAGAATCGATGCGAACTGGTCATTGACGCGGTGCTCCAGACTCCTGGGCACCAAAGATCCGTGAAAGTTAGGTCAATCTGGCAGTGCCAGGACTGTCCTTCGGCCTTGTTTGTCGAGCGTGTACTCGAAACACGAGGTTAATGGTATACTTTACAATTCTTTTTGTCCGGTGGGAGGATATAGGCAATGTTGGGGGTCTCGCGAGTATGGCAACTGGTTTACATTATCGATCCGAAGTTTGGCTGTGACTTCACTGAACTTGGGCGGACGCGGGATCGCGGGGCAACCGTGTTTTAACCTTTTGTTGCGGAAATGGGTTAAGATCGGGTCGTGCGGAAATTTCAAGACAATTTCCATCAGACTTGATTTCGATGGAATTAGTTATCCGCTGTTTTATCGTGTCTGCTGCGAAGTAACGAGGACCAGCGTACATCCTAACTGAAACAATTATTAACAATACAATTTCTGTCGCTCCGATGAGCCTAGCGTAAACGACGAAGCATCTACTTCAGATTGACAGCAGCTGTACAAATCCCAATATGAAAAATGATTAACAAAATTTATTGAGTCATTTCGACTCGTCTCCACCAGCTTCGAGAGGTCCACACCCGAGATTTAATTCGCCATTTAATTCGTCAAGATTTATTTCCGAGCCATCAGCATAAACTTCGTGAAACAGTGTTTTACGACTTTCGCAGAGACCAATTAACAAGTCGGCTCCGGGAAACGTTAAACATCGTCGCGACCGGTCTTGATCTTCGTCGTTTCGACGAATATCGAGAAATTCGTGAGAACGAGTCCGATTCAAACGACGATCGCAAACGATTGTTCTAGCAGGAGAGCGAGAAAAAGAGAGGTTGAACGACCTCTTTAAAACGCGCGTTCGGAGCGGTTGAACGACCTCGGGACGGCCGCGAGTAGCGGCTTTATTTTTTAAACAATGGGGAAAGTCTTGCGAAAGCAGCGGCCCGGCGCCGGCCCGCTGTAACGCCGGGCTCACGTGCGAACGCGAAGCCAACCAGGGGGACACGAAGAACCCGGAGAGCCTTTCGCGACAGGGAATCCTTTCGTTTTCGCTTGTCACGGCTCGCTTTCAAGCTCGTTCTCTCTCTCTCCCTCTCTCTTTCTCCTCTCCTCTCCGCGAATATTTAAGCCTTTCATCCGCGCAACCGGCCACCCGACGAAACTTAGCTTTAATGGCCACCACGCTCGCCTCGTTACGAAACGAGTCCTCGCCGAGCGCTCGGTTCGGTCGAGGAATTCGGCCGAGGGAAGGTCAAGGGCCACCGAGCACCGGCTTTCACCAGAAACTCGATCAGCCGACCGGAATCGGCATGCTCGGGTCACCTAGGCGAATCTCGAAACCCTCTAGCCTCTAGGAATCACTAAATTCATATTTTCGGCGCACAGATTCGATCCTATCTTACTAACTAAGCAGCTTTACAAATTATTATAACTTTTTTCAACGTTTCGGTCATGTTCAAGACCATTTTCAAGAAATATATATTGCGTCTGTAAAAATTAATCAATGTGAATTATATGGTTCAAGTTTACTTCCGTGTTAAAAAGCAAAAAGGAATGGAAAACGAAAAACCAACGGTTTTATGGGACAAACTTATTTGCTAAGTGAAAAATTACTAACTAAGCAGCTTTACAAATTATTATAACTTTTTTCAACGTTTCGGTCAAGTTCAAGACCACTTTCAAGAAATATATATTGCGTCTGTAAAAATTAATCAATGTAAATTATATGGTTCAAGTTTACTTCCGTGTTAAAAAGCAAAAAGGAAAGGAAAACGAAAAACCAATGGTTTTTCCTAAAGAGAAATCTAAGATGTATGCATTAACTCATCAATTTGATCGACAAAAACGTTGAAACTTTTGTTTTATTTTGTGTCACTTTATCAGTTGGAAATAATACAATAGAATTTTTTAATTCTTCTAACGTTTGTACTGTCTTTATCGATCAAATACATACCTTCATCGTTGTCATTAATGCATAAAATCAGGACTTTAACAGTCCCGCATAATTCAATTACATAGTTGCACCCTTAAAAGTTGCAGTTTTCTTGTCATCAATCTGTCGACATTCGTCCTCAAAGGGTTAATTACCAGAGCTAACGATCTAGAACGCTTTCTCGTATCGGAACAGTGACTCTGTTCCCGACACACACCTGTCTGCCTAAGTGTGAATTCATTTTCTCCACGTTATTCGGAGATGCGTATCGTTGAATTTATTACTGTGACACGCGGGGGAATTTGGTTACCAGTTCCCGATGAGCCTCCTCGATCAGAGATGAAACTTTCCCACGAATTCTTCAATCGAACATTGAGGTGTTCGAAAATTAATTCGACACATATTTAAAATCAATATCTATTATAATACATAAAGTGACCAGTATATTGAATGATAAAAATTATACGTTGATTATGGTATATATATATTATTTTTCGGACGCAAAAATGTCTCTCTTGAGAATGATCCATATAGGGATGGAAACGTTGAGATGAATGTTTAAATAATTGCAAATTTGCTGTTTTCTATAATTGGTCGAACTGTGCGCCGAAACCACAAAATTTATTATATATTTCATTTTCGATCGAGAAAATTTTTTGCTTTTATCACGTTAATTCATGAACGCATCTTCCCCGCGACACTGTTACCACGCATCGATATCACTGGACTTCTACCACGCTCGCTGTGTTTACAACGAAGGATCCAACGGAACAAACATTCCAATAAGGTACAATGAAAGTTGTATTAAGTTGTAAAAGAGTCTTCCATCGAAGAAATATAGTTTTTCTTGCAGAATAATAGTTTGCGAGAAACGTATTATGTAATAAAGAATTGAGTGGTCGAATGGATAAAGAAGATCAAAAAATTGCTATGAGAATGTAATTGAAATAATAAAATGTAATCGCATCTTTTGAATGATTTAAAAAATAAGTCCCCTTCTATTCGGCTTTTATTCGTTCTGTCAATTTTTCATTGTAGAGGCTGTTTTCGCAGCACGAAAAGTAATTGTCAAATTGAAAAAAATCTGATTACGTCGAACGAAAAATAAGCGGTATAGCGAGGTCAGAAATATACTTTGCAACAAATTCAATGGATAATTGAAAATGGCAGATGTCCCGGCAACGGAGGCACCGTTTCGTAACGGCCAACACAACTTCTCCATTGATCGTCATATTCCGTCGATACTATTCCCGAACTCGTCTATGCAGAATCTGGCAGCGCGAGCCGGGAGCTCGAAATAATCTCTGCAACATCGAGGTTGCATCGAATTCTTTGAATGCGCGGTAGAGAAACCCGTTACGTAAGATGATATTATGATTCTCGATCGTAATACGATTATTGTCCCGTGATGGATCCGAAGGATTACAGCGACATAACAGTTCTTCTGAAATTTTGTCAAAGCTTCGGTTGCCTCGAAAGCATTTTATAAGACACCTTAATTAAATATTTCGAAATGTATGGTGTAGAACTACACGATGGAAGAAACAGCAAGGACCCCAGCGTTTTTCTTCGATCAAGACTTCACTGTAAACTAAAATGATCGAAGAAAATCTTCAACAAATTTCCCTCGGAATTTTAAATAATCTGTTACGCGTCGAATTATTTTATCCATTTATGAGAAAAATAAGTAAGTGTTATTTAAAACAATAGACACATTAGAAGAATTTAAACGTACGTTATTTTCACTGTATTAAACGCATTAAGGATAAAAAGAATTTTCTACACTTCCACGTAATTTGAAGAAAGATTTACAGAATCTAAGAAACTACAAACAATTGTTTAGCGTAGGAAATAAATTCTCTCCTTAATCCGATCCCTGTCGAGCAACTTAAGAAAGCGGACATTAACATAAATCTTCTCGATTTTTAAATTGAGATCCGTCAGTTCTATCGAACAGTATCTTATTTTGTCTAGATCAAATGGATCCTTCATTCATTGTCGGCTGAATCAGAGTGGGCTGGGGACTCATGAGAACCGATTATTTCCACATTCGCGTTCGCACGATATCGCGATCATTCCGCGTGTGTGCTGAAATACGCGTGGTGCATACGTCCATGTGTGCACACACGAACACGGCGATTCCTACGTGCGAACTACGTTCGAGGGATCGATTGCGTACATGTAGGAAGCGTCGATGCATTCACCTTTTGCGCGGTGCAGCCTTGCTCGGCTAGCGGTTCTCATCGACGCTCGCATTTTTTCCCGCCAAAAAGCCACAACCCAATGGACTGCGAAATTCATGCAATTACCGTAGCCCCGAGTGCACGAAACGTTGTAAAATCGGAGTTTTTTTTAAGTTCTAGGTTCTTCTTAATTTTCTTTTATCCCGATTCTAATTAAAGTAGGAAAAATCAACTTTCTCGAAAGTATTCGATACTCGAGAGCATCATGTTTCGATAATTCTTTACTAAATTTTCAAATGCAAGTACGCAGGATTATATGATAATACCATATCGATTTATCATTATTATATCCTGTTTTTCTTTTTGTACATGTTTCGCGCAAAAGTTGTATGGTTTCAAGGGGAGCATAAGATGGTATCATTGCACGAAGGTCATCTTCAATTTTTTAGATATGTAGGATTCTCTATTGGAAAATGCATACTTTTCGCCATGGCTATATATTTAAAACACAGCTTTCTTTCTAATAAGTATTTTAAAAAGATGTTTTAAATGTAAATGATTATACTTTTCGATAGTGTACATAAAATAGTCGAATTATGTTAAAATATTGATTATTATCCGCACTACAAAACGACTACAAACTATACAATCTGATACGCTCCTCCTCTTTATGGACAAATTTTGCACTCGAAACATCCGTTCAGTAAAAACGGCATACAGTACAAAAAGTAGAAATTACAAGCTTTAAAATGGTTCTTTTTTCATGAAATTTGGATAAATTTGAGCAAAGTTATGTTACAATATAACTTTACTCAAATTTACACTGTGCGGCGTTTAACGCACGATGACGTAGCTGCGGCGCTCGGCTTGTTGTTGAACGTTGACGACAGTTGACTCATAAACAGTGGGTAGAACAACGATGTAAGCGGCGGGCTCGATAGACGATAGATATGGCGGTCCGCGAAGACGAGAGAAAGTTAGCGACCTAACAGAATCTGCTAGCCAAGGTACGACGCTTCATCGAAAGGGACATAGCGTTACCAACTACACTAAGAGACGTTTCGACAAAGTCGACACGTGTTTGCATCCCTATCACAATTTCCAACATTCATTTCCTCCACATCGGGATCGAAACGTTATGCTAACGTATTAAAAAATTGCACATTTGCTGTTGGTGTTGAAATTGATCGAGCCGCGCCGAAATCGATAATTTATATTCATTTCCTCGTCGTGTTCGCCATTTTACAAGTTGTTCCAGTAGAAACAGAGGGTGGTATTATTTGCCGAAAAAAATGTATTGAATATTTTAGTTTTTATTTTGCTTAACGAAGATGGTATGTCAAATAAGATAGACTTGGATTTTTATTTTTGTTATAATACTCGTAAATGCGTATCGAATGCGAACCATTATTTTCAGCAATGAAAATTATTTGCTTTCCAATTATACCCATTTAATTATTTTTCTCAATCACGAATATATCACAATAATTACAATGTAATGACTAGACGAATTTTCTACCTGAATTGCAACGAACTTGAAGTGAAGTAGAAATGTATTATTAATCTGATTGACCCTTAAAATGCTGTATACTTTTTGGTAACACGTTACCACACGTTAAAAAATTGTAGAATTGAAAATAAAAAATTAATATGTTTAATGTATGTATTTATTGCTAGACACAAATCATCCACAATGCTTGACGATGAAAAAAGAGAAAATACGTGAAATATGAAAAATTATAAAAAATTACTTGCAAAGTTGTTAAGGAAAAATAGTTTCTGGGTTCCCTATAGGAGCCCACTCAGCATTTTAAGGGTTAACAGAAAAATCCATAATGTGATAAATACATAAAATCCGATGTCGAATATAGGTTCCTAATGAACCGAGCATACGTCGGCTAAAGGCCAGAACGCTTTCCGCACTCGTAAACATTCTAAATGCATATAAAACTTGCCGTGTTCTAACAGATTCCGATAACTGTTTCCCCTCGTAGACACGCAACACGTGATCAACCGGTAAGAATGATTCGAGTCTTATGTATCGGTCAACTTTCCACTTGTTTTCTTATTCTCGAACGGCGTCGATCATACGTAATTAATGGGACCGATGGAATTTTTCAAAGAAATAATCTCCGTCCGCCAGTACACGCACGCCCCAAACGCAAGCTATTCGATTAAACGACACCAGGAACGAAATTGATAAGTTGTCAGCAAGCTGGAAAGCTACGAGACGAGGAGAAAGGTGCCAGCCGTTACGAGCTCTCCGTCGCGTTAGCATAATCGAATGATAATGAGGCTAAAATTTTATACTTCCAGCGAGCACGCCACTTCCGTAAATTTGTTCGTGAGAGGAGAACTAGACACACATTTCGCACTTCGTGGGACAGCCGGGTTGCGCGGGTTTGCTTGTCAATCAAGAAATCGAAAGTTGAGGCGCGCGGAGAGATTACGTCTTTCGCGAGGTGTGCGGCATAGTTCCGCGAGCATGTTCTCGCTGATCATTCTTCACAAATTCTCTGCAATTCTACAATTTTCGAATTTTGTAAACAACTTAACTGTGCGAAATTTTGTTTTAAAAATCCCCCACGGTATGCGGAATTACCATGAAGCAGCGACTGTACACGTCGAACGCAGGGAAAATAATTCTATTATAAATTTTACAAAACACGAGGAACAATGACATTTTTATTCCATAGAAAATTAACCATTCTTGTAACAGGTTATTGTTATCGTACCGCGATAGAGATTCGGATTGACGTGCGTGTTAATCGGTTGAATAAAAAATTGTGGAACTACATTGGCCCACCCTGTATACTCCAATGTACATCAAGTTTTTACGAAATTTTCAGAGCTGGGTAAAATAGTATTTCAAGTAGCGAATACTAAATCGTGTTCTACTTATTTTTAAGTAAGCCTAGAACTTGAACAAAAAATAAAAGTCAAATATTTTGAATATTTGAAATTCAAGCTACTCATTTTAGTCGTGAATCCATGAAATCCGCTGGCAGGCGGGGGTAGGGGTTCGGGAGGGTTGAAAAAGTGCAGAACTCTGGCGGAAGCGGGTCGAAAAATCGTACGCGAACCCTGCTAAATCGAATGACATTATCCTTGAAAATTGCGCTGGTATTCCCACAGGCAGCATCGGTGTACAATAACAAACGGTGTTGACTATACACACGTTGTTTACATAAGAGGGCGAATGGAAGGAGCGTCGGCAGTAAATCATTCATCCGGGCTAACAGTAATATTATTCCTCACCTCGGGTTCATACGGCTCGATACAAGATCACTAGCACACTGCCGGCCCCATCGAAGGTGAATCTTTAAATTCCACGCACCCTTTTATTCTATACGCCACTGTCGATGTTGCCTCTTAGTCACCCTCCCACCACCGTCGATGTTCCCGGTGTATCACGGAGGGAGGATTTCGCACCGGTAGAGGTGGATGCGATGGGGAGAAAGAGGGGAAGGGGCAGAGAGGGGGTGAGAGAGAGAGAGAAAGATGGGGGTGGCAAGCAGCAAGCACTTCAGTGACGTCACCGTGCGGATAGGGGTGGTAAAAGTGGGAGCGGGAGAGGGGCGTCAGTTACTGAAGGGTGGTGGACGGTTGGTAGGGGTTGTCGGGTAATGTTGGGGATGGTGACGCGAGGTGAATGACCGACCTAGACTCGAAGTCAGGGGTGTGCAATGTATGAAACCATCCGTAATAGCAACCCTCCTTCAAAGCAATCTACAAGGGTAGGCTTTACACCCTCTTTCTTCGTGTTTGTGTTCTTCTCGCTGGCCGTGGCTGTGTTCGTTATAGGAGAAATGCTGGCGCATAACTCGCGAGGGTTAGAGTGCCTTAATGAACACAAGAGTGTGCTAAAAACACATTCCTTCCGTCTCTCTTTCTTTCTCTCTCTATATCATCTTTTTTTTAAACAAAACCATCGAAGAACGTCCACTGATTTTTAGTCGCGCAGACAACGATACGAGAAATTAACAGGCATTTGTTAAATGCTACTACAATTTTCAACTAAAATTAATGCATACCGGTACTTGGTCCTTCATAATTTTCTCATTTGAGTGTCTTCGTTGTAGGTAGAAATGAATAGATTAATTAAATAAATAAAATGATCTTTATGCAAAATCAAAATTTTCTATCTAAATTGCAATAATCTGAAGTGAAATAGAAAATATTCTTTCTTAGATATTCTTTGAATATCTTCATTATTTTCAATTACGCCCACTCATTTTTTAAAATAAATGCATAAAATCCGATGTCCAGTAAACGAGTGTACAAGAATCCTCAAGACAAAAATGTTTAATCCATTCAAAGGTTAAATTGTTCGTACCAACTATTTTCATAGAGAGAATTCTAATGATCGATGCTAATCGATTTGAACGAGAAAAGTCAAAGTTATTTTGAACAGAGCTAAGTATTTCTCGGAAACAAAGTGGCGATGCCTATTCCGGATCTCGAGGCGTTATCAGACCGGTCGGGGCTTATCATTTTATTTGCTGCGGCCATTTTAGACGTTATCGCAACGGTTCCCACTGTCGATATCTGGAAAGCAATTGGTCCCCTCTTCCGATGCATAGCCAGCCAGAAATCAGCTCTCGGAGATACCTGGAACGGTATTTCTCCGTTTACACGATCGCTAATAATGACGTTTGGCTCGGTGACAGGACAAGTGGCAGCGGAGCCGATCGACGATCGGCGAACTTCAACGAGCCGGGCCCGTGACTACGTACCTCGAGGTCAGAAGATCATCGATGCAGATCAGCCACTGTGCACCGATGACTCCGTGTCCCAGAAAGATAAAGGCCGTTCCTGGTCGGTAAACTAACGCGGGCTTCAGCCCGGGGTGAATCGAGTGCACGAAGAGGGTAACGCGATCGATAGCTGACCAAAAATAGGATCTGCCCGTGGACTCCGTGGGAGCTTTATTAGAAAACACTTTCTCGGAGAGCGTTTCTCGCAATTTTCAATTAGCCCAACCCTCGCTCAACGTCGAACACTGGAAGAAGGGTAGACCGTTCGAAAATCTGTTATTTTCAAGCAGCTTCGGCAACGAGTCTTCGAATATGGTGAAAAAAGAAGGACATCGGAAAATTAGCTAGGCCTAGAGGCTACCCCGAGTCCCCCGGCGACATTGAGAGACTTCAGACGGGAAAAGAGTGGCTCCCCCGGGTTGGGGAAAGTCAAAAAGCTTTTTCGACCCGAAAATGTGATCCTCTCCAGTCGGTACGGCGTGTCCTCGTGTTTTCCCAGTTTCGGGTTTAGGTTGTTGCGTGCACGAGGGTTAGGCTCGTCGTTCTCTGTGGCGTTACTGCTACACCACGTGGTCCGTATTGATCCTCTTCGGTGGGCACGCTGAAGGAGAGAGAAGAGAGAAGCAACGAGCAGAGGGGTTGCGGGAGGGAGGTTTGATGCGTTCTCTCGCTCTCTCTCTCTATCGGAGCTTCCCTCTCCGGGTTCTCTCCTACTCTCTCCTATCTCGCTCTAGACGAGGGGCGACCCCTGTGCGAGCCTCTCTCTCGTCGCAGAGGGTAGCAGCCTAGTGCCCCTGCCTCTCGGTCGTTCACCCTTCGTATACACTCGATTCCGATTCTCCGTTCTTCTCCCGTTGCCCCAACCCCCTCGTCTTCACTCCTCCCATTTTCTGCCACCGATACGACCAATCTGAGGAACTTGTCCCGGACTATACTTGACCCCGCGAATACGCGTCGGGAATTAAGAAGCAGGTAGAGCGGTTATGAAAAAGACGGAATTAGAAACCGGCGGCCGACGACCAGAGAACCCGACCAACAGAGGGCTACCATCTCGCCCTTAGGCGGTTTAGAGATCGACGCCAATTTCTTAGGAATGAACAACTCTTTTGTTGCTGCCTTCGAATCGAATGCCAAACCGACGACCTATATACCTTCGAACAGCTTTGAATTATTACCGAGATGTTTGCAGATGTTAATACTTTCTCCAATATCAACCTTCGTATTGTACATTTGTAATTGTTTGTTTATAATGGAGAATTTCTTTTTTCATTGTTTCACCCTTGCGAGGTGGATGTACTTGAGGATTTCGTAGCAGCCATTATTTAACATATTTTTAAACTTAATGTAAATAACTAACGACTCAGCCCTTAGCAGGTGAGGGTGACTCGGAATCGCAATATTGTTTACATTATTGAATATGTCGATATTTAAAAAAATATACGAAAACAATCATATGCAATGGAATTATTCTAGGTTGGTTATATTGACTGTTTGAAAATCTCATTGATGAAACGTTGTTTATAGATATATTTTTATCTAGATGTTATTTTACGTTAATCATAATTATGTTAATGATTAAAAATAAAACACCGATACAGGGTATCTTTGGCATAGAATTTATAAATAATTTAGATACATTTCTATGTCGTTAATAACATAGAAAATGGAATTGAATCAGTGGAATGAAAATAGAAATTCAAGAAATGCGAATTTGTAAAATAAATGTAATTGAATAGACTAACTCCAAGAGTAGTGAATTTAATAGCGTAAAAAGCGTTCGGGAGGATGCAATCAAGGTCTGCAGTTGGAATAATTCATAATTAAACTGCGGATGTTGGTAAATGGATATACTTTCGTACATAAAAGAGAAACTGAGATCAATTAAGATATATCATTCGCCTTATTGAAAGCTTCAATAAATTCCGATTATTTCACTGGCTCGAAAAGGTTGTACGATTTACGTGTAGGAACATCGACAATACATAAAAAGATTACTCGTATTTTCTGCATTTCCATCAAGAATTAATAGATGGAATTTAAAGATGGTAAAATCATTAGAAGGATATTAAACTTTTCTCCTGTACGTTCGCAACTGCAGAATGATCGGATTAGAATGTTCGTATTCGTATAAATTTAAGGGACTAAAATGGCGAATGATTTTACTTACAATGGCATCGACGTCTTAGGGTTCATAGGATAGAGATCGTTGGGATCCGAAAATTATGATGTTGGGGCTTACCTGTAACAGAAAAAGAAAAGATATATGACGAGTGTTTTGGCCGACCTCGTTTCGACGGGAGCTGAAAGCTAGCGTTTCGATTCGTTCCCGTTTTCACAACGGCCTCGCCCTCCGAAAAAGGTTAAGGTCGTTAAAGAACCGTCAAGACGTTGCGACAGGTATACGCACACGCGGCTGTCCTCGCTTAAGTGCGTGCTCACCGTGAAATCACTTCGCTCGGGAAGCGGTTTCCTTCGACCTTGCCTGCCTCGCGAGATCGCGGTTATTTCCAAGTTTAACCTCTTTTTCCTCTTTTTTTGTTGTTGTCTTGGGAAAATATTCCCCGGCCAGGATTAACCAGATTCGATATTGTAATTTTTGTAAAATAGCTGCTAGCAATGTGCAAACTCGTTTCACCAGCAACTAACTTATTAACTTCATAATATCGCACTTTTACAGAGCGAACGATCCGCCGACAACTTTCTTGGAGATCGGCTAGAGAACTCGATAAATATATCGAATGTTTTATTTATTCGCATCGTCGAACATTTGAAAATTTTTCGGACATTCTGTATGCGTGTTAACCCGAACAAGAAACGAGTCAAACTCGGTTTAATACCTCCTATGACACGACCTTAGGATTTTTTCGTTCTACATATTAAGAGAATGATTTTATATATCTTGGTATTTTTCAAGCATTTCGCTTGGAAATCCTTCAGACATTTTAGATATCATTTCCGAACAGTTTCCTTTGCGCACAACTGCGCCCGTCGTGGCTTAAAAAGGGTCTACGGATATATATGATAGCGCTTCGCGGAGTCCTGGGAACCGGAGGAACACGGTAAAATGCGAGAAAGCGTTAGACTGATGGAAGAAGAGCCGAGGAGATCCCTGAGGAATTCACAATTGCACTTGCTCTCGGCGCATTATCGCTCCATTCCAATTTCCTCTATATTTTTCTCTGTTATTAACTTGCCAGAAGGCAAACAAATTTTTATTCGTTTGCTCTTCAACCGTATTTCGAACGTTGTACAAAAAAAGATTTGTTGAATGCTGTTAATCGCTTTAAACCGAACAAGTTGTTCGTGAATCATCCTCGACCTTTGCAGAATACTAACTGTTGTTTTATGAAGATTGTTGGTTACGTTGGAATAATGTCTAGGCAATAGTGGATGAAATTTTTGTCAGAATTTGTCGATCGCTTTAGGGTATCGCCGATGTGTTACAATGGATCGGCTTAATCACGCGAGGCTGTTAGCGAAACCAGATGTCGGTGAACCGACCCCTAAAGAGCATCCTGATTCATAGTTCACGGTCGAATAGAGGGCCTCGACCCCAGCGGGAGAACCGATCAAGGTCATTGACCTTCGAAGGGGATAAGTTTCCGATTTGTCACCGAACCGGTGAGAACGCCGCGGATTAAACCGTAGCTTCGTGAATTCGATTCTGCCGGAAAAATCAATACTGCCAGACTCGCACTGTAGATAAATGTACATTCTATCTCGCACGTTTGTTTAATCGATAAACCAGCAACTTTCGTCCGACGGTTTTCCCATTGTTCTTCTAATTTGTACAACATGACGACACACTACTACTTGAAAAATATTATAAGCAATGTTTAGACGAAACGTTATTCAGACAGTTACACGATATTGGAACTACACAGACATCCGAAGATTTGTTAAATATTTATAAAATCGCATCGAAAAAGGTTAATACGAATATTTTTAGTTTTCTCAGATTTTCATTGAAATCTATTTGAAATAATATTTATTTTCGAATCCACATTTATAATTGCGTTAACCAATTACGATAGCAATCAACGTGTCGCAACTTACGCATTGTTCAAAATCCAGAATTAATTATTGCTCGTTAATTGTGTTCCTGGCGCTACATCACTGTCACTATTAGTTACAGTTCTTCCACTAGGTATCTCGCTCAACGTGTTACAAATATAATTGGCACGATGGTGCAGAAATTGATGTAAGTACCTATCTCGAAACTTGCCGACTAAGAACTGAAGTTGCAGAGCAGTGTTTCGAATGAAAATCTCGTAATCAAACATGACATCAAAATTTCCTCGCAACACCAGTTCTATCGCGTAATTATCCAATTTTCCCGATAAACCGATTTAAATTCTAATCGGAACACAGTAACAGGTCGAAAGCTTTCTAACTCTCGTTGGTCCGAGCAGAACCAGAACCGCGTAAGCAAAATAACCAGACTCGTTATCGTCCGTGGTGTAGCACGGGAAACGCGAGACGAGCGAGACTTCAGAAACGCACGGTTCAATCATTAACGATTTCTCGTGTAACAAATGTTTCATTATTTCGAGGCGAATCACTCGGTTCCCGCTAATTACCGTCGACGAGAGGCCGTCCGCGTGAAAATCATTTTAATGATTCGATTAAGCATCGGAGATTCGCAATTAGGCCACGCCTAGCCTACTTTCCTAGAGTACGTTCACCCCGTGTCGAGGGATGTAGCCACCCTCCCCCGCGCGACGACATTGCACCTGCGCAATCGGATCGACTCGAGCCCACGTGGCCGCCACGTGGTCGACCAAGGAGAGCACCCAACGCGGAGGGTGGCGTTCGCTCGGGGAAAAAAGCTGGCTTCGAGGGGATGAGTATCGACCAAGGGCAAGGGCGAGGGCATGCGTATACCACGCACTGCCTTCCCAAAAGACCAGCTCAAGACGCCTCTACCATGATTCAATCTTGATTTTTCGGAAACCCTCGATCGTGATCTCTCTCGTGCACTTGTTGGACCAATTTCTCAAATCATTTATCACTAGACCACACAATTCATTTTTTAAAAAAAGTGCTTCTAACGTTCTCTTCCGCATAATATTATCAAATCACGAAGCACATTTTTAATTTTCTGTTCAGTATAATTCACTTGGAAAATGATCATTTTTCAGAAATGTCCCTCATTAAAAATACTACTGTCTCTAATTCTTTTTAGAAATTTAGGTAAATCATTTTCAGAACATAGTATGATAATGATAACTGTAAATGGTTGACTGTCGAAAGAATGTGCGAATAATTTGGAGGAATGCCGCAGTAATTGTTCCGGCAATGGAGAAAAGGTGTGGACGCGGGAGCAAGTTAGTGGTAGCAAGAACGGAAAGTTAACGGAGAAGCGGAAATTGACGTCCTCTTTCCAGGCCGCGTCCGGTGGGAATTCGTGCGCGAGGCTTACGCGCACGTTAAATTGGCTCGGCACCGTTTTGGACAGCCCTGACTATTCGTATCGAGCGGCAATGCCAAGGGCAAGGGCGCCCTTCCCCATCCCATTCTTCCCAACCGTGTGCTTCCCCCCACACCCCCGTCTCTCTTCCTCGTTCTCTTCCTCTTCCGTCGAATACACGCATAAGGGCCAGGGACACGCACTCCCGGCGAACTTGTTTTCTGCATGACGCAGCCGACCGTGGAAATTCGGTTTCGATCGCAGATAGGGATGAATCGAGAGGATGATACACGTGGGGGATCTGGTAACGCGTTTAACGCCCACGATACCAATTGGTTTAAGGGGTGAGCCTGATCCGTAGCCTACGAAAAGTCGATTTTTTTTTGCATAAATCGACTGTGCAACCTCTTCAACGTTTTCTCCCGAATTCGAAGATATTAGGCCTTTTTTGTGATTTTATATCGCAAGTATTCGTCAGATGTATTCGAGTTTTTTCGCCTGGATCTACCGTTTTCACAAATATTTTTTGAATAAATAATTTATAATCTAATGTATAATATTAGTTATTTATATAGTTATAGTATTAATTTATAATCTAATATATATAATAATCTAATATGCACAATTCTTTGTTCAAAGTAGTACCATCTCTTCAATTTTTTCTCACGAGCATTTTTGCTCTTTTGTCATGCAGCAAGATGGCCGTAAAATTTCGAGAATGCTGATCCATCGATTGCAATGAAAATATTCTTCACTCCTGAGGAGGATGTGCAACCCAAGCTTTAACTTTTTTAAAGAAACATCGAAGAAATTGTGTGTGGAAATTCCAATGAAATTCAAAGTAAAAGAATTTCAATGCCGGTAGATGTTGCAGTAGCACGTTGATTGACCGTAGCTCGGGTCTTTTTCGACCCAGAATATAAAAGTGGTTCTTCTATTACACAGTTCTTAGTTATTGAACGAAGAATTGAATCTCAACAATATGTTAAAAAAAACAATGATGAATAGCAATTGTCAATATTTTTCAAAAATATCCCGCCTTACAAACAAGATAATCGGTAGCGAATAAAATGGTTTCGTACCTAACAATCCTCGTGCACACTCGTTAGCGTACGCGGTCCCGGAAGGGTAGAACGAAAGAAAACGAGCTCGAGCGAGTGATTGAAAGCGCAGAAAATCGGTCTGCCGTTCACACAGGACACGAATGCGTGGGAGACTATCACGAGTCGCGGATTTTCAGGAATATCCCAAAAACCGTTGGCGAAACACGCTCGCAGCAACTCTCTCCTTAATACTAGGAACAGCTTTTCCAATCCGGCCGGAGCGTGCAGAGAGAAAAGAGAGAGAGAGAGGATCGTGTCCCGTGCCCGCTTTGGCGCTGCTGGGTTTACGTAATGGTAGAAACATCATCGTTAGTCGCAAGACAGTATAACGCCGAGTGCGTTAACCCCGTGGAAGCCGAACACGGCTTTCTCCAACGGCGAGTGTTCCTCCCTCCTGCGTCTCCCTCTTCCTCGTACAACACTTTCCCCTTTCCTCTCAGACGGGCTCGATTAAATTCACCTTCTCTCTACCCTCGGCGCCCACCCTACCGCGCCGCGCTTCTCTAACAATATATTCCTTGTCCCTCCTACCCCTGGCTTCCTTCTATTTCCTATTTGTTTACGTTCGATCCCATTCCCTTGTTCGCACCGCAGTTCCTCGCGTTCCTCTTCCAGCGGATGCACACTCGATTCGATCATGCGCTAGCCCTTATTTTCAAAATTTTACTTCGCCGAAGGTAGGCTCCTTTTCCAAATTTATTTCACAACATCCCCCAAAAATAGTTCCAAGTAATGTCAACGCGATTTCATTTCAGTGGAACCGATGCTGAAATGAAATCAAACTCATCGTCCCTTGTGTCTCTTCAAATTTACTAATCGTAAAAATGTTTAATCACTATTTTTTATTGATCTCTGCGTTGTATATATGTTTTTATTGTTTATACGCTACGTGTTTTGTTAACAAACGCATGTAACGTTTTGATTTTCCTAAGAAATAAACATTAGAGAATTATTATTATTAGTTTACTAAAGTGTGCACGAGGATGTTGGAAAAATTCTGGCAATCGTTGAATTAATAATCGTTTGTTTACACCTAATATGTAAAACGATAAGAGTCATATAATTTTGATCTTGCTGGTTGTCCTTCTCCCGATCCATTCGCTTTCAGTGTCGCTTCGAATTGCGGATGGAGGTCTTGGAGCAGAGTTGATCTCAACCAAGAGTTTAAATAAAGCGGATGATTTTCCGGAGGGACAATGAGCATCCAGTTATTTCCCGGAGGCCGATGACGCAATCGAGACAAATAATTTTGAATGGCCAGGCTGCCGGCATTGCGGCCCGGTGACGAGTTCGACTCGTTTTCAATCAAACGCTCGGTTAGCACAATGACGAGGTTACGCAACGCGCGACCAAGAGCTTCATCGGAGTTTCCTAAACCCGTTCAGAAGCCGTTCCGCGTTGCCAGAGCCGTAATACACATCGTCTGCAGAATCAGGAAGTGAATCTGAGAACCGCTGAGTAAAGAGAAAGTTGCGACCGACATATTTTGCGTTCGCGCAACCATGCGATGTACACGTTAGGTGGCCCGTTAGCGTTGAGGACGCGACTCGCGGAGGATGGAAATGGTCGAGACCATCGCGAGAAACAGAGAGGGAGAGAGAAAAGAAAAGGATCAACCGGTTGGTGCTAATAGCTTCATTCGCTACCGTGGAAAGCAGCCGTGCTAAGGCATCAATTAACGGGCAACCGTGTTCGCACCATTTGCGGTGATCAGAGTGGAATTACTTTTTACAACTGAATTCTTCTTCCCTGTGGCTTTTCCGATGAGACTAGACTACCTGGACCCTGCACACTGCACGTTCAACTGCTCCTTCCAATGATATCCGTCGACATTGTACTTCGAAATTTAAACGATATGTAGTCTGGGACGCTTCAGGTTTTAGAAAGTTTACACAGCGGTTCCCAACGGGATCGATGAACTATTGGCCAACTGCTCGGTAGCACAATTAACCCTGAAACGGTGTCCTGGGTCTCTCGTGGCCCTAATCAAATTTCACTACTGTAATGCAAGATAATTTCTAATAGCTTCTTTAAACCATTGCCGTAGATTTTCTTTTACACATTTACTTTATATTTTGTTAAATATCTAGTTTGTATTATCTGAATATTTAGCTTATATTTTTTAAACATTCAATTTATATTTCTTGTACATGTATACAATATTCAGATCCAATAGTTTTATCACATGAAAAAATGTGGCTTAAAAAATATTTTTCCAATATTTTTGTGCTACTAGGGAAAGGTCGAAGGTAATATAACAATTTCAATCTTGTTGTTCTCCTACTCCACGTTGTCATAAATTTACGAAATCCGTTGTCCGGTGACAAGGAATATTGGTTAATAATTAACGAAGAAATTCTATATTTATTAACCACAGTTGCATTGAACGAATCGTTCGCAAACCCGTCACCGGAAATGGAAATATCAGCGAACGTCTCGGTGCAGAAACGATCACGAGACTAATTAATGTAACCGTGTCTGCACTCGCCAATCTCCATGCGACGGTTATGGTTTACTTATCACGATGTTTCGGACTTTCTAATCGAATGGAGGAAGCGGTTTTTCATCCGTTCAGGAAGTCTGGCTACCGAACGGCGGGATTCCATTGGTTTCGAGGTTTCGGTGTAGGCGAATCGTTCGCGAAGAATCGTCCGGAGCTTCGTGTACGTACACGCGTGTACGTTTAATTTGCAAACAGTTCGAACGCAGGAAGAGGAAGAACTGCGAGAACGCGCAAGTTTCCACGCGGCCGAGCAAACCGATGCGCCATGACGCGCAGCTACTCGCAGTCACTTTCGCTTCGGCCGACATCCTCATTTGACAAGTACGAGTATCTCGTTAATCACGCGTGCCAGACCTCGGAGAACACGTATAATTTAAAGTACCGTCGGACGATATACGTACTCGCCGCAGACTCGGCCTCCGGCTTCTGCCGGTCTTGTTTCTCCCACACAAAATGGCCGACACCGAACCGCATTTATCTCTCCCGTCGCTCTTACCGCAATCTTCTTCTTCGATCTCGCCATCGACTCAAACTTCATCTTGCTGTCGTCGAAAGTTTTACTTGTCACTTCTTCATCGAGCATTCTCTACAGAAATTTTGATTTTTAAAGTGTAGATCAATACAATGTCTATCTACCACTTGGTACCACTATGTTTATCAAGAGACTAGATCCGAGGGAAACTTTTAATTGAACAAACAGAATCATCCAGTCTCTCGACGCTGTTTTTGTCATTTAATATTCGATTAAAGTTACGAGCAACGCCTTGCGTAACTAAGTTTTTCAATGAAATTGCTGTTTCAATGAATTTCATGAATATTGCGACATATTGATTCTCATAGTACTGCGGTATTAATTGTAGGGGAACTAATAGGTCTACCTGGAAAGTATTCCCAACTAATGAAATTTTGATACTTCATTTAGGGGTACTCTGATTTAATGCTCTTTCCAAAAATGAAGAAAAAAAGTTCTTAGAACACATAGTTTGTTGAGTAATAGGTGAAAAACCAAAAAAAAAAAGAAAACTTTTATTCGACACCCCAGAGTATCCCTGAATGACCAATGTCCAAATTTCATTAAGTTTGGAATACTTTTCCAGGTAAAAGACTGGACTAAAAAGTTTAGCTAGCAATCTCGTGTTTTACGGATCTCCGTATTACAAATTAGAAACGCGCGGACAGGAACAATATATTCTGAACAATGGTGTACCGTTATAAATTAGAAAAGTTGGGGAACTATATATGAAATCGTGCTTAGAACACACGGTGGTATGTAACATCGACGCAGGAAGTGGGAAAGCTGATACGTGCAGTTCGACTAATAAAGATAGGAAGTACGCGATATCAGTTACGGTGGCATGTTCGTTAAAAATTAAATAGAAAACAGCCGTCGCGTATTTTCAAACGGCGAGCGAACGGCTAAACGTTCGCGTTTCGATAGCGAGCGACTAAAGGGATCCGGCACGATGAATTTTGCGATCGTGTTCGAACGTAGTAACAATTAAAAGTTCCGCGCAACGTTCGTAAATCTTGCTAAGCAATTTAAACGACGCGTCGCAGACAGATAGCAATTTATCGCTCATACTTTTGCAATGAAAATTGGACATAAATAATTTATAACCGTCTCGCAGTTGGCGGCGTTCGATGCTAAGAATTTCGATCGCAGACAACGAGAATCTACAATTTCTTGGTAGCAATGTTTGCCATTCGTAAAAAGTAAAACACAGCTGTTTCGATGTTCTGAAATTTCATGGATTATTATGGAACTCAAACATTTGATTTTTAAAGTTTATTTCATACAATATATGTATGTATACAACAGATTTATTGTACAAATAAATGTACAAATGATTGATTTTTCTGTATCGTGAATGAAACAGGGTAAACAAGCTTCAAACGGTGCCGTGTTTGATGTCGTGTAAACCAGAAAAGTGTCGCGAAGCTTTCAGTAAAAGTTTCATAAAAGAATAATTCGAAACAACAAAGCTCTAAAGTAGTGCTGTTATCAGCGGCAAACTGATAAAAACTAGGGAAGAAGAATTCCAGTGTTTGTGCACGGTATAAGTCACATTTTGGTCCGAAAGTTCTCCCATTCATCGAGGCATTACTGTACCGGTGTTTCCTTCAGCAGTTTCACCTACGTTGCAGCTATCATTGACGATTCGTAACACTGTGCGAAAACACCACAACCTCCCTTGGTGTCTGCCCTCACTTTCGCCGCCATTCTCGTCTTACCTACATACATGTAGCAGCGCGTGACAAGCATACGGGGTCGTCATTAAGTCTCCCGAAGAAGCGAATCGTTTCTCGCGTCTATGTATATGGAGCACGTGTGATCCGTTTCCTTTTTTCCTTCCACACGGTCCACAGGATACACACGGAATCCCTCGCGGCTGAAAGATTCCAGAATCCGATCGACTCGATCCAGATTTACCGCTGGCACCCACCATCATCGCGTATCGGACGAAAGGAAGATACACGTTCGCTTTGAATACGCCTCGAGAAAAAGAGAACGAGCTACTATCGCGATCAACGGGGAAAGAATAAACGATCCAATAACGACGAATAAATTTGCATGCGAATATTCCCATGAATGTTGCAGCAACCCCGGACACCGAGCGATGGACAACAATCCAACAGAAGTTGACACGTCACGGATACTTTCGCGAACACGGACTTTATTCGCGGATCTACCGAATAAGGTACCTTCTAGTCTGTCGTTGAAAGTGTTTTTAATGTACATTGCAAAAAAAAACACACATTGGACAAACAATTAACAATGAATCACGGAAATCGATGCATCAAATCTTAAAGCTGCAGGTCTTTATGCATTAAACTTTATGAATTTACTTTTTTCCGAAAACTTTTCCAGGACCACAACGAACAAAACAGAAAACTAATTGTCTCGAGTTCATACGAAAATCGAGAATTGTTCTTCTCAACTTTTCTTTAACTGAATACCTTATTCGAACTATTACGAACATTTCTCAAAGAAAATTAGTCAAATCTGTGTCCAACGAACAGCATTTAATTTTTATGTATATTATAAGATAGATAGAAGATTGGAGAAGAAAAAAAAGTGGAAAATGTTCTCTCGAAATTTTGTGAAGCAGACACGCGGTCGAATCCGAGGAAGGAATATCGGCAACGTGGGATGCGTCCGAGCAAAAACGGTCCCCGATGACGATTCTATGTCATTATCAATCAGCTCCGCTAACAACTGCTGACCGGCCCTGACTTGTCCGCGCGAATTACCAGTCACGGGCTCGGTTGCACGCCGCCGCCGCGCTTGCATATCTCCGCGTGCACTCTTCTTAGTCGCGCGTTGCATAGCCGCGAATGCAAGTGCAAGGTAGTGCGGCGGCTGGTAACCGGTAGAGGTGAGCGAAAGTTTCTTACGTCACCCATATACACAAGGCTCGTGCACGGTCGCCAATTGCGAACACGGCTTCAGTTCCAACGACGCGTGTCCGTGTCCGTGTAACAGGCAATCCGGTCGTCGCGTCGGTTTTCGCATAAGCGGTTCGCTCCACCTCTTTCACTCGACCGAGTTTTATCAAACGCTTAGAAAGAAAAAAAAAGAAGAACAACGATGAAATAATCTCTCCCTAACCCAGACGGAAATCTCGACGGTCAGGAAGCAAAAGCCACCGACAAAAATCAATGATATATCGCTCAGTCTTGAAAAGAGCTACCCCGGACGATCTTGATAAGGGTCGCGTAATTTTACCGATTAATCGGAACCCGAGGAGAACGTTCACGGCTCGCGATCGTTCCGTAGAAAGTAGTCGCTGATTTTTCGGCGGAACGTAACTGGTAATTCGAGCCCGATTACGCTGTCTCTAACGTGATTTAGGTGCTTCGATATTCGTTAAGGAAATGATTATACCCCTATCGAGGAAGTTTTTCGAACCTATGCGACGTGTTAAAGAGACTACAGGAAGTCGATGCGAGAAGCAATTCCCTGGGGCCTCTTTATCATAGGTATACGTGCAACCAATGGGTTCAGAGTCCCTAAGTGGGGGAGTTTTTTAGTGGCTAGTGGTGAGATTTAGTCTATTGAGAAACCGAACATCTTGTAGAATGTGCGTAAATGCATTTTTCTTCTTCCACCACCAAACGAAAAAAAAAACAAATAATTAAAAAGAAGGTACTTTGATATTCGATCGCGAAATAGGAGACAGTGTTTAAAATTTTCTGGATTATTGTCCGACGAACATAAATTCTCCCAGAAAGATAAAAATAATAAAATAATAATAAATGCAAAGAATTAAGTGACAGATGCTGTACCTCGCAGCTGATATAATTTTGTATTTTGCAGAAATGTCCGCGGTGTAGTCATAAGATATCTTGATGAAGATACTAAACGCTGGATTCGGATTTGAATCTTCAGGTTCGAGAACCACGTTAGATATTAAAATGTTTTAATCTCACGTTTAGTATTTCACAAATATGGCTAATTGTTGTTGTAAATGATCGAACCTTCGCGAATAAAAATTTGTAATATCCTGAAGATAAATTACGATCGATGACCAATTAATTAATCTTGATGAAGCTTCGTCGAAATGAAAATCCGGTTAGAAAATGTTTAGAACAGCCTTGGAATAAGAGTCGAGAGTGGGAATGGCTGGCGCAACGGAAGAGCATTGTGAACAGCGCTTAAAATGACCCGTCATGAAGCAACGACCCGGAAGCGATAACCGCGAGCGAGGTCGAAACCACGGTCGATAAAGAGGTCGGTCCAACACCAACGAGTCGCTTTTACAGGGTTGGTCCCCGTACGTGTGGACACGGCTAATCGAAAGCAATCTGAGACAACACCGATGCGTTTCAGGCATATTGCGATCGAGCAGATACACCGTTGCATTCTGATGTATTATTATTTTTCACGCAAGAACGCTTGGGAACGTCTCGTAATCTCGTTTACCAAGGAATTATTCATGAATCACGTTTCAGTCGCTTAACCCCTCCTCCTCCTCCGCGAGTCTATAAAACTATAGCGATAATGCGACCGTCGAAATGTTTCATGCAAATTTATATTATCTCGTGGCCCATTTTGTAAGAAAAATTTATTTCTGCCTTCAACAGATGGACGAATTTATTTAAGACACAACTCAATTGTGAAAATGGATTCTACAATTCTTTTCATCGGCCACAAAAGTTCTTTATAGTTTATACAATTTTCTTGTTGGCCAAAGACGTTGTTTATAGGTTCTACAATTTTTTCGTAGGCAGTAAACACTGTAGATTGTAGAAGAAACATTTTATCAAAATTTCATGTTTCAAGGTATACACCATTTCGCGAAAGCTATTGTCAATGTAGAATTTCTTTCATCCCTTTAACAGCGGATGAATATTTTATATAAAATTCCTTCTCCCTGGTTCTATAAAATTGTAATAATAAGTGGAACGATAATGCAACGGTGGATCTGTTTGTGCAATTTTTCATTGTGCAGGTCATGTTCTGAAAATTACTGTGGAATTAGAAACGAGGTAACATGTTTTGTTTTTTTTTCTCGTACACAATTTCAGAACGTTTTTGTTCGTTAATTAATTTAGTTGCAATTGGAATGAACGATTGGAATTTCGTTGGTGAAAAATCGAAAAAACTGTTTTGAAACTGGGGCTTGCGTTCCCGAGTTCCGAGCCGTTAAAGTCAATATTTGCACGGATAATTATGGTCCGACTTCAACGAACGTTAACGTAATTGGAACGAAGATATTGTTTCGCTGGTTCACATTTCACTCAAACTTGGATTCTAACCTCGAAACAGTAGACACTTCTTGAAACAATCCTGCTAATTCTCACGAACGAAATAATGGCTGTTGAACGTTCGGTTTCTGTTCAGTTTCGAGAGATAATATTAGCATAGCGGAATCTTTCGTATCTGAATTAATTGAGAGGCAGAAGGGCGCGAATAAGCGAACTACAAACAACAGAATTTTCCGATACTGACCTTCAGCCAAAGAGATTCAAAATTGCCAAATAAAATGTTTAAAAAAGAAGAGGCGGATTAAGAACACAGAAATAAATCTTAGAAGCTTCGAATCTTTCGTTATGATTACGAGTCGTTATTAAAAAGGCAAAATATAACGAAGCAGCGGATTTTGAGTGGCAAAAGTTTCCAAGTCCAATAGATCGTCAAATTCAAACGTTTATTTCTAGAATCAGATTTGGGCACTCATAAGTAACCCATTAATTTTTGTTAAGTAAAAAAGAAAACATGATATGCGATAAATGTAAAGTACCAGTTAATATAAATCACCTTATACTGGAATGCAAAAAATATGAAAGGAAAAATGCTAAACTGCCTGGATCTTTACCCATTCTGTTAGGTTCTGAGGAACACTTATCGGTCTTGCCCAATATATCAAAGATAATAAGATGTACAAAATATAAAGCAACATTAAATAAATAAATAAAAAAAAATAATACGTTTCAGCTAAAACGGTGATCAAAAATGATGTAATAAACTCCATTTAAATTATGTTAGACAGCCCCCGAGCAGCTCGATGGTGCGCTTTGTGTGGAAGAATTACAACAATAGAGTGAAATGTTCAGAAAGGACTAGGCATCAAACCGGTCTGTCATTGTTAAATAGAAGCCTTGATCTTTTTCGAGTAAAAACGCCTCGCTTTTGTTGCGGATCTCGAGATCTAAGATGATCAATGTTCAGGCGTGCGCGCCTCGGGACGGTTTTCTTTCGTGCACAATGCACTTGTTAGTCGTGTTTGTGTCTCCTATTCTCACAGTGTAGACGACGAGGACTGCGAGACGGCTCTCGGTAACCAGCTGAAAATTCGCGTGTAACGCGAAGTGAGAAGCATTGCGACATAGGCATGTCACAGCGTGAATATCACTTAACAGGTACCCGCGATATGTTGCAACGATCGGCTAGGTAACTAGGCGGAGGGTGAGAAACATCGAACAATGTAACGTAGACCCTAGATCCTTGAAAAATTACTCAATGCGCCCATTAAAACGACCGAAGGAATTCAACTGATCCCTCTTCTCCCCCCGGTGTCTCTTTAACCCGTTTCTTCTTCCCATTTCTTTGAACCTTAATGATCATTTAGAAAGAATAGGAGCACACTCGGCCTTTCAGAATTTACTGTAACGCCTCGAGATACCTCGCTCGCCTTCCAACAAAGGGGTTTCGAGTAGAACGGGAAACAATACCGGCACGAATTGCAATATTTTGCAATGAATCTGGAAGAATGGAATCATTATGACGACGGAGACCCCAGTCAGGTCATCAGTCCGTACGCCGGCCGTGCGAATAATTCGGCCTCGAACTGTCTATGGCAAGCCGGATTTTTAATGAACTTTCTGGGACTGTTTGTAGCACGCCATCGAAAGCAACGATTAAATGGATTTTTTAACGAGCTGCTAGTCATCGACGGTACTCAATGTCTCTTTCGCCTCGTTTTCGCGAGGCAGTGATTTTCTTCAGACTGCGCACACGTCCGAGTCATTCTAATCACTAGACTGCAGATCTTCATGCGTTTATGGCTCACGTAAATATTCAAAAGATGCTGGTAGGATCAACTTCGATAGAATTTAGTACAATTTTTATTTGTTTTCGATATATAAGGATGGTCCCATTGAGAATACAATTTTCTTCCAGCCTACTTAAAATATTTGTCTAGAAAAATTGTAGTCTATTTATCACTGTCAGAAGATCACAAAACTTGCAGTCTCTGGATCATGAACAAGTGCCACAAAAGTCTGATCTGCATGGGGTGTTTCTGTTCAAAGTACGATTTTCCTTCATCCCTCTTAAAATTTTTATCTAGAAAAATTGTAGTCTAATTTCTCTGCCTGAAGATCACAAGACTTGCAGTCTCTGCATCATGAAGAAATGCCACAAAAAGTGTATACCAGGCTTCACAAGTTTTGTGAATTTTCTAATCTGGTAGATCGAAGTGCGACTCGGGAGTCGCAAGTTCGAACAACCCGAGTCGGTTCGAGCACTTGTGGACGTGGCTTAACGAGCATGAGTGCCGTGTTGCAATGGCCCAGAAGCAGTAGCTAGGCGAAGGGTCAAAAACACCGAGCGGCACGGTTTCTAGGCCATGCGCTGCTATCTATAAACCCCTGCGAGCTTCTCTTGCCCCCCGCCCTCTCCCTCTGCCCCTCCTTCCATACTAGATCGCTCGATCCGCTACCTACACCACCTACGGAGCTGCACCTACACCTCCATACCGCGACTACCTTCTCTCCTCTCGTCATCTATCCTTCTCAATCTTTTTCACTTGCTCTCGCTCTGTCTCTCGTCTCACCGTCGTCGTCGTCGTTTGCTGCTCATTGTTTCTTTGTCTCTCTTCTATCGAGTCTCGCTTTCGTCTCGTCCATACGTAGGCCGAACCATCCGAGACGATACGTTTCGGATGGTTCGGGATATAGAGAGCGAGAGCCGCCTCTCGAAATAGAGCCGCGAAATTTCCTGTTCCGCGAAACGGCCTGCCTACGATTCAATCCTCGTCGCTCTAACCCCATAACCATTCCGCGCGTCCACTGTCGCGGCATGCATTCAATTATTTATTCGATCGGTCACGGAGTCACATTTTTCTATTCAATACACCGACGCGATCGCATTATTCGCAAGAATTTATTAGACGCCGCGCGCTGCCCTTACTTCGGTCTATCTTCACCCAGAGTATCAACGTTGTCATTGAATTACTAAATCTCTACGCAGTGATTATGAACGAATAAAATGTTACGAATTAGGTATTAGATTATTGATTATTACATTTATTATTTGATTGATTAGATTATTATTAGATTTGATAAAGATTTTCCTAAAAGGTTCGAATATAAAATTCCATTGACTTTTGTAGAATTTTTATTTGATTTAGATCTACAATGGCTGTTCCCATTAAAAATAGAATTTTATTTTATTCATTATTGTACATGTACACTTTACGTTGTAATGTGTAAGACGAAGTATAAATGACATCTTTGCGAATACGTTCGCGGCCATTTCCGCTATTTCGTTTGCCAGCGAATGGTTTGACAGGGGAAGGAAGAGCATAATAAATGCATTCGCAATCATGCCGGTTTTTTATGAGATCGATTTGATCGCTGTTAGAAAGGATATATCGTTCGCGGCGGCGCCGACACTAAAATTAGAATTGACCACATTACTTTCACCGGGACGATTAGGTGCGCGCAATGATACGGGATTCGTGACGGTGATTTTCAGTGATTCCGAGCGTATGCTGACCGGAGGGGATATCGGTGATACGTAATCGGATGATTTGACTTGTTGATGAGGGGGCCAGAAAGAGCTGTGATGTCTGAGTGACGTTTGCGGCATTTGTCTAGCTGCGAAAACATGGTAAACGGAGAATCGCAACTTTCTTTCTACGTTTCATCAAACTGCAATATGTTCTCACGAAATTGCTAGAAAATCTTTCAAATTATTTATTTACTAAAACGATTCAATAGAACGAAATGGAAATAAATAGAAATAAATAATAGGACAGTTGTAGCGAACCTTGTTCAATATTAAAAGTAAAATTCTTCTCGATCGAAAATGAAATATATAATAAATTTTGTGGTTTCGGCGCACAGTCCGATCGATTATAGAAAACAGCAAATTTGCAGTTATTTAAACATTCATTTTTGCGTCTAAAAAATAATATACATAAACAAATCTGAATAAAAGCTCCTGAAAAAATCTCCAGAAAGATGAAATTTTGCACAGAGGTTTCCTTTATGATTCATACAAGGGATAAGAAAGGATATTTCGAAATTCAACGCCTAAGGGGGTGAAAAAGGGTTGCAACGTTTGTATGAGGAATATCTTGTTCGTTGTCGGATTTCCTTGAAACTTGATCTTAATGCTCTTTGATATAATTAATCAAATACCTATTTCGCCATTTTACAAATTTCAACCCCTAGTAGGTTGGGTGGGGGAAGCTACGTCATCGCGTCTGAGAGCATCAGTTGCCTAGGTCTGGATAGAACCACTGAACACAATTCAAATTATATCGTGTATCCTATATACCAACAATGGGACGACCAAAATTAGGAAAAGCAAACGAAGAAATCGAAGAAAGAAATTTGCGAAACAAGTTTCCAGTTAGGTTGGCATATAGTCACACATGGACAGTCACACATGGACAGCTGTACATTGCCTTTCCCAGATGTTGGTCGAGGGGCGTATCAGAATCGAATGTAATCTAGCGCATAAAAAAATAAAGAGCATTGTTTTTGATGAAACTTTGAATTAGAGTGAATCAATTTGGATGTAATTTGAATTGATAATACAAAAAAATTTACATTCATCCTGATTGTTTTTATTTCACTACTCTTATTCCTTTTTATTTTTCTTTTCATAATTTTATTCCAGAATTCACAGTTCCACCATACCATGTGAATGAGCAACAAAACCGCGAGGCGTTGCAAGGGTTGACGAGCGGGGCGAGCAGGAGGCGGAGCCCTCTATTAATCTATACAATTTAAAAATCTTTTCTTGAAAATATTATTGAATCTCTAGAGAAACAAGGAAAATTTGGACGCTATGCAAAACAGCATACGCTCAGAGTTCGAATTAGTATGTTCGATACGTTTCTACGCGAAAGATGGCGAGCCACGTGACCGCTAGTCGGAAGAACCGGCGATTAGGGGGTCACGGTTTCGATTGTATCGAACCGGCGATCGACCTCGAGTAATTCGGCGCTTAAACTTGACAATGGGCCGTCAAATGGGTGGACTTGAAAAGGGGAAATAATGGGATACGCGTGCACGCATCATTATCCGTGCTTCTTATGCGGTTATACAACCGATCACGCATATCTGCGCGTGTACGGGCTTGCACGAAAGTTCCGCGCGGACCGATCGCGCTCTCTCTTCCGCAGTGGTTCTCATTATCTTTGGCATTTCGCGAAATGCCTCTCGCCGTAACAACGAGAAACTTCGATATCTACGAAAATTCATTTCGAACGTGGAATTTCGAATGTTACGCGGTCTTTCATAAATAATGAACATTTCCTTTCATATTTTCGAAAGGTGAAATGTAGACAGACATTTCGCAAAATTTATTTTGCTTTTTATACAGGATGTATGGTTGCCAGTAACTAGAACAAATGATTTAACAGCATGATTTTACGGTAACACTTACTGTAGCGAATTGTACGAATGGAGAAATATTTACTTGAAACAATGAAATTAAAAAATATAATTAAATAAAATTATAAAATTAAATATTATAAATATTATGTAAATAAAATTATAAAATAAAATTAAATATTATAAATATTATGTAAATAAAATTATAAAATAAAATTAAAATAAAATTAAAGATAATTTCCATGATTTTAGTTTTCCAAATTCTACTGCACCAGTTGATAAAGCATTCATTTTCGTATGTCACGCTAAAATTTCTTTCGATGTATAATTTCACGCACTAATAATAGCGAATAAATATTTATCGCTCGCAAATTGTACGACGCATGTCGAAGTGCGACAACGCCAATCTTAACAAACTAATAAAACAGATCAGAACGTAAAATCCTTTGCACGTCAACAAAGACGTTTTACGAGCGTGTTAATAGACTTACGATCGGCCGACATCGCTCGACAGAAAATTATCATACGCTGTACTCGGCGATCGAAATACATTCAGTCTCAGCGATATCGATTTCCGTAGATCGTTAATCGATTAATGGAGGTATTATAATCGACATAAATGGATGATGCAACGATTACGAAACGACGGCACTCTTGTTTTTGTATCCTAGCCGATATAGAGAAGAGTAGGAGGGAGGGAATTAATAATGAAATTGAAAGGCACGACACGGTGACGGGGAAATCTGCAGTTTCGAATGGCCGAGGAGAAATTCGAGGATTTTTTCATTGCTATTCCCCCCATCTCCCCATCTAACGGTGCACTCGGAATCGCAACTCGCACTGCTCAGCGCATGCTAACTGGAAACAATCCGAAATTTCAGTTAAAAAAGAGTGGTAATCGGTAGAAAAAATTTCTTAGTTCATCCTTAAATAATTCAATTATTTAAATTTAAATTATTATTTAAAATTAATTATCTCAATAGAACGAGTACGTATTGTCCAACTTCTGGTAGAAAGTATTCGAGCCCATTTAAGAGAAGCAGAAAATTTCGTGAAACTTGCGAAGGAAAAAGTGAAATTCAATTCTTTTCAACTTTTTGCAATTACGTTCCAAGATAATCACGTAAGGTCGGACATATTCGTGGATTATCAGTGAATTTCGAAAAGTCGCAGAAACGCAAAAACACTGTTTCTCAGAGTTCAGGGTTTCAATGGAAAGAGCGCCATGGCGTTAGATTGCGCGTTTCGTCTGTCCTCCTCTGTTCCAGCAGTCTTTTACAACGGTTACTTTAACACCGCGAGCTAACGACTTTCACTTAGCGGGAGACTCACTTCCTGAACACGCAGACCACTCGCTATTCCACGATCGAACTAGGAAAAGGAGAGACACCGGTTACATAAAAGGCGGCCGGTTTTCGGTCGGGAGGTTCGGCGGAACCTGAACCTTCCAGGCTTTCAAGGACGGTTATGAGAAACAGTAAAACCACACGATTTAAGAAACAGCACGGACCCGAGTGTTTCACTTAGATCAAGACGTTACTTAGTACAGACTCTTATGTGTAAATATTGAATAATATTGATCATAAATTGCTTCAAGCATAAATTAATGATATCGGCGCATAGGTTCGATCAATTGTTACTAAAACACTATTTGCAAATTAGCACAATATTGTTTCTCAACGTTTCGATCTGCATTTAGATCATTTTCAAGAGAATCAAATTAACATTGCGTCTGTAAATTAATAATTAAATATATATATCGTGGAAACCATAGAAACAGAAAAAGAACAACAGTGTAACTTGAACCACCTGTCAGGAACAACTAAGAAATACTAAAATTGTTCTTACGTATGTAATTGTTGAATTATTGTTAAACGTAGTACATGCTAGGTAATTCTTTAAATAATCATTGTAATTTTTTATTCTAACGATTCAACTAGATTGAAAATACATTATTCGCTAAACTTCAAATGTTCAGTCTTGTCGGAAGGTACAGAAACATACTACACCATGTAAACGGTACCTAAGGGAGTTTGAATATTGTAGATTACAATCAGACTCCGCGAACGTAGTGTTTTATTGTTAGCGTAGAACGTAATTGCACCGAACCAGCGGCAATTAGTCCGACGCTCGAAACAAAATGACCGGCTAAGAAATTCCATTGCGACCAGAAGAGTCGAGGAGCGACTTTTCAAGTACCTTAGCTGAATGAACTGATTAAAAGGCGACGGTGCAATTTATTCGACTCGTCCATCTTTGGTAATGGTTCCCGCCTCCTCATTTTTATGCTCGAGAGGCTGGCTAATCAACTGGACACTCCATAAGTCGCTTTATTAGACTAAGACCTGGTCACTTTTAACGATCAACGCTGTTCAATCGAAATTCTTTCGAAAATTTCCATCATTCGTATCTTTCGAGATATATGGAATTGTACTGTTAAACTTTTGCATACCGGACACATTGTTTCCATTCTACGGAAAGTGTTGCGTGATACTGTAGCTGTTATCGGCGCATTTAGAGTAATTAAATTCGAGTTGAAGGACGGGCAATGAATTTTGACAGATCGCGAGAATCTGGGTGTAGAGCGGGATATCAATTTCGACGGATACATTGTGGATCTAGCTAAAGAATGGGATATCGGGGATCCGTCAAAGGCAGGGCAATTTGTGGAGGATCGAACGTAATTTTCGTATAATTCGATCGGGTCGCGTGGGCAAACGCGAAGAGAGGTTTACCGGTCGCGTCTCTTTTTTCCCCTCTACCTCTCCCGTTCTGGATCCTTCCGAGCCGCGCGATTCTATTACTATGGTTTGCGGTGGACGGCGCGCGATTAAATAAGCGGCTAATTGGGTTACGCAACGGGAAGTGGAATGATATGGATCGTTTCAGGTGAAAACGTAAGCGTCGGCCCGATATTCTTTTATCCAGCGGCAGAGATCCACGCGCGGAACGATGAATTAGAGGAACATCGCAGAGGGGGAAAACAAAACCTGCATAATTCCTCCGATATACGTTTTCACCCTCGACTTTGCACGCCGTCGAACGTACAGACAATACGTTTCGCTTGCACTCCTACAGCTACCTACGCCTACACTATTCCGTTTGAATCATCGCGAATGTATGAAATATTGCACAAAGGATCGGTGGATGGATTACCAAACTAGGACTTCCACGTTGCCGATCACGTTAACCGCGATTATTGTCCTCTTCCAGCAGCGTGTCTTCATTGAAAACGGTTCTGCTACTTCGATCGCGAAATTGCGACACCTCGCCGCGACTGGTGCGCTGACTTTCATGTCGATTCAACGCGTTCCGGAACGGTGAGGGCCGATTCCTCAGAATCATTCGAAGAAACTTTTTTCCTTTGCGGAAATCTTCTCCACGGCTCTGTGTTAAGTTAGCGAATCACGCGGACCAATCAGACAACACCAGATTGGTCCAGTTTTGTTTTTCGTTCATAACTCCTGAACGTCTTCGAATGGCCTTGGAAATCACCGTTTCCGATATCGAAGTTTCGTTGTTCGAAGAAATTACAAACGAAAGTTGTAATCACTGTAACCATAAAATACAGGGTGTCTCAAAATTCCTTTCGGAAATGGGAGGTTCCTGAGTTCATTTGATACAACATTTTCCTTTACAAAAATGGCGTCCGTGGCTTTGTTAAGGAATTATCAACGAAAAACACGGACCAACCATTTTTGTAAAGGAAAATGTTGCTTCAAACGAACTCAGGAACCTTCCATTTCGAAATGTTGAAAGAATTTTGAGACACCCTGTATACCGTGGTGCAAGGGGTTGATAAGTTTTATTTATATAAATGTTTGTGAAACAGGCAGCATTTTCTACCTTCGTTGCAACAAACTGGAACGCGGTAGAAGTTTATTTTATTTTCCAATAATGTTTGGTACGTTGAAAATAATACATGGTCACATTTTCAAATTCTTGTAATAGTTTCACTGTTTCAAAAGCATACAGAAAGAGTTGACGAGCAATCATTGAAATTCGGCTGAGAGCCACTGTCCGGTGCAAATAAATTCCAAGTCCACGCCATTAGGGTAGCTCGAACGTTGGGAAGGGCAACGTTGCGATAGAAGCAAAGAGGAGTATAGCGAGGTGCGAAGGGGCAGAGCGATGTTATTCAGCAGCCAGAAAACCGATGGTTGGCAGTCGATAAGAGTAGCTTGCGGCACGGTGTCGACGTACGAAGGCAAGGCAAGGCAGAAGGTCTCGAGCCGCGAGGTTCAACCTCTAGCCATAGGTCATTTCCTCGTGCATAACCCAATTAAACCGATTATTTAACGCTCCGGCCGGTTCTACGGCGCTCTCTTCCTCTTACACGACCGTCTTCTCCCTCCCTTGTGTACCCTGCCGTGATCACCTTCTCACCTACTTTCCCACCTACTTTCGTTCTGGCAGCTCGACGAAGGTGGCGATTTCAACCGAAAAGGTCCGCCGGGGAACGGTAGGCCAGAGTTAGGGGAGCGAAGCCTGCAGCGAAACGTAACAGCGAGACTATCTCTATCGATACTCGACGAAGAAAAGCCTTTACACAGAGCCTTTAATTTCTAAATAATTATATTGTTTGTCCACGCGGTACGTGCTTTAAGAACGTACAAAAAAGAAAAATTTTCAAGGTTCTAAATCAGAAAACCCCCTGAACCAAGACGTGAAAGTAAACTAGCACATATTTCCCTATAAAAATCACAAAATTGATTTTATTTAGATATCGTGCGGCTCCTATTGTAATACGTGCTCTACTAAAAATGTCTATGCAATCGATTCTTGTAAAATTTGTATTATTTTAAGAATTATAAAATAAAAGGAGAAGATGGTTTAGCGTTAAATGTACTCTAGTATCGAGGCATTGAGATAAGGGCTGATATCGAAGAGAAATTAAAATCGAGTTAATGGGATCTTTGTTACAGCAATAATATAGACAAGTATAGAATTTTTAATTATTGAAATGGCTGGTTATGTCGCCTCCTTACGAGGGACGCATTAAATTGCAGAAACAAGGGACCGATGAGGGTTGAAGAAGTTGGCATCGGTGCGAGCCGATTTTCCCATCGGACCTCTCGGAAAACCGTCGTCCATCTTTGGTTCGGGTACTGCTCCCCGCGTTGCAAGTCGGTCGCAGCTACACTAGTATCAGCCAGCAGCGAGCAGAGCCTATTAGAATTACGCAACTAGTGAAACTATCCCGGCAGCGCGTTGCCACTGCCGGCCACCGTTCGTTCCATCGTGTTCCGTCGATGGTTCGAGCTGGGTCGCGATCATGCTCGCATGCTCTCGCTCGCTCGCTCGCTCGCACTCGAATGCCCCCCACGGGCCTCTCCGGGCGTAAGTTTATTGCCAAAGTTTTTGGACACAACGACCGCGGGTAACCCTGGGCACGAGGAATAGGCCATTGCGCACTCGCGTTGCGAACCATTCGACGTGCATGCACGAAACGACGTAATCTCGCCAGGGTTAGCCGCCTCCCTTTCCCTCCTCTTCCTCCTCGCCACCATCCCTCTCGCCCCCTCGTTCTCCTTTTCGTTCGTCTCTTACGTGTCCTTACCCCTTCTCCACCCCTCCTCCTCCATCTGTACCTCTCGTCCTTCGTCCAACACCTCGAGGTTTTCTCTGTCGTCCTCTCTTTCGCGACCGACAACAGAGTCTGATTTATCGGGCCCGTCATATAAACACACGCTCCACCGATTGCGCAACCGGTTCGTGATCCTCGAATCAAAAAGTGATCGAGAAGTAACCGATTCTTCCCGTTGTCTCTCACGCTTAAGACTTTCCACTGATTTTCTATGAAAATTTCATAGTCCTCTGGATTTATTAAAAGTTCCTAAACGCGTTCAAATTGGAAATGATCCGTGACTTTCGGACCACCAAGTGTATTTCTAACTTTTTATTTTACGATCATTGATATGATAAAAATAATTTCATAAGAAATTATTGTATCTTTAGTGAAGCACTGAATTCTAAGTTGAAGTCTAAATGAAATCAATCTTGTGATTTTTAAAAGGGAACGTGTACCAATGACTTTAAACAATGTCAAACTTTACATTCGATAATAATTTATGAATTCCCATTCGTTACAGTGATCCGATCAATTTCATCTAATAGAATGCTATTATGACGAGCAAGAACGGAGATTGGTGAAATTCATTAAACCCACGAATTTTCGGGTAATTTAAGCGAATTTCTTTTCCACAGATTCGTGTAATTAAACGACGAGTTTAGTGAGTTTATATCGGCTGCGAATGGTTACGGTGATTTTCAATCTTTTTCACGGTTTAATAGATCGTTCGGAGCGCGGCTCGCGTGGATTTTTCCGGAAAACGCGATCCGGCCTAGGAAGATTTATTTTTCGTGAATGTTCGCTTGCTGGGTAGTTTCACTAGTTGCGTAACTGCAATAGACTGCTGTCGACTAACTACCGCTACCGCTACTGTCGCCGCGACCGACTTGCAACCGAGACAGTCGAGATCGCCGGGAGTTAATTCGAGAAAGTTGCGACCGGCCGGTAATTCCTCCGTTGAAAAGAAAAGTAAACTTGCGCGGGGCACTTTTCTTTGTGGAACTAGTTGCTGGTTGTCGATACGATGACGCTTCGAACCTCTGCAGATTCGCGGAAATCGTAGAAATTGATTACGTAAACTTAGAAACCTGCTACATAATCAATCTCCATTTTACAGATGCCAATAAGTTGTACTAAATCACGATTCGGGATGATATAATTGCACTCAAAGATATACTGTAGACGATTATTGGCTATAAAATACTTTAATGAAATTTTTGAAAGAATAAATCCATTATTACGTGTATAAATAGCAAACATACACTTTTAGAAACATGGCTAGCGAACCCGAAATTTCTAACGTTTTTGTAAATGTAATCCTGTTGACTTTGCCGAAAAACTTCCGAAAATCCAAGTTTTAATGTTAGACGTTCACTGGTTCAAAAGTTATGCGCGTTTAAAGTTGATAGATTCGTACAGGATCAATGAAATCTACGTTATCACCAACTTGAAACACGCATAACTTTTGAAGCAGTGAATATCTAACATTAAGACTTGAATTTTCGGCATTCTCTCGCAAAAATCTACACCATTGTAGAACTTGATTTCAACTTACGAAGTTTAAGCGGGAAATGTAATAAAATTTGTACCGGAACAAAATGGTTATGGTTAAGAAAATATTACAGCTACAAAGAAGAGCGTACTATAAAATAGAAAATGGTGGATGGTAAGTATCCATTGACAGATTTCTTCGAACGTTTCTCGTGCATCCACAAGTAACCGATAGTTACGCTGCTTACGTAACAGACAGCCGCGACACTCGTTGTCAAATGGACCAAGCAATGTTGTAACAGCACAAGAACTTCCTAACCGAAGCCTCTAAACGAGTCGATCGTTTGATTCTTTCCGGGAATCAACTTATTTTCACTTTCTTCGTTCCTCTGGGTAATGTTAGAACGTACCAGAGGAATCGTGTTCGAAAACCTAGAATAATAACGTACCATAAGGATATTTTTCAAATTCATTTTGTAACTGCCTCGATGTTTGCACTTGTTAAATTTTCCATTTTTAAATCGACCATTTTCCCGAGTGTGCGTCGCAAGACAAGATCGGTGAGCGAGGTGTCTGACGTTCGAGGGTTAAACAGGTACAAAGTTCAGAACCGCGATAACGAGGACAGCAATGAATGTTATCTGGCTTAGAGAGATGCGTGTGCGGTTGGTTAACGAATGCAGAAGTGCATTGCAAGCGGCGGCGACGCGGCGCGGCTGCAGGCTTCTAGACTCGCCGGCTGATAGGGTTGCGCAAACGTCATCGAAAAGTTCATGATACAAAGTCACGTTACGAAAACGGCGAATGACGCGAACGCCTCGTTATACATCGACACCGGGTGCGAGAAGAACGCCGAGGGAGTGCATCAGTGAATGTTAATGCCAATTCGAACACCACTGTAATAATAATATCACCGTCGTAGTGGCAGACTCACGGTGCGCGACATTTCGCCGTAGAACACATACTGTCAGGTTTGGGATCATTCCTGAAACTTTTCTTTTTTCCAACTAGTGATTTCCGGAGTTCCTTTCTAATTTTCCAGAAGAGAAAAGGACATCTAAAATTCGATTTTTTTTATCAGAGAATACATGTGATTTTTTTTCAACCACTTTGTATGTTACATTTTCCTTAAGAACTAATTTGATTTTAGTGCAGTGGACATTTTATTAATTGAAATTTTCTTTTGGCACAACTTACGAAGATTAGAGAACTAGGACGAGCATCATCAACTCTGAGGAAGTCGCGGGTAGCCACAGGGGACTGTTTCTATTTTGTTTAATAACTGCTAGCCTTATCTGTTTCAATAGAGTAAAATGTTTTCCGTGCATATACATGGAATTTTTTTTTTTAGAGAAATTAGTACCCTAATACAGATTTTGTCACTCTAAATTTTCGTAAAAAGTGGTTAGCGTTCCTGATTAATATTCTTGAACAATTCCATTAATTTTAAATATATTTATTTTGTAAGTACTGTTTAATTAAATGTACATCGGTTGGGTAGTTAATATTCTGAAACAGTTGAAGAGATGCTGAAGTATACAATGGACAGAGGAAGTGTGACTAATAGAGCAGACCTAATGGAAAATATGACCCGAATGGAGTTCGAGCAGTAAATTGTTAGAGCCGACGAAACGAAATATTCAAATATTGTTATAAACGTTTCAGTAAAATCTTCGCGATTAATATTTTCATTGAAAAGTTTAAAGCAGTATAAAGCAACACTTTAATGTCGGCAAAGATATAGTTCGTGACTAACTAAATAGCCATCATTAAAATCCTTTACGTGAAAAGCTAAATTTCCAACTATCCTAAAATCCAACATTTCACTATAAAGTATAGAACACACTCGGAGAAATGATATCATAGCTGGAAGTAATTCCGAGTTCAGACCGGATTTAATCAAATTAAAATGTGAAATTCAATCTGCCGGTGAACTCAAAATGCTACGTCAAATCGAATTTGCCTGCTACTTCTGATAGTCGGCACTGACTTGCATTCAGCTGGGACTCAGCTCGGACTCGGTTACTATTGAAAATGTACCGAAAGCAGCATTTTAGAAAATAACCTATCCTCTATTTTCTCTTTAAGAGTTTTAGAGATCTTCTATATAAATAAAAATTAAATGCTGTTCGTTGAACCGCTGGACCGATTTAGTTAATTCTTTAAAAAAAATGTTCCCAATATCCGGATAAGGTTTTTACAGAAAGAAAAACAATGGAAAAATGGAACAATGGAAAAAACGGGAAAAATGAAAGCGCTTTTTTCTATGGGATTTCTGAATAAACTCAAGATCATAACTCACGATTCGAACGATGGATATGTGCGTAATTCTTTCATTGTTTTGTGCGTTATGGTCCTGGAAAAGTTTTCAGAAATGAAAATTCGAGACAATTACAAGGGACAGTTGGAAAATTCGGACAAACTGCAAAATCATAATTTTTGAAGCGGTACGAGTAGCAGGAAGTATCGATCGCTGTGAGGTCAGCTAGTTTTCTATAAAGAAAAGATGGTAAAATTTGTAAATTATTCCATGATTATTCATCGTTAATTGTGAGACTAATAGGTCATGGTTTGCGTGACAGTAATTACACCATAAAAATCATAGACCATACAGTACCCTAGTGGTGTCACGTAGTTTCGAAAACGAATGTAAAATCTTTCACTAATTCATTCGTTACAGTGTATCAGAATCCTAAGTGCACGTAACGAAAGTAAAAGGTGTACACGAGGCGAGTTCCGTTTATAGGTCACTCGAATACTACATGGAATTTCTGGAAATTCGAGAAAATGCGAAGAAAACTTTTTACATGCAACCTCTAACCTACATACGGGTTTTATTTCTCGATTTTTCGCGAAAGTAGCGTGCCGAGGCGAAAAGTAGAAATAAAAAGAGAGGACTGGAGAAAAACTATATTCTACGCAGATAAGAAATCCGTACGGCTGTTAGTTGCTAACTAAAATTTCGCGTAAAGTTCGAACGTGATTACCGAAACGCAACGGTGTCGGGTCCGTGTAACCGCATTATCAAGTGCAACATGTATTTACGCTTGTTATCTGGTGGAGCGATTATTTACATGCAACGTGTATGATTAACGACGATAATAAAATAATGATGTCCAAAGTGGAGCAGAACTTGAAATTCAAATGTAAACTCTCCTTGCGTTTATCGATTATTATTTATATTTCCTTTGGAAAACGAAAAAACTTGACGGCTCGCGCTACGTTCAACTAGCAATTCGCTAAACCATGCTGACGCGGATAAAATTGAAAATGACCGTAAACAATCGGTACTTTCTATTTCCATGAAAAGTGAGTGAACGTTTTCCATTGAACAACAGTGTCTCTGACATTTTTAATAAAAGCCTGCTCGCGGCACGTTTCGCTTTATTTTAATAGAACCGGGAGTAAGGAAAATCATTGATCCGCTTAGCTATATATAATTTAATATCGTGTCTGAACTGCTTCCGGCGAAATCGTAATATTTGTAATACTCGTAAAACTGTCCATAAATTCGCGAATCAAGCTTCAATTAGAAACTTCGTGCAGAAAATCTCTATAAATTATGTAACGTACATTCCTTGTACAACTTCGCATAGATTGCACTTTCTTCATAATTTAAACCGTCCGTGTCAAAAATCAAAATCTCCGTCACTTTACGAAATTCTGCTGACAGCTGTTCCGTTAATCATAAATCATATTTAATATACAAAATAAGACTGAAACACATATTAGGTAAGTAGTGGGGGTTAGTTAATTAATTTTCGACTATTTCGCTTCTATTTTCCATGCCGATTAAATATAAATGCAATATTAAATTCACTCGAATCATTGCAGTTTTAATTCCTTTCCGTCCACGTTGAAAAATATATTTCTCTATTATATGACGTCAACCCTCGTCCAGGCGACGTGGTACCGGGCTACCTATTTAAAATTCGTATAAAAAATTAGCCGTGTGGACGAGGGTTCAACATGAAGCATAATGTTGTTAAGAGTTATCGATCGTAATGTGTTTAATAGATTAATATTAATGATTTCGGCGCAACAGTTCGATCGTTTAAACAAACAAAGCAATTGTGCAAATACTTTTTAGACTTTCGACGTTTCGATCCTAATATGGATCATTTTCAAGAAAGTTTTTTAAAAAACTGCGTCTGTAAATATGATAGAGAAACGGTTTTGTTAAGAGTTCAAAAGTTATATTAAATACCAAATTTTTATAACTCACTTGCTTTGTGAAAACTATTTAAATTGAGGAGTTGGAAACGAAAACCGTTTACCGATCAAAACGATCTAACCTAACACGCTATTTGGCGGTTAATTCAAATGATGAATACAAGGAACATCAATGTGACAAAAGCGAAACTGAAGTGAAATAAACCACTGTATAGCATTCAGTAGATAGACCAAGTCAAACAAGGAAAAAAACATGTTTCCAAAGTTTAATAGTTGAAAATCTGTAGGATAAATTGAAATTAGAAAACTAATGAAGCATAATATCGTGATTTAAATTCTAAATCAAGAATGAGTAAAATATATTGTTTGTTACAGAGCACCGTTCGAGTGTCCATCAAGGGAACGAAATTCTACCGAACGTGTTCTTTCGTGTCCGGGCAAGAGAAAGTTCGAGAAAATTCGTATTGTGGGTCAGAATGTAAAACGCGCCGGCGAAAGCAATAGTAGGAACCAAAGAATAGAGTGACGGAAGCGATGAGCACGGGAAAGGAGAACAGGTGGGGTGAGAAGGGGAGGGGGTAGAAGCGCAAAAGTTTTTCGTTTCTGTTGGACGAGTAGAAAGAAAAACCGCGGCGTTCCCTTTGATCTCGGGCGATGCGCCTAAATGACGATAATGCATCGGGCAGGATCCATTATCGTTTTCCAAGGGACTGCGATTTTCGTGGGCCGGCCCGACTCAACCCGACTTCAACCCGACACGACTGAACGCGACGCTTTCTGCCAGGCAGCATTGGGCCGCTCGCTGGTTCTAAGCAGCGGCAAAGCGATTCACCTCGCGTGGCCTAAATAAACAACCGAGAATACATCGACCCACGAGCTAGACGAGCACTCGACGAACTCGACGTCGACTTTGCACTGTTTATACGACGGCTAGATGCCCGACGCGGTTGGATCGGCCCCGTCACCGAGACCGGAAACGACAACGTCGACCCCGCTGCCTAACTCCATGCCGCACGATATGCTTTTTTCCCCAACTGCCGTTTCTCGATCTCTTTGCGCCAAACCCCTATAAAATTCTCTAAGACTTCTACGACACGCTATATCGCCGGACACGCCACAGCGTCTGGACACATTGCTATCTAAACTTAACCGTTTGCACTTCGAATTATTTCGCAATTTTCTTGCGAACCCTATACTCTTTTAACCGTTTCATTCGAACTGCAATGAACAGCTCGTTAACCCACACCCTCATTTCACGAACTGAATCTGTCCCTCGGTGTCAAATTGACACAAAATAAAACAAAATTTCAATGTTCCTTTTAGTCAAATTTGCTAATATTTACAAATATATATTTACAAATGAGCTAATTTTTGCACATTAGGTTTTTCGGTTATGTCTTCCGCATTAAAGAAATAGAAGTACGAGAAAAAAATACCCATCCTATTTATAAAAAAAACTAATAAAATCGAAATATGCTCCACTCGATATCGTTCGAGAAAATGAAGATGTCGAAATCAGGTGAAACCCGAATACAACAGTTCCAGCAAGACTAAAAAGGATGTAGCAGATGCGCAACAGGAATGAAAGTCAGGTGATCTGTCCAGCTCCTAGCCGTGTCACCAAGCTTTTCCTAATTTCTGTGTGTTACAATTTAGTCTGGTTGGTCCTGTCGGCGCGCACACACGCGCACATGTTTTCGTGTTTACGTCACAGTGACGTAGAGTACGATTTTCGTTCAATTGTCGCCGCAACAATGACATGCAGCTCGAGCTTCGCGTCCCTGAGAAGCTGAGCGCGTTGCCATGGCAACGGCAGAAGGTTTGTCCTCAGTCGCACAATGGAAATATTCCGGGGGCAATTAAGCCAAAAAAATGACAGGGATCGGTCGCAGTAATCGTCGAGCTCTAGGCACTCTCGTTACATAAGGTAGGCCTAGGCTTGAGAGTAACTGGTTCTCTCTCTCTCCCTCTCTGTCTTTCTCTCGGCAGAGAAGCGTGTCCGCCACGACGCTATCGCAGCGGCCATTTTTCCACCTAGTTCTCGAAGTATCGGCGAATTTTTCAGCGACCTACTTCTCGTTATCGTCTTAAAGTCTTAACAGGCTGCGTAGACGACGGCCTGGTAACTTGGCGTCCCGCGAATCGTGTTCCTCCCCGACTCCCCCGACGACGCGTCTTCGCGCCTTGTCATTGAAAGTGTTCAAGATCTAGTGCAGAACGACGGCCCGAGCCACGTTTTATCGTTGAATAACCTAAAGCCTGATACACAACCACCACGGTCTTTCGCAACAGTCAATGCGTCTACAGGCTGACTCAAATGTCTGTTATGTAATGGGAACGCACACACCGATGTGCTAATTGCCGGCTCGCGATTTCTTTCGCTTCTACGCCGACCGAATCTACTATACTGGCTGACATTAAGTGGACATCGATCAACATTTCTTTTCAAATTCCACCGAACCATCCCTTTCGATATGGTAGAAGGTTTAGTTTACCAGTTTTAATTCAGCCATTTAATAAAAATTTAAAGATCCCTGCATCCAAGATTTATTGAAATCGATCAAGGTTCTTATCAGCCAGAAATAATTAAAAATGGTAACAAATTATTACCATGTTCGAAGATGGCCTTCGAAAAATTCGAATAATACAAAAATTTCTTTCACCTTTAAAGGGATTTTTTTGGTACAAGTGGAACACAAGTTCTGTCCTAGATTTAATTAGATCCCCGTGCAAAATCAATATTTTCTACGTTATTTGCTTACGTAATATATTTAACAGGTTAAAAATAATGTTATTTTGTCAATTCTTCCAAGATGTCTTTATTAGTTTAAATCACACCCACTCAGTTTTGTCAGAAACGCATAAAACCCGCTGCCTAATTATCCCATGAAAATTGTAATTATTCCGAAACAAATGAAACAGAGTTTCTATGAAAATCAGGAATAATCGAGCACGAAAGTAACAGCGCGATAAGTGATTATTCCAAGGAATCGTTCAACCAAATCCGCAGGTCAGTAAACAAATCAGCGTGGAGCAAATGTACATCGAATAGAGAAACAGAAGGATTCCGAGGGAAGGATGCGAGAAGAAAGTAGATCTCGTATCGAACAAACACGGGCGCCCCGAACGTTTCCGTATCAATCAGTGTCGCGCTGATACGCGCCGCTTTTTCACCGACTGGAGGCCATGATAGGAAAGAGTAAAGTGCATCTTGACTCTGACCTACAGAGTCAACAAGTAGCAAGTACGCGAGGAATTCTTATTCCCTGCATTCCTAAACGAAATCAGAGAGGCGGAGGGAGAAAAAGAGAGACGGAGAGTGAGAGAGAGAGGAGGGAGGAGGAGGAGGAGGAGAAGCGTCCGTAACCGACCTCGGTCAACGTGCACCTAACAGCGAGGCCATCGCGGCTAGAACGGGAGACTTCTATTTGTTAGGTGAACGTTTTTTCCCTCCCGTTCCTCGAGATTCAAGGATTCCAAACGCTACTTGACCCAGATCTTCGTTAAACTTCGACCGCGCGCGACGTAAACAGACCGGTAGCTCTCGGCTCCACCGTAACTCTACATCAAATAAGGAGAATGTCATCATCTCGGTGGAGGATGCGTAAAATCTTGTAGTTTACTTCGACGGGAACGCGTTAGAGTGATTGCTCGACGAACGCAACGAGCAAACAGTTAATGAACGGCTTATTCGCGTCCGCTGACGCGCGTACGGACAACATTAAAGGGCTACAGACACTTCGTTCTAACAGACAGACTGTACAGCATTGCTATTTTCTTATTATCAGTCTAGAGAATTGTTAATGAAATATCTGTAACATTTTTAAGTTTCATCTTTTTGTTACTTTCGAACAAGTTTGTCATCTATCTATATAAATAATAATTAAATGTTATTCGTTGGTAAGCGCCATCATTTTTTTTAACATTCATAATAGTCCGAATAAGGTTTTGTGGGTTAAGAACAAATTGGAAAAGTTGTCCGGAAAAATGGAAAATTCATGAAAAAATGAAAGTGATTTTTTCTATGGGAATCTTGTACGAACTCAAGACCATAACTCACGATTCAAACAGAAACATCAGCTGGTAAATAATTATATAATACTTCACGAACATTGTAGAATTGTCATGTCGCGAGTGATTTAAAAAAATGATTTGAAAATTCATTGACACGAAGAACAAATTAACGACACAATATTATACGTCTACTCGTTACGATATAGTTGTTACAACGTAAGATATAAAAAGTAGAAGTCAGTTAAGCCGAACAAATTGTTAAGGAAAACATTAGGTTTTGTCTTAACGATGCGATTAATTTCTGTCTGGAGAGAAACGAATCGAATTCCGAAGTTTCGAAAAATCTTGCGGTCGCCGCGCTTCTGTAAAAAATTACTCTCGCAAAGTGAATTAAACTTTTCATATTATTCTCTGGTCTAGGCTGGCGCCTTTTTCACGGCTGAACGAGCCGTGTGTCGAAGTCGACTCTACCTTGCAACGAGCAATGACTTTTTTCCTTGCATGCGATTATGAATCACTGCATAATATCCTCTCGACGGCCTTAACCGGCAGAAGGAAAACGAAAGGCCGAGCGTACTATGACTATTTAATTCTACTCTGTCGCTTATTTATTTATTCTTTCAGCTACGGAGCCACTGTTCTTACACTCGACAGTTCGAAAAACATTCTTTCCATTGGTCGTTGGTACACGTCACGTTTTATTTCATAGAAACTCAATTTATACGGTGAAATAGACTATTGAAATTTCCGCGTTCACCCGTTAACCACAGTGGATTTTGTGAAAAAGTTACTCAGTTTCTTCATATAACTAATAAATTCAGTCATTCGTTTAAACAATTGAAAAATCGCCAGTTGATTCCAGCTAAATGACCCTGAATGACCTTGGGAAAGAGTTACAGGTCAGTGAATCCATCTCGAGATAGGCTACACGGTGACCTAAATAAAAACACTAGAGTTCCGTATAGAGAACTAGACATCACCTTAAAATTTCCGAAGCACCTAGAGAAGATTTGCGACGACCGATGTCTTTCCCGAAACAGAGTAAATTTTATTTGAAAATATTTTTTACGAGTTTGATGTTCTGTATAAAACGATGTCCCGTTCAATTTATAGCGCTAGCAACTTCCTGAATTGTACAACGAGGGCATACGACGAATACAGTAAAAGACGATGTAAAGTTATCTCCCTCTAATCCCTAGCAAAAAAAAGACAAAATGGAAAGAGGAGAAGAAAAAAGCTGGCAAGAAACGTGGAGAAGTGGTCGGTTACGTGTTTTTCTTGGTCGCGAGCGTGTAACGAGTGCGAAACTCTCGGCTTCACAGCGTGTAGAGTTCATGCCGCCGAGAACCCTCTCTCTGGTTCTCCGGACCAGGAGAGTCCGCTGCAAAAAGGGTCCACTCTCGTACACACGATGTGCACGCTCTACTTGCGATCCGATTGACGGAGGGCTTTCCTCCTGGTCGTCGCTCGACGGAGGAACGCGATGATGTGGATGACGGCTACTGTGTCGACGCTCCTCGCTCTCTCCCGTCCGACTCACGCAACAATTTTCTCCGCAAAAGATCGGTTTCGTTTTTTTTTTATTCGAGTTTCCACAAACATGACCGAAGCTTTTTGGTACTTCCAACGGCCGACTTTGCTGCCAGCTGAGCTGACCTTTTACGACCAAACTACACCTTAGAATTTCTTGATGTTTCCAGCACACAGTTTCGATCAATTAATCACTCCAATAGCAATTTCACAATTGAAATTTTTTCTCGCGTTTCGACCCTGGTTTCGACCTTTTGCGTCTACAAAATATTATATAACGTACTGTATGTAATATTAGGTGGGTTGAAATTAAAGAAAAAATATAAATTATATTTATATAAAATGTTATATTATAAAAATGTTATATAAATGTAACTTGAACTTTGAGAAAATTCATGAAAGTTCACGAAAATTCCTTTGAAAACGGTTCCAACCCAGGGATCGAAACGTCAGGAAAATTTTCAATTGCATAATTGATATTGGAGTCATTTAATTGATCGAAATTGTGCGCCGAAAGCATCAACAAATTATATTCAACATTTACGATCGACATAACTGATTAATTAAACTGTACTTTATCTTGCCTCATCAGACCAGAACAGTTTCTATCTTCATTTATTTTTTCAATCACAGGGTTTATTCATTCTTTCAACGTTTCACATTATTCATGTTCACTTTCGAGAAATATGTATATTGATGCACCATCGAACTTTATATGCAAAGATGGAGCACGTTCCTTTGGCGGGTACTATGGTGATTAAATCCAACTGCAATTTAGATAATGAATTTCGCATGTGCAGTATGTACACCTACCACAATAAATTCATTGCTCGTTTCGTGGACGGTGCAAGGTACGCTGTTTCACGTTTCCACGCCGCTGTTAATATTACAAGTTAACATAAGCGTTTCTTCGATGTTACGAGTGCCACGAATGCTCTAATAAAAATGAAGAGTCTCGCGGACATTATGACATGATATTACGAAGAAAACAAAAATGCGAACAAAATTCAAGCGTCTTTTTTAATATTACAACGAACAAAATTCTAACAAAAATTAAGCGTTTCTCGAATATTATGACACGATATTAAAACAACATAATTCTAACAAATATTAAGCGTTTCTTGGATAATACAAGTGCCACGATGGTCTAATAAAAATTAAGAGCTTCGGGGACATTGCGACATGATATTAAGACAAAAGTATTATAACAAAAATTAAACGTTTCTTGGATATTACAAGTGCCACGATGGTCTAATAAAAATGAACAGTTTCGGGGACATTGCGACATGATATTAAGACGAAAGAATTTTAACAAAAATTAAGCGTTTCTTGGATATTACGAGTATAACCACGATGTTCTAACAAAAATGAAGAGTTTCTCGGACATTGTGACACGATATTAAAACAACTTAATTCTAACGAAAATTAAGCGTTTCTTGGACATCTGTTTAATAAAGCGACGCCAATCAGTTTACGTGCAACGCGAAACCGCGTACGGGGGCATTGCCGCTCGTTATCGCCAAGTTTTAATGCAACGGTCATGTTTACAAGCGTCGAATGAAGGAGCTGTGTCAACAAGATAATTCACGGTCTTCTTCTCTTTTCACATCTGACGTATGTATTAAGTTTAACGGGTTCCGGGTCGATCGGCGGATAAGCACGGGAAAATCGTGCGCGTCCGCTAAAAAATGGATACCGGCATGAATAGAGAATGAACGTGCACGCGACCGAAGGCGAAGGAAAGTGCATTGCATAACATAATAAAAACTTCAATAACTTCGTCCTATATTCCGAAGTAATTGGCCTTCCTCTAATATGCACGACACCTTCTTGCCGCTGCCGTCGGTAATTCATACCGGCGCTGTTACACATTCTAAAAAATCTGCGAACACGCGCTCGCGCGACGAGGAACGCCTTGTTGCGTACTGCCTTACGCAAAGACTGCTGTGTGTTTTGCGCGGTTTTTATTTTCGTTTGTTTCTTGTTACTGGAGATTGTGGAAACTGTGCACCTCTTGCGCTAAAATTTTGCTAAACACCTGCGAATAATAGTCATCGTTTTCTCCCATTCGAACACCGAAGGAGGCGCGTGTTTGTGCAAACACAATGACAAAACTCTTTTGCATTTATTTTTCTATGAAACCTTCAGCGACGTAACATTTTGCTGATTAGAACGAGTCCAAACACGATGTTATTTCAATTATATTTATCTGAATAATTCACGATATACCTGAATTCTCCATGATCAAAAAATTTATCCAAAAGAAATGTGACAAATACGTTGACAAAAGTTTCACAGGAAAATTATTAAAAATTAAAACATTTTTGTCGATAAAATGATTTTTGTATTTTCATAAAATCTGTACGTAGACTGTTCGCTTTATATTCCTCCTGTTATAGCAAACTTCGGATGCTACGTTTATTCATCGGAAAACAGTTGAGCCGAGCATCTGCATTAAATTATTCTCTCCCGCTAGAATGTTTTATTTCCTGTTGGCCAAACTGAATATTTTTAAAGTGCAGTTCAAGTTCAGGCTTCCTACCCGGTGCATCCCAATCGAACGACCCAATTCGAAAATCTCATCAACCTCCCGGTAACTAAACATCGCGAGTTAGAACGCGCGTCGAACGTAATTTCGATCTCGCAATCCGACCAGACGGGCTGGAACAATTTCTGAAACATTTAATTTGTCCTCTCTGCGAAGGCCAACGATACCAACAAAAATTTTCATCTCTCCGAATTTTTTGAAAATTTTCAAATTCACCAAATCTACTTTACAAACCTTCTCAAACATGCTCCAATAAAGCATTTCCTCTAATTCAGACTTAAAACTATCCAAACCATAATTTCCGCGATTTCAGTTCGACTACGACGAACTTACAATTAAAAGGTCGTCTCTTCCTTTCAAACCTCGACCAACGAGTGCAACGTTTACAAACTATAATCGACCGAAGCGTTCAGATTTCACATAGCTAGTCTCATCAAATTAAAAATTATCCAATCTTTCTAAACCTAATCTCTACAAACCTTCGCAAACTTTCTCTAACGAACTTCAAAGACTGTCGAACCTAAACTTCTCAAGCATCCCTGAACGAGAGCCCCTTAACCAACCCCTGGACCATCGTCTCTCCGCAACATGGTCTAAACAACTCGCAGCATGAAACCGAAAGATTCTGTCGGTGCAAATCCATAAACCAGAAGGGCGCCTAGTGGAACAAATCCATTCCTGAGCCTATCGTTACTCGCGTCGAGCGTGTTGCACACGGCATCGACGCACACACGCGCGGCTGGCGGCTCGAAGCACCGAGTACGTGTGCCACGTATGTGTCCTGTAGTTGCATGACGCGAGTGGGGAGGGGTTGCACCGACGGCAGGGAGAAAGGGGAGGGGGGAGCAAGAGGAGGAGAGGGAAGAGGAGGAAGAGGAGGAGGAGGAGGAGTAGGAGAGGAGGGTTAGGTGTAGTATCGGTCATTACCTCCATCGAGTAACTGGGTCAGTCGTCACAGCGCCTCGGTTCGCTCACCGGCTGCCCGTTTTACAGCGTTCTCCCACCCTCTCTACCCCTCTTTCTCTTTCTGTTTCTCCGTTTCTCTCGTTCCTTCCCTTTCACGGTCTCTCTCCCCCTCTCTTTGCTCGCTCGCTCTCTTGCTCTCCCTTTCACCGTTCTTTCTAGTCCTCCCTGTCTCGCTCGATCTTTCCGTCGTCTATCGTCCCCGCGCAACGTTCCCGCACTCTGAAACCGACATCCCCACTTCGGATACCTTCTACACGATTCTCGAAGCGGCCGCAGGAGGTTAGACCTTGGATTCGAATCGCGGCTGTGCGGAAAACATCCGCCTTTTTTCCATGTTCCGCTGCCGGAGACGCGTTTCACGGCTGCGGATACAACCTGCCTGTTCGATCTCTCGACAAACGGACCACTCTTTTCACTGCGCTCTGCGAACACCTTCGCGAGAACTTGGATCAACGTTTCGGTTGAGGGTTGATTCTCTTAACGCGGGGGTTGAATTGTTTTTAACGATTTATAGATGAATTCTAAAATTTCTCTTGATTCCTCGATTTCTTATCGTTCAAAGGCGACAAAACCAAATTATTTTTTTTTTAAATTGGATGACCTACGGATAAGAAATAAAACGCGTATTATAGGTGAATCGAAGGTATTTTCAGCAGCTCCTTCAGCCTCCTGCTAATTAGAGAGCTTACCCGACGTTATATTATATTTATAGAACTAATTCAATTATAACTCCTTGATCCGCTGACTAATTAGCGAGATTGAATGTTGTACAATGTTGTGAAACGTAAACGAGCTCATCGATTTTACCCCTATCGTTCAACATTAATATATAAAATTTCAAAGTCCAAATTGTATAACAAATAATATAGTGTGTATTGAAAAAACCATATCGAAGCTTGCGCAAAACAACACTTTGTTTTCGTACGCGAGAATGACGCAGTGGAGCCGAAGGAAGCTAAACCTTGGAAATATGAATATTGTCCAGGGTATTTTCCCAAGGGTAGGTTTCGCAACAGCGAGCGACTTGTCCCATTCATTCGCGAAAAATATTCCCACGGGTGAAGATATGCTACCTGTTGAGGATGGAGCGTAACCACGTGAAACCGTGGGTCCCACGTGACACGTTCGACGCGTCTGTGCAACGAAAAGAAAGGACGGCGGCCGATGCGTTTCGTTATGCAACGGTGCTGCGGCGAAGGACAGGTCGTTTACACGCAGTATGCGATAGCAATTACGCACGACGCAAGCGGAAGAACGGGAGCGACGAAGGGGGACGACGCTGTAGCTGAAACTATAGCTCGAGCGATCGAGAGAGAAGGCGGGGGTGGCAACGGGGGCCGTTGAAGGGCGAGAGGAACGGCGCGGACTAATTCCAGCCGGCATTAGCATCGCGCCCCGCGAGTAACAATACCGAACCTAATAATTGCAGCAATATCCTAACCCTTTCTCCGTCAATCTTGCTGACAATTAACTTCGACGCTTTCGACTCGGACGGGAGGGGCAACCCTCGAGGCCCGTGGAAAGCGTCTGGCCAATTATCGTTAAGCTCTCCTTGTAAATTTCATTCCAACTTGCTTCCCGACTGACAAGAACCAACAACTCTTCAATTGGCGAGTAAATCATTAAAGAACATTAAAGCGAATTTTAATGTTTTTGAAAACGTGTCCTTTAAAGAAAATTAATGTTTACTTACATAAATGCTGGTTAAACATTTTTATCGACGTTAGAACAATTACTTTCAATTGTTAATATTTCTTTTTATTACTTGTAACTGATACAATTGAAATTAATTGAATAATTATACATCAGGAATTAAAAAACTCCCTTACATCCTCTACTGTATGAAATATGAAGAAAATGTATTTTTAGAAGAGCAGTCTGTGTAAATTTGATAAAAATCTGTCTGTGTGTGTTGAATATGTTCCCCTGTTAATCAATATTGCATAAAAATCCTCGTGCTCGCAAGTCGGTATTTTTTAACTGTACACGGAATCTACAGAATGGACACTTTAATTTCGACATATTGTTTTAACAACTCGTATCAAACTCTGTAAATTATGCTTTAATTATGATTATGTAATCGACTTTTTATTATCAGCTGTAATTTATGTGAATTCTCTGGAACAGTTGTAAGTTCAAGAGCTTGATCTACATATCGTACAGTCATTACCGTGATACGGACGATCGTACGGTCCATCGCGAATCATCGAACGACGTGATTTTGGTAAACAGCCAACCGAAGTGTTCTTCGATCTATATTGAGTTATAAGACTGTCGAATCTGGATATCAGCCAAATCACGGCATTTCCAATTACTGCTTAGTAATTGGCTGTTTGTCGAGACGGTTCTCACGAGTTTGGTGACTATCCAGCTACCAAGTTATGGAACGTCGAACTGACAGTCTGGAATCTGTGTAAGCCGAAGGCAAAACATCTGTAATTTCGGATACCACATGGCCTGGAAATGTGATCTTTCCGTGACTAAAAGTGTTGACATTTCCGAGATTACATACACAAAGGAAGACCAAATCACGTTGTAGTAACAACCACGAAAGTCGCGATATTTTTACAGAATAAAATTCGGTAATTATATATTTTGATGGAATTTGAATATGTTATGCAGCAACACATTCTGAACAACTTTTTCCTTTTCCAATAAAGGAAAATATATTTTTTTCTAATATATTTTTTTCAGATATCAAGGTCATCAATTTTTTTCTATCGCGATGTAATAGTAGGGTGAAGTCCTCTTCAATGACATATTATACAATGACCTTCGTGTGATTCTAAGTATGAAAAATCCATAAAAGAATTGCAGGTATTATATAGTGATTAATATACTACACTAATTGTGGTTTGGTTGAACTACTTTGGTTGAGCTGGGACACCCTGTATATATATACAAAATGTGCACACAGTATATATCAAAGATGAGCTTATAAAAATATAAAGGTTTTATATATTTCTATAAAACATCATTAGCATTCATGGTGACTGATACAAACATTAAATAAAAGATTGTCAATGTCGATGGGATCAAACCATTAATCCAAGGATGAAAGTGCTTAATGTCCAAAGCGAACCATTAAAAATTCTAAAACTGTGGCTCGATTGCGTAACGAAGCGTAAAACTTCAGCGACTATCAAACCGTAAATTTCGAACTCCAACTTCGCCGCCTCGGTGACTGTTAAGTCAGGAACTCATAAAGTTCGCCTATCGACTCGCATAGTCAGCGAATCCGCAGCGTTACGAATGGGACCGCAAGCACACAAACTTCGTACACCTATTGTCACCGCAAATCTGGATCTACGATTGCTCGATGAAGAATTAAATTCCTAGACTGTCGACACGGGAACTCTGTCAACAACATTTTTTTAACGATACTGCTCAAACAAATCGTTTTATACCCTTCAGCATATTTTCTAATCTCGACGATTCCGTTACGACGCGTTAGAAATGGACATAACTGTATCCACAAGATGAAAAATGTAAATGACAAATCGGTTTTATAACGAAAATAAGGTGCAATTTAAAACAGCAGACAAAAATAAGAGATTTTAAGAAAGAAATTTTTTTTAATTACATTTTATCCGCGTATAACAAGAATTGAAAATTAAAATTGTTGAGAGAAGAGAGAAAGAAATATTTACTACAACAAAGATACGAGTAGTAGAAACAAATCGGTATAAAAATTGAAAAATTATTTCTTCCAGCCAATTAAAAACAAATCTAAGAAAGAAACAGAAGCTTTTGCTTCAATTTCCTGTAACGCAAGAAATGATCGAATTCAGCATAAAAGCGACAAACCATAAAAATTCTTGAAAATTCTGAGGATGATTCCTGGAAAGTTTCTTTCTCATTAAATATTTCATTGAGAAGATGCTATAATTCAGTGTGTACGATAAACCATAGTTCGATTAATTATTCAGGAATTAACCGGAGAACGGGCAACGTTAATGTTTATAGAAATTAGCATAAAAAGGTTCAGGTTGAAGAAGCCTGACCGCGTGTTCGACTGTCAAACCCGTGTACCTCGTAAATAGCGAAATCCGTTAGTGCCCGGGGCTGTTTGCGCATCATTTGAATAATAAACCGATTGGCCGTCGATCGTCGTGCAACAAGAAGACATGCAATTTCGCGAGAGAGTTAACAGATGCTTGGGAAACGTCCCAGGAAGCGAATCGTTATCCGCGACGAGAGAGTCGATTGAACCTATTTCGCTGGTGGGTTGAAACGCCGCCAGGGCTAGTCCGTATTTGTGACGCAAAATTTCTGCTAGGCTCGCTTGCCAAATAAGCTCGTGGGACCGGATAAAACCGGCCGGTTATCGCGGAGTCGTGACCCAGAAAACAGTCGCGGAATAGGTTGCATAGGAACTGAAAATTATTGAGCCGCCGTCGACACCTACGGATGGAAACTGTGTCTTCGTTACATGGGAAGCCGCGTTTATCTCGCGCGAGAGTCGGTGTCGAATAACGCGTGCGGTACAGAGAATCCTGCCTGAACGTTTACTCAAACGTCTACCGAAATACCGACGCCGTAAATCCCGCAAGCTCGCGTAATTGCGAGAGGGATCGGTGAATTCAAAATGTCGATCACTCTGCAAACGTCGATTTCGGAAACAGAGCGGCATATTTTTAATGTCTCACCAATATGTTGGTTTTTAGCGAGCATATAATCTACCACCCCACCAATCAAGTGTATTAAATATGACAAACACTATAAATATTGGTCGAGGTCACGCCAAGACGACAACAAATTTCTTTTCTCAAACACGTAACTGATTTTCTTCCAAACATTTTTTCATCTGGGTTACGCAGAACACCCTGTATATATTGGACAAGTATGGTGCGTAAGCATTCTTGTACTCTTTTTTCCAAGTTTTTCTATTGCATTCTGTAGCCGACCAAAAACGTAATTGATTTTCACTCAAACATTTCCTCATCTGAGTTACGCGGGACATCCTGTAGATATTGGGGTATGACACGAAAGCATTCTTGTACTCTTTTCTCAAATATAAATCCTACATTATACCAAACGGGCTCCTGGACGAAAGGGAACGTCAGCTGAAACGAGCAGTAGAAAAGTGACCTATCGAGCACGTTCCCACCGGAAGACGATCGACCATCGAAGTAGTTTGCGCGGCTTGTTTCGTGGCATAAATATCCGCGGAACGGGGTAAATTGTAGGCGACCAGTCGAAGTGACTTGCACGTCAGAATTGCGAGCGGCGCGCGATTAACGGGTTCGAAGCGTTGCATATCAGCATTATGAGGGGCATTCTGGGACAAAGGTTGAAGAACGCTCTCCGCAAGCTCTTCCAACCCTCCACCGAGCTGCCCCCGAGCCTTCTCTTGGCCTCTGTCCCTGTTCAACGGTCAGGGTCTCCCTCTATCTTTCCTTTCATGCTCCGTCTCCCTCTCGTGTTCCACCTCTTCCATCACCTCGTTCAAACCTCCTCCTCCCTCCTCTTCCTCCCTACCTTGCCGTGTTCGTCAGGCAATGCTCTCTTCGTGCTTTCGTCCGACCTACCCCAATATCCAGCTTTCTCTATCTCTCTTTCTCCCGTTATCCCACTCCCTCCCTCGTCTCCCCCTTTTCACTCTTCCCTCTCTCTTTCTAACCCTTTCCCTCGCAGTTTCTCCCCCTCGATCGTACCCCTACCTTCAACCACTCTCTCCCCCTTCGCTCATACCCCTACCCCACAGTCGCGGATGTACCCGATGACTCTCTCCTTCCGCCTCAATTTCTTTCTCCTTCGACGACGTTCCCCGACATTGCTTCCACTCTCTCTTACTCTCTCTCTCTCTCCGCCGATGTACGTAAACTGTTCTTCCGGGACGGTGTACGCCGCCCCACCCTGCCCCCGCGTCCTCGACCACCAGGGAAGATCAACGACGCCGGGAACTACCTTTCAGGTGGGAACGAGACCATGTTTTTGGATACTGACTTTGATAAGTGAAACGGATTCGAGGGCCTTGATGGATTCTTTCGGGCTCTTCCGGAGTTACGACCGTTTCTTTTTTTTACGCCTGTTTTTAAAGCGACTAAGATGAGGACACTTCGGGAAGACTTCGATTGGATTGTCGGGTCGCCAGGGTGGACCTTGGATCATTTTATTGGCCGACTCGCCGGGGTTTATTGGGGAACGGGAAACTTAGATTTGATGTAGTGAAACTGCGATTTAGTAAGCGCTCGTTATAAAGGGTCTAGATAATTTTCTTATTTATTGGTATATGCCAGTGTATTCTGAAAATAACTTAATTCAAATGAGAAAATATTATTCTTTATTGATTTGTTTTATTTTTTGAAGACACCCGGTATTATTAAGGACTTGTGAATATCGTGAGAAAAATATAAAGAGATGAATCGAGTTAAGTTACTAAAATTTGAATTGGTTGTATCATTTTTTTTCGTGCCGTTACAATATCGTTGTATCGTCACTTAATTTCCATATGAATGTTTAGAGTTGCCATTGAAATTCTTCGTTAATTTTACAGGTTTAACGAGCAAGTAGTTCTGCGATAATTACGCTGCTTCGAATAATTCGAGGAATATTGTATAAATGCATAATATTGTTTGATAAATACATTTTTTCGCATCGATACGTCGTCCTCTGAATTATCGAGGAAATCGATTATCGGATAACTTCGGTGAATTATATAATTCGACATCGGAACAGGTTTCGCTTCATTTCCTTGTATTATGAATTCCGTGTAAGACAAATCTGTATGCAGATGAAAAATCTGAAATGACAGATAAAAATGTTCTGCTTCGAGTGGACATAAAATAACAGAGGAAAAAATTCGTGATTATACAGGTTTGAAATTTAAATTTCAATGAATACAAAATTAGCCGTCGAAACAGTTGTTTATTTGATACGCGTGTGATCGACGGGTTTGTTAACCGCAATTAAGCTGACACACGTGTAAATTTAAAACTGTCGACATTACATGGCTCCGAGAACAAGATTTTTATTATTTTTCTATTTGTTATGAAAACGCCATAAACATTCATAGTCTATATTAATTAATATTAAATATTGTGTTCAGTCAATATGCAAATATGCAAACCATAGCCAAAGGATATACATACAGGACATACATAAACTGATACAGTAATTAATGTAACACTTAATATTATTAAATAACACCGAAAATCCCAATCTACAGAAACCTATAAAATTCGGAATTACAATCGTACCAAAACCGTTATTACCACCAGTAATTCAATCTTTAATTCATCAAAATATGAAACTTTAATTGCTTGTAAAATTTTCAAATGCTTTGTAAATTTACGAAGAGAAAGTTGTGAATTAATTTATACAGTTGGTAAACGCATACATTTATATTTCCAAATGCAAATAATTCATAAAACAAATTCGTTTTCGATATAAATTTTGTGTTCGTTTCCCGTTTCAGGATAACAGTTGATCTCTGCTGGTGCCACACATCTCCAGAAAAAAAAGAAGGGTAGTTATGGGATTTTAATCGCGTCTATCGCAGATTGTTGCGGGGGCCAATCTCCGCGTAGACAATAATCTGTTTATCAACGTGACGTTCGCCAGTATTTCGAATCGATAAAGCTCGAGTACGGGTGAAGATACGTAAAAATAGATACCGACCTACCCCAACGGGCTCAGACATTCCACCCCCTCGGCCTCCGTCTTCTTCGGATCTCTTATCGGAGATCTCACGGAGCTCTTCCTTTCTCTGTCCACCGTCTCCCTTCCCGTACAACGGTCTTCCACGAATACTTTATGCTATCCGTGCTCTTTATCCTCTTCATCCCCCTTCGTCCCCCAACCCCTGTTTCGTCGATCTCGAATACCAGGACGCAACTTTTTCCACGAGCAGACTGGGAGAATCTTCTCCGTAGTCGAAAGTGGGTCGGGGGTGTTCGTTTCGCGGGAATCGAGCAGAAGGAAAGAAGGTACCCCTTTGAGCTACCCCCGGATTGGGAAAAAGGTCTCGTTAATAATTTATGAGCGCCCTCGAAGCCGGGCTAAGGTTAAACCAATTAGTCCGAGGGGTCAACGTTTCCTTATTTAGGCGATTTGATTCGTATCAATTTCTAGACAATTTACGAAGTCAAACAATTATTTTGAGCAGTATTTTCAACCGAAACAAAATTCCCTAGTGTAGAATTCGATGCCTGTAATGGGTCAGATTTTTCGAAAAATTTTGCGCACTTGAGTGGGGAAAATGGTAATTTTTATCGTAATCTGTAACGTTGTTTATACATCGTCCAGAAATTTACTGTAAAACTACAGTGTAACCATGGTAAATTTTCTTGGTGCATTCTGCATGTTCAATAATATGCTTCTCCCGAAGAATAGCCGGGTTGGTTTTTGTGGGGCCGCAATTCCAGATACGTTTCGTATTTATGCGGCGAGGTCGCAATAGGATTACACGAGTCTAGCCGATACGATGTAATCGGAGCTTTAATCGTAATCGAATAAATCTAGCATGAAATAGAATGTTTTGTGACCCAGTTTGTAGAGGAACGTACACAGAAGACGGACGCAATCCCCGGTTACTTTCCACCCCTCGGCGTCTTTTCATTTCTCCGGAGCGTCAATTCTCTTTCATCCCCTCACCCCCGGGCTCGCGGTATGCGACCGCTTTAAAGACCCACTTTAATACGTGCAAATGTATGCAATTTACTATATGACCAGGCTTGCGGGGAGAGGTCGAAAGGATGCCGCGATAGAGGAACAGATTACGAAAATACTTTTCATACTTTGCGGACTACGTAATTTAACTAGAATAGATTGGGTCGAGTGCGGTAGATATTATTCTCTCCGTCGCTTCTCGCCGGAGAAAATTCAAATGTCGCAAATAACAATTGCATAATGCCGCGGGGGAAAAGCTGGATAGCTGGAAGATGGTCTTTCAACCGGCGGATTAAATCGACAGTCAAATTGTTTGGCACACAAGGGAAAAACGTTACAACGAATTAACGAGTTTTCCCTACTTGTCTTACAATATCGTGTCACACGCGATCAAGATTCTGAATACATTCTCACTAAAAATGTATGCAAATAATTCCCTTTAAACCGAAATAAAATTCTATCTTGGTTTGGTATACAATTTATATAAAGATTCTCCTTTTCTAGGAAATCATGATCTGCAAGAAAAGTTATAGCCGCTAAAACCGTAAAATTTCAAGACTTGAAATTCAAATATTTCTTTGAACGTTTAACGCAATGGATTTTTTGTATTTATGCCAAGAAGGAGTTGGTTAAATGTAATATTAAATATATAATGGAAGAAATATACTTTCATTCGTCTCTCGTCTTTCGAAAACAGAAAATTAATCCATCGACAAATGGATTTCTGAATAGCTAGATTTTCCGCGGTGGCCCGATGATTCGTCTACTAATTACGAATTCACTAGCGAAAACGACGTATCGCTCTCGAGGCGCAATAGATGATTTTAATTGGGAAGTGGAATGAAACAACCGCTGAAAATACACTCGAAGATAAAGTGTTGATCATTAAAGTCGGTTGGGAAAGCGTAGTCTGCCCGCGCGGTTACGCGTGGGTGGAAAACGAGAAAGGTCATTTCGGTGACGAGCCGGAATGATTTCAGAGGATCGTCGTAGTCGTCGTCGGTGTTCGCGATCGACGAGCCGAGCCGCCTAGAGCGTAGTCTGATAAACCGTCTATTTTTGCGAGCGTGCAAGCCGCCTCTGCGCGGTGCAGCGCCGCTCTGCGTGAAGAGGGTCGTGCCACAATGCATGCTGACCCATATTCGGGTCGTTGCTATTTCAGATCCATCCTTTCCATAGAGGAAGGTCGTCGGACTACGTGGCTCTGCGTCGTTATGTAACGCTGGCTTGTTTTTAACGCCCGCCTCGAAAACATGCGATCCTCTCCGCACGGAATATAGACACCATTTTTCTCTCTTTTCCGAATCCCTTAACGTTCATTTAGCAATTAGAAATAGCGGATCGATCGAACGAGAAAAGTCATACATCAAATTATATATCAGTTTTCATGGATTTTCATGGATTCGACCCTGTAAAAATCATCGAAATTGGGTTTAGATTTTTTCGAAGATATTTTTGATTCGTTTCAGAATTTTACAAATTTTTTTCATGGCCGAATCTACGATGGTTGAAGATTAAAGCTTCTTCAAGGAGAATCTTTTTTAGCAATTTTATTAAACAAAGATGAGATAAATAAATAATTTGTATAAAAGCAAAATTTTTAAAGGAATATTTAAAGAGCTATATCATCGTTTGTAATGCACATTTTCATTACGAATACGATGAATATAGATAGATCCGCAGTCTAGCCGTGTTCATGGAGCTTTCGTGATAAAAGTGTAGATAAGAATGTGTCAACAATAATAGTAACGTAGTTATGAAAAGTAGGTCTGCGATAAAGGGAACGAGAAACGTGACAATAACTGAAATTGAAACTGCCGGTACAAAAATATTCATATACGTCGTGTGTGCCGGAAATGAAAAGCAAAAATGTGAGCGGAGAGACAAAGGCGCATTGTTTCGTATGATTTGTGAAGATTACAGTGGAACATCTAAAAAGTGTACGAATGAAAAACGTGGTTAATAGAAATCCAGGGAAAGTAATAAATAAATGAAACGATGTAGTACACGATACACCTCTTCAGGAACGTATCGATTACCAGTTATTTAACGAAAGGAATGTTACTAATCTAACAGCAACTAATCTGCTAATAGATAGCTAGTAGATATGACAGATTTTGTCGATAAATTAACGAAGATAAATTTTTCAATTTTTACTGAGAAGGATATTTGTCACGTGTAAACGACTAAATTTTTTGAAAGTGTTCCAACAAATTTTTTAGTTTAAATATCGCCTCTGTTTCGCCGATTTTTGTTCGTTTACATTAATCACGCGGAACATCGGAACGTTCACCGGTTCGCGGGGTGACATGAATTGAACGGGGTGTTTCGGTGGGAACGTTGTTCCGCCTGGAATGATGAATAAAACAGAGGCAACACTTTCTCGCAGATGCGTTTTAAATTTAATACGACGAGTGGCCACACCATACTAAATTGAACCGATCTGCCCTCTCTCTCTCTCTCTCTCTATCCGTTGACACAGCTCCGTCGTTTGTGAACGATGTTGTTCGGTAACCGGTAATTCGACCCGGAATTACTTCTACCGTAGAACAGGAACAGAAAAAAAATATAATAAAATAGCTCGGTGCGGAGGTACATTTTCGGAGAAATCGAATTCGAGAACGTATCAAGCACGCGATGCGGTTGGCTAACTATGTATTATTTAAGCTGCTCGTTGCTACGATGTTCGCATTATCTGCTTCTAATCGATTTTACTATCTCAAGGAAAACCTGTGGCAAATATTTGTAAGTGTAACACAACTAGAAATGCTTGGAAATGGAGTATCGTCGTTTGAAATTTATCTTCTCTGTTTATTTTCTGTATTGAAATTTAAATTCTGTGGAAAATTTATGTAGTTTCATATAGCTAATTTGGACATTTCATTTGAAATTTTTATTTCCATCGATAAGTCTCGTCAGTTTTTGCGAACTTCAATTGACAGAGTGGCTTCTCGAAATTTATATTCTACAGAAAATTTATAGAATTTTATACAACCAATTTGGACATTTTATTTGAAATTTTTATTAGCAAACTGGCTATTTCTATCGAAAAGTCTCGTCAGTTTTGCGAACAGAGTGACTTTTATCAAAATTCGATATACACGATTTTGACAACTAGCTGTATTGCAGTTGCATTAATTTTCTGTCATTTGCTAAATGTAACATCAATTGAATATTGTTCTGTAGTGGGGATGTTTGTCCGAATCCCGATAATTCCACTAATTAATACCCGCGAACGACCATGGCTGGTACTCGAACCTCTTGCACGAGACCGTGTCTGATCAATCACGACTTGTACTACTGGCTGTCGAAATTTCCGATTCGGAAACTTGCGGCTGCTGTGCCGAATCTTTAGGAAATAACACGATTCCAACTATCGTAATAAGTTTTAACAATAAAATATTACTATCAGGATTTTGCATGTCAATATTTTGTTATAAACAACTGAAACGAAATCCATGAAGAAAACTATTCTTGTCATTATGCGTATTTCATTCACTCGGTCGCGGGGAAAATATTTCCGTGAATTTTATATGAACAATAATTAACTGTATATCTATATTATATAATTAAATTTAAATATAATTATATTTTTTTAAAAAAGTACTTCTGGTCAAAGTAAAGGAAAAACAGCATTAGTTCTCTTCAAAACAAATCTTTAGAATGTTACACATCTGACAAGGAAAATCCTAATAAATTAATTTTTAGATTCGAACGCGAAGGAATTTTTCAAAAGTTCCACTTAAAAACCAATATTTCACGACGTACTTTAAAAATAAAGACAAAAAGAAATGATTCTAAATAAAAATTGGCTAATTGCTGTAACTATTTCAGTAAATACACGGTACCGTGTAAAAGAAAAAAATAAGTGAGGGTATTTCGCGGTGTCTAGCATTTTCCACAATGACTATGGGCTAATCCTTCAACTTTCACCGTGGTTTCAGTCGCAACATTTCGGTTGGATCGTATAGATCGGTGACGGTGATCGATAGGGGGGGCTCTCTGGTCAACAAATTTCACGGTCCGCCGAACAATCCTCACTGCGCGCGGTTTCGATTATGCCGATACACGGTTGCGATAAGATGTGCTCGGCCGGGTCTCGGCGTTGGTCTCACCTTGAACGCGGAACCTTAAAGACCATAATCGAGGAGAGGAAAACTCGTTTGTCGCGCGACGAAGTCGGCTCGCTGCCGTTCGCTCAGAGAAGCATTTAACGAAGCGAGCCGCGCGCGCGGCGAGGCTGAGTCCCTGGCAGCCTCGACAACGACGACAGCGACGGCGACGACGACGACGACGACAGTCCTCGAGACTTTTAACCCGGCATATGAAATGCCGTTTGCTTTTTGCTCGCTGACGTAACCGTGGAACTGGAGCAAAAAGCGAATTGCGTTTTAATTGTGTAATTAGCATGCTGCACGCGGGTCGAGGGACGAATTTCCGCGCTATCGGCACCGAACACGCCTGAAAAAATAGCCTGGGATCGCAGAGGCGGACGTTTCGGTCGAATTACGTCAGTCGACGAGCACGAACGTTTTCGTTCGATGGGGAAACGAATTTCGAAAGGAAAGGATAATTATTTCCCGGCCAAAAGAATGCATCAAATGATGTATAAAAAATTGTACAGGTGACCTTGGGAATCTTTGAAATCTCCCTACTTCCTAATGAAATATTATTGAACAACCTGTAACAAAACAAGTCAATTCGAATCGGCGGGATCAACAGGGGTAGGATACCTGCTGAAGGATCCCGATCTGTCGAAGGAGAGAGACGCCGCAATGAACGGTAATATCGTTATTCATCGAAGAAACGCAGCTATTCTAAACTCCATCCGCATCAGAAACGTTGAAATAGACGAAGAAAAGAGAGAACGGATAAGAGTCTCGCGTCGGAAAAGAGCAGGAAAGACAAAACGGTTGAGGCGTGGTAGAACGAGCGTTGGGGGAGAGGTGAGGAAGAGGTGGAGAAGGAGGTGGTGGAGGAGGAGGAGGACGACGACGAGGATGGAGGAGGAGTAGGCGATCATTAGTCGTTCGACCCTCGCGGGGGTCCAGTGTCGTCGCATCCGCTGCACTTTCTCTCCCGCCGCTGTAGCGGTGCATTCGCGGCAGGGTGTAGGTTACGTGTCATAAAACGTCGCCGGGGAATTCCCCACCTGGAATGCACCTCGTCGAATGCACCTCGTCCGGCCCCACCGCGTGGCCGTTCGGTCTTCTCCCTCCGCCGGTCACCGACTCGGTGGTTGTACCTCGTACTCCCCTCTCCTCCCTTAGCCCCACCAAACGTCGAGCATCCCCACCAGACGAGCTATTCGTTTCCCCTTTATCCTTGGTTCACCTTCCGTCCCCCACTCTGGGGGACGCGTGTCATCCCCGCCACCGCGGGCCAGCCACCACCAACCATCCAACGGCTCTCCATTCGACCTGTCTTCCCCCACCCCGGGCCCCCCATCCTTGGCCCTCTCTCGCGCGTTCGCATGAATCAGAGGGTGGTGTGACTTGGTGCGCACGCGCGAAAATAGTAAACACTCCCTGGCTGCGCACTGCGACTCGCGTTGAGGCAGGTCCGGGCCGAAGACCCGAGCGACAGCATCACCGCTGCTACCAGCAACACCGCTGCTATAACCAACTACGAGCATACTCTTCGCTCGACGGTGTGTGCCACCGGGAGTAGGAAGAAGGGCACGCTGGAAGAGAGGGTGAGAGAGGGTGGTAGGGAGAGAGAGTGCAAGCAACAGAGAGAGAGAGAGAGAGAGAGAGAGAAGAATAGAGTGGTTGGGTGGGCAGCTCGATACCGGTCTGGGTTCAATGCACACCGCTCACCCACCCCTCCCATCCCCTTCAACCCCTACCCCACGAACAGCCAAGCTTCCTACTACTCTTTCAACCCCTTCAACCGCCCCGCGGATCATACACTCCTCCGCATCGTTGAGTCTTGCTCCTCCCTTCCCCTCTCGCGCTCCCTTTGCTACTGCCACACACCGGTTCGAGGGCTTTCTCTTTTTTACTCGATCTGTCCTTGCCTGTTCTCCCTCCCTCCCTCCCTCTTCCATATCCTTCTCTTCGTCTTGCTCCTTCTCGTTCTAACTTATACCACTTCCGTCTCCTTTCTTCACCCTCCGACAGGCAAGTTCGAGGAGAGGAGCAGACCCGCCGCGGTGGAAAGATGTTTTCTATCGCACAGAAAAGAGGACAGCTTGCGGATGGTCAGGGTACGAGATCGCCCGACGCGCTTCTCCTATCGTGGCCCGCTACCGCACTACGCCGTGGCCATACCGTTTCGAGGTTTTTGCCGAACGCAGCTATGGCGAGTTCACAGGGTACACCGATACCAGAACAAGGTTTACGGGCTCTTCGGTCCTTTCAGGCCGAGGTCGACGACGTCCATTTCCTCGTTTTTTTCAACGAAATCGGAGAACCTATGAAATCTAACGTTCCATGGATTTTATCCCTTTAACGGTATACAACAGATTGCCCCGTGTCAAAATCATTGGTATTTTCGATTGAATTTCATCAGATTTTTTTCCACACACGAACAACTCTGTCTGGGAACATTATTTTCACATTCTCATATTTAATTTGCCGTTTGTTACTTGTAGTTCCGTGAAGTTCGCGGTCTCCGCGCGCTCCACAGAATTTCAACAAGCGTTACCGCTTCAGTAGAAAACGTCGTTAATGACCAGACAAATGACCGACGAGGGCTAGAAAACAGTGCAAGGTAAAGAATGAATGAAATGTTCCGAGAGGATAGAGGCCTGTTAGAGTTACCTCGCTGGACATATTCTCTTTTTGTTAGCTCGCGTATCTACCAAATTATTTTCATCGTAATATTATCTGGGAAAAATGCGTTGGAGTCCGCGAAAAACACTACAGGTGCGATTGAGAAATTGTCGAAACTGGAGACGATAACTACAATTAAAAATATAAATTCCATTTAATATTCAAACACATGCAAACAAACGCAACGTACATAAAACAAATAATAATAAATAGTACTTAATATTTTAGCAGCCAGATGAAATTATTAACTATCTAGTTTGAATGGAACATCACCTATAAAATTCGGTTAAAAAATATTTGAAGAAATTTTCGTTTCAACCATCCGAAAAATCGAAATGATTTCAATCAGCTGTGGCGCGACGTTTGCGGAGAAGGTTTCGTCGAAATTTTCACGTGCGCGTTTGTCGTCGTTTGTAGATCCTCTTAGGCGGTTTCAAACACAGAACCGTGAAAGATACACGCAGAAGAATCAACGACGTCGCGTACCTCCTCATCGCAGGAGGCATCTATCGGCTCCTGACTCCGTGAAATCTTGTTTCACGGTAGATCACGTAATAGCGCTTTATGGAAACGGAGCCGAAGGGGATGAGTATGTTTTATGCTGCCCCCGTGAATAGGTGAATCGGAAGTAAATAAGGGAGGGTATGCCGATGCTGGCAGGGTGCATTTCATTTGGTAATTCGAGGTTCTCCTTTCCACTGCACATTCGACAGGGTGTTTTGCGAATTTTCACGGAATCCCTTCGCACTTTTATTTTCTGTCAAGTATCGCAGAATTTCTCAGAGAAACGATCCTCTACCGAACAAACATTTTACGTTTCATTGTTGCGTGTCGCGGAGGAAAATTATTTTTTCAACTGCGAATTTGATGTATTCACGAGGAAAATAAATAAATCGAATACGAAGTAGTTTGTTATATTATTTTCAACTGCAATTAAAATCGCGTATCATTTATTTATTTACTTGGAGACAGAATGCGTTATGCGAATCAAATTCATATGCTAATTGTATGATTGGTTGTGCAATCAATAAATATGCTACCATAAATGGTAATTATGTTAGTAGTATATTTAATATGCTAATCAATTTCCATTCAGGTCACCCGCGAAATCTTTTAATTTCAATAAAATATAAATCAAATATACAAACACTGTTTGTATATTATTATAATATTGACACGAGACACCAGGTTTTATTTAAAATTCTCCTGGCACCGAATCGCTGAATCTTACGAAACGAACAAAATTTTTATTCATCAACAGACCTCGCGCTTCAAAGATTAATTGAAAGTAATTGCGCAACTAATTGGAAACATTCTGCCTTGCTCTGGAATAACGGTACGGTTACGTAACGAAATTGAGATACTTGAATGGTGTTTTTGTGGATATACATATTATTTGAATATTTTTACACGGCGCCACAAAAAAAATATATAAATTCTTGCGGTACCATATTTGAAGTTACTCGAAAATCGAAAAAAAATAATAAAAATCAACTCTAGAATTTACAGGCATTACAACATTGAAATATCGAGGATTGTAAAACTATTTTTAAAAAACAGCATAATTACGCAAACCTCCCTATGGTTATATTCCATCAATTAAGAATCAATAGAAGAACGAGCTTGTTCTCACCAGGCATATTCTGACAATGTGTCTGATCTTCCAATAACTATCAAGAGCCCAGATCAGCCTCGTCTTGCGATTGAGGGATAGAGAAGAAAAACGGCGCGTGAGATTTTCATTCCGTCGTCGAGGAGGGCAGAGAGACACTGTCACGCCGGGGTGCTGGGGTAGGGAGCAGCATCCTTGAATTTTAATTATTTCCCCATTTTATTTCGGACGGGCAGGGCGTCGGGACTAATCCTCGTTCTTTGGCCGGCGTGGCACGTGGCCCCGGGCGTACCTCTGGAAATAATTTATTTGGGAAGGTAAAAGTCTGCGGCGGCTGCCGGTGGTTTTCGATCGTGGAAAAACGAGACACGGAAGGAAGGAAGGGTGGATAGACAGGGACGGCCAGCCAGAAAAAAAGGAAGGAGACACCAGAGCGGGGGCAGAGGGGTCGGGGAGAGAAGCTAAAGCCTGCGGAGGAGACATCGAAATTGACATGCCCTCCGAGGATACCTCTGGCTGGCATCAATCGAGCTTTTTCGGCGTAGTCGATGCCCTCAGCTACTATTTCAATCTCGAGGAAGCAGCGAATGGAGACGACACAAAGACGGGGCCCGACTTCGCGAACGAGAATAGTCCGTCACCGCGGTCTGTTTTGACGAGCGGCCATATTTACGATACTGTTTTCTTGCCCGGCGCCTCGCCCGTTCCCTCCATGCAAAACGCTTCCTTCGTTTTATATCGTCCCCTCCTCCCTCTCTCTCTGCTCGCCCGGGAAACGAATGAACACTTTTAAGAAATTGACGGCCGGCTACAGACCGCTCGAATCCTCGTCGTTTCCTCAGCGAACAACGGTAACAACGCTTCTCGACGTTTTATTTTTATCCGCGAAGGAGACCGGCTTAATTCTTTCTTTCTCTCTCTCTCCGAGTTCCTACGCTCGGGGACTCAAAGGTCATCCATAATGTTGCTCCGTTTGTTACCGTGAATTATGATCGTGTACGAGACAGTTCGGTCGCCCGTGGTTGCTTCGTTGCCTTAACTTTGTTTGCACAGTTGTCCATGAATGAGTCGAGGGTAAAACGTTCATTTTTTCGGATACAAAATGTATGGTGTTGCACGTGCAAATGTGTGTACCGAGAATAATATTCTATAGTCGCTTTGAGTGAAATAAAACGTGAAATTTATCCAGCTGAATAAAATGAATTTTCTTGCCAGAAATTGAGTAAACCAATTCTACGTAATGTCCGCAATATCCAACAAGATTAAGGGACGCCCCACCCTCGAGCCACCTATTTAATCGATCAACGCGTTAAGCTTTCAGCGCATACAGCACAAAAATATCCATATTTTCATTGTGCTTTACAAAAGTCAATGGCACGTTGCTGTACCACCTAGAACTTCTCACAGTGAAGCAAGGATACTCCAAGATAATTGAAAATAATTTAAACGAACAATTTTCATCGTGGAGCAAACGCTGCATTAAAAGTCCTAATAAAATTACGAACGCGTCGTGATAAAAATGGAATTTGAAACAGTTATCGTGTTTAGCTGTTGGTATCAGGACGATGCCAAAGTCCCGAAGAGCTTAAAATCTCGGAAAACAGTTGGCGAGCAAACAGGCCGAGCAATTAATCGGCAAACTCCCACTAACTTATCCATACCTCGGGACCGCGATCATTCGCGCGCACTGATACAGCGGTCTGCAGCAGCGCCGCTGGCAACAACAACAACAACAACAGCTCGAGCACCAGCGATAACAGCAGCAGCAGCCGGCGGTCCTGCGGTGGTCGGGGTTAGCAGAATCGCGAACTAGAACTTCGAGGAGGAACGCATTGACCCTGGCTTGCGCAAGATCCAGGGTTGCGGCCCTCCGCCCCCGAGAACCCGGTGTCTAATTCACCGGTCGGTCTTCCGGCTGGCAACTTTGGATCTTTCCCTCGCATCGATAATAATTATCGCGTCTCGATCGAGGCCAGCGCAACGGCGGCGGCGTGTGGTCTTGTACGCGAATTTCAGTGACGGGGCCGCGAATCGATCGCGATTAAAAGTCCTGCACCGATGTAAACAAACTGCACAGCGCCGGAGAGAAACAGCCGAAGAGCAACGGGGGGGCGAGGGCGAAGAGGTACGAGGGGGATGCCCGTGGCGGGTGCAAAAGAGATAGAGGGTCGGATCGTGCGAAACTGGTTGGTTGGTGGGATGAAGATAGAGAACCGGGGGAGGGAGCGGGGGCTGGAGAGAGGGAGAGAGAAAGAGAGAATGGGAGTCGTTGGTGCGTTACCTCGCGGAGGTCGTTGACCGAGGGTGCCAGAGAGAATGGAGGGGTAACAAGACTGGGGTAGGGGCACGGAACGCGGCAGCTGGAAGGGGTTGAAAGTCGAAGAAAGAGGGTCGCGAGCCGAGAGAGCCGGACGGGGATGCAACACTCGGGTTGTTGGAGGGGTTCTCGCGTGCAGTTGCATCGACCGACGGCTCAGCTGTGCGTCTCCATCCCTGCGTCTCCACCCCGCCGGTTGCTCCACCGAACCCCTTGCTTTTGCAGTTCGTTCTCCTCTGGCCTCACCCCCTTGGCTCCCGTCCTCGCTTCACCCCTTGCCCACCCTGCACAACGGCCGTGCTAACCCAACCGACACCCCTTCTCTCTCTCTCTCTCACTCTGCTTCTAGCCTTGCGCCAGCAAGTTCGAGTCCCTTATACCCCTTGCGGCCCGGACCTCGCGCAACCACCGAATCGACCACGCCGTCACAGGGGATGCTGCGCTGTGAACGTGACCCTCAAAACGGCACAACGTGTATACACCCCGCCCACAGAGAGAGAGAGAGGGAGAGAGAGATCCTGTACACCGCTCCGCACCGCACAGCACCGCACCGTGCCGCACCGCATCGAGACACACGTATGAACGTGGCCGCCCCGCTAATGAATCGGGACTATACTCTCTCAAGAAGCTTCGTGAACTTCGGCCTTTCCCTCAAGACCTAACCGGGGTTCGTTGAACCCGGCCGCCGAGCCACCAACCGAACGCCGTTCGACCCCCTAGCTGCGATGCATCGGCGAATATCGACGGGGTTCTTCTTCTCAACGGAGCTACGACTAGAACTATGCCAGCTTTCAATGATTCCCAGGATTGTCCGAAACAGGACAGCCCATCTGGAATATTTTCTTTATTACCGTTTTTACCGGTTTCGGACCGATTCATTGGTACAAGTATACCCTAAGAATTATTTAATTACTGCTCATTGGATTTTGCGGATTTCTGCTTTATACGCCTTATCGTCGTTGTTTTCGCGACTGCGTCTACCACAAATTGGTATATTGATGTAGTTCACAACAGTCTAAAAATCGATACACGGTTCGTCAGTTGTTTTACGAAAACGAATTTTTTCATTGGAATTTCACTGGAATATTATGTTTTATTTATTCTAATATATTTCTCGAAATGCACAAAAAGCAATTGTTTAGCAAAATGAAAACTGAATTTATTGTAATTCTTCGAGTATTCTTACTGTTTTGCATTATCGGTGTAGTATTATCATAAAAAATCGATGTAATTTAATTGTGCCATGAAATTTCAGGTACAATAAATCTACAGTAAAGAAAATTGTTCCCGGTGAGGAGGGAAGTAATTTGCCTTTTTTTCTAAATAAATCGGCAAGCGAACGAAACGGACGGACTACTGAAACGGACGAAGAAATTAGCATGTGCAATCAGAGCTTGTCTGCAATGGCTTGTCTGCAGCGACTGCAAATATCGCTTCTACACAGATAGAAATCAGCATGTGGGATACGCAACAAGTCGGTACATCGCGGAACCACTGGCGATGTTATTGTTCCGTTCAATTACATCAACGGCGCGGCTGTATTAAGAGCAGAAGCAGATGAGATTGCACGCTCTGATTAACGAAACAGCACAGAGCTCGATGCATTCGGGGAATCATATTTTTCAGCAAGGGAAATCACTTTTTTTTCTAATATTATTCTTTTGCGAGTAACAAGGGCCATCCGCTATTTAATAACGACCCTAGCTGCGATACGTCTTTCTCCCTGAAGAGATTACGAGAATGTATGAAGTTCGAAAAATTATCAAGAATTTCAAGATATACATATTCAATTATCGCAGGGGTGTGATTATTACAAATAATTTTATTACCTTCTAACATTTAAAAAAAGGCTTACGACGTTTGGTCCAATTTTTCAATATTGATCCGTTTCTAGAGGGTGCACGAATACATTTTACGCGTACATATAGAACTGAAGAAAAATGTTGACCCATCTTTCCAGGCTCGTGTGAAAATGGTAAGAAAGACGTCTCTGTCGCGTGTAACAGACGAAACATGCTGTAAGGGTTGGATAGGGGTTAATCCCAGGCTGGTGTAGACCGTGTCTATTTACCTGTGCAGGGGTGGCGGAAGTGTGAGCTCGCGTAACAGACCGAAACGTCCGATCCGGAGGTCCGAGACGACCTACACCCTTTCACCCTGCGTTTCCCGGCACCTCCAGTCGGAGCGATGGCATAACCGGCAGCACTCGGAGTGCCATTGCACCCGTTTTACGACCGGCAGACCGGTAGTCTGCCACGTTATACGATATACGAGCAGAGCTATATCCACGTGTCTGGCTGGGGTGGCACCCGCAGCTCCGAACCAAGGGTAGGAGAGGGTGCATGTTTCAGGTGGGGACACCGAGGCGAACAGAACTCCAAAAGACTTCGAAAACTCCGACCGCGAACGACTCCGGGACGAGGGGATTGGCTTAGGGAAGCTTCGAGACCGAATGCATTCACCTAAACTCACCGCACCCCTCATACTTCGAAATTGCATCCGCTCCACCCCGAATTTCGCGTCATCCCTCTGACACGAATAATACAACTAATCAGCGTGGATGACGTTTTCCGAAAGAATGTCCAAAATGATTCGAAGGCATCCAATACTGAAAATGAATATAAAAATTCTTCGTGCGGCATCATGAATTTTTCCGACATTTAAGGGTGAGCGAAATGTATTTTCATTTATTTTCGTTATGTTTGAAAAATTGAACTTTATTAAAGTTACACATTACCATAGAATCTGTAATATCGTTCGCAAGGAAATTGAGAATTGGTCCTTGACAGTTGAGATCACTAAGGAGAGTTAATGGATTTTTGGAAAATGGCAAATAAATATTTTCGTTTGGCGTGAAAAGTGGATTTTTCTTAATAGATTCCGGTCCAAGTTTTCGTTGCGAGTCTGCCAAGATAAAGTAGCGGGTGTGTTCGTGTCGAATGCGTAATTGGAAAGAGAACGCGTATAAAGGAAAAATCCTCGAAATAAAAGCCTCGGTTCCGGAGTTAAAGTAGCCTCGAGCGTGAAGGGTTAACTGATGCTCGCGGTGGGAGCAGAGGCAAGATCGAAGGTTCAAAGCCCGAGCACTTTGACCCTAATTCCCGCGCGCAAAGAAGAAACAGCACAGCGATATCCGTTTCGCGCGTCGCGACGACTTCGCCGAAAAACTATCTCTGCTCACTGGCGGGGAGGGAGGAGGAAGTACGCGATCACTCGTCACCGTTTAAAACCTCACGACCGCTCCATATCGAAGAAGATGATTTCCAGTTATGGGGATACGCAGTATCCATGACAACGTGTGCCACGCTGATGTACACGTTACACTCCGGCCCCGAACGATGGGGTAGGTCAATGCACGGTTTGTCGCTTGGCAACCTAACAACCTACCCTGCGACCAACTGCATCCAAGGACTAAACCCTCCTTTTTTTTAATCAGTGCCTTTGTTCCGCGGTTCGATTGTCTCTGCGTTCGAAGAGAGAGCCCCGGAGAACGCAGCAGGGAAAGGGGTAGGCCTCGGAAGTTTGATCGACGGGGAGGGTTGAGCGGAACGCCTTTGGTTTTTTTCCAAAGCAACCCCAGGATTCAATGGCTCCGCGTCTCAACTTATCCACGAAAATCATTCCCTCCCTTACGATGTGTAACCTACATTCGAGAGAGGTCGCTCTCCTTCGAACTAATGATCGAACGTAATTAGAGGTTACGTCGGGGCCACCTCGTTATCGCCACCGAAAGAGCTATTCCCGCGTTAGACGCAGCTTTGTGATCAACTACCTGTCAACTTTCCCTAAAGTCCTGCGCGCGGTTCTACCCAAAGGCATATTCGCGCTGTCGAGCACTGTGTCGGACGGTGATCAACGATTTCTGGTCAACAGCTGGCTCTCGCGAGAGACCCACAAATGTTAACGCCATATCGAAATTACTATTTCACGTTATTCTATGGACACAAGAATTTCTTAAATTTTGGAATTTTTATTATCTCAAAATCGTAGACGAAATCTGATAAAGTCCTGAGACACTTACTTAGGCAGTCTCTAATGGCGGCGAAGGGATAATACATGGCTCAAATAATTAATCTGCTGAATCTTTATGAATGGATCTTTACAATAACCGTAAATTAATAATATTATGTTAAAGTTTTGAATGTCTAAGCGAACGCCAATGGTAATTATTTACTTGGAGGGCCTCCTCACCGATTTTGATGACCTTTAAATATGTTGTCAAGGTCATCTCATTCTTTTTAGTTTTCTTATTAGCTATGTAAGCTTGTCCCGGCGCGACGCTTGTTTACATTTTGCTTCTAAATACGCTGTGAAGATGAGAAAGAAAACAGGATCTCATTCTGGTTATACATATATAGGCTGAACTTCAATTTTGAAAGACTACTCCTGGATTTTCGTAATCCAAGAGAGAAAATTCAATATAGTATTAGCAATAGTTTTTTGCGAATATCTCGAAAAAAGTTGTTCAGAATGATGAGCTTGACAACATATTTCAAAGTCACGAAAATCGGTGACGAGGCCCTCCAACTACATAATTACCTTGCTAACTTTCGGGATTTATTTGACAACGGCATCAGAAGTCAGGAACAAGTACAAAATGTCAACTAGAAGACTGATTATAGTAAGGACGAAGTGGGAATAAAAATGTATACGTGTCCATTTAAATGAAGATTTTCTAGGACATTAAATGTACATGTAAAAGAAAAATTATTGCAAAAGAGACTGGACCTCTCGCTGCAAAAGACGATAGAATAAATTGAATTGTCTCGAACGAGAGTTCGTGATTTATAGGAAGCGAGCATGCTCGTGTTCACGGGGTTAAGACGGGGTTCGAATTGGGAAATCGGCCACTCGGTAGGTGGTCGCGTAGGTCGTCTCGTAGGAATTAGGTTAAACTACGAGCAATTATGACAGGATATGATTTAGCCTGGCTTTCTTAACCGTCAATTTCTGCGCCGTGCACGCCAACGGTTGTCCGCACGCCATTGCGTTGCCGGTCAGGGCCGGCCTTTGACACGTATACTTCGTTGCTTCGTATTTTATTGTTCCTCGTTTTTGTTCCGATTTTCAAACAAGTAATTTTATAATTTACGTCCGATTGAAATGTTAACGTATCCGCTTCGTATTTCATTGTTCACGAGCTGCAACAACGCAGCGAACACGGTGAAACGTATCCAACATAAAAACTGAAAATTCGAATTACAATAGATAAATTATTGAATAATGATATTCGTGAAAAATTTCTTTTTACGAAGAAGATCTCTCTTCTCAAAATGTCTGCCAAATTGTGAGCTTCTTTTGCAGACGTATATTGGTCTTTCTTTAACATTTAAAAATTCCTCTATCCGAGTAAAGAGTCCATCATTTTTAAGGAAGTAAGTTTTTCGTACATGCTGTAGAAAGTGTGAATCGTCGCAATCAATGGATTTTCAAGTATAACTCTTTCAATTAAATTTCAAGTCTTCCTCGCCATGTATAATACAATCAAATAAAATGTATAATCGATAAAATAAAAATGAATACTTTTGAGGGGGTATGGTAATCAGAGAGAACCTAAGAAAACTCAATCTCGCCGGCGACTTCCAGTGGTCTGTACACGTTCAGGCTTGAATAAATGAACGAATGATCGCGACAGTAATCCCGTCGGATCGATCGAACGAAGGGAACCGACGAAAGAGAAGAAAATCAGAAAATAGCTCGGTCGTATCGCCTACACGGCATCGAGTATTACCATAGCGCAGAAATAGAGTGTCTAATTCGGAGTCGGAGGGCATTAATACTCGGGGACAATGTCGGCAAGCAGAAAAATGCTCGCTCGACCGTGGAAACACAGAAAATTCCTCAAGATTCCGAGCGCGTTGATCACGCTACACCTTTAATAATAGATCTGTCGGCCGACGAGCATGCTGGCAGTGACGCCGCGCCGGGGGAGAAAAAAGAACAGATAAGTTTGCTGGACAAAAACAGCTGCTTTCCGATTTCACCGGTGACATCGGTGCCTCGATAACGAGCGTGCCCGAGCAAACAGACGTGGAAACAGATGTAACCGTAATCGTGGTTCAGCGTCACCGAGTTTATCGCTCGAAAACGTTTTCCGACGTGGTCCTCTCTTTCCTTCACCGACTCGCTTTCCCACCACGATTTTCACTGCTATTTATTCTTTTTTTCCTTTCTGTTTGTGCGCGCACACGCGGATGTCAGCAACCCTTCCATTCTACGAATTCGTTTACCGGCGAGCAACGTCGTCGAGTTACTTGATTTCGCTTTCTAGATCGTTTGATCGGACCTCAACGTGCAAAGTGTCACTTATGTACAAAAATTATATCGAAATAAAAAAGCTTTTGTATTATCATTTCTGAGGCGGGTGGAGACTGATGGTCGAAAATACAATGGAAATAGAATCAGTTTGATTCTCTCAACGTGTTACATATTACTTAAATATGAGTATCCGTCAGTTGGCATCGATTGAGGACAAATATGATTTATTGCTTACGAATATTGAGAATTTATATAGCTAAAATGAATATACAATATCCCGAACAGATAATAAATAATTACTTTTGCTGAACAGATCAGGAAATGAATCGCGAAGCATTGTCAACGATATTTGTTTCCACAATAATATACTGTCATTTAAACGTGTCACTTCTTTTATATATTTTATGAAATCAATAGTAATAATTAATTCAAGAGTTTAATTTTATTCAATTTCATTGGGATTCAATGTTTAGAAGAAATATATTTCAATTTTGGTATGTTACGTAGGCACTGGCTACCGTACACTGTTAATCGCATTAGAAAATAAATGAACTCCGTCATTGGGATTGTTAACACGCTTACATGTTCTCTGGAATATTGGTTCGTTACTGTCGTATTCAGTTCTACAGTGGTGAAGTGAGAAAATTTGAGGTTTTCTGAGCGGTCTAACCGAAACCCGAAATTGCAAGAGATATTTAGTATGCGAATTCAGTTCAGGTATCCGTTTATAAGTTTCAATGGGAATATAATATCCGTGATTAGTCTACGCCGCTTCGTACGTGTGCGTAATCATAACCGAACGCGCACCGTTTAATTCGTATGTATTTCGAAACGGTGTCTGAGAAATTCCGGCAAAAACGTATATTCATTTGAAATGACTTTGAAAAGTGCATTTATTTCAATGTCTTGAAAAAACGGTGCTTATTCAAACGTCTTTAAAAAATATAACCGTTCGAATATTTTAAAAGAATATACTTACAAAAATGTTTTTGAAAATTCTACATTATTTAAATGTCTTCGAAGAATATATTTATTCGAATGTTAAAAAACGAAATAAGTAATTGTATAACTGTCTTAAAAAAATGTGTTAATTTATAATTGATCATTTTTCAACCCATAAAATGATAAAAATGTTATAACGAAATAGTGTCGCTTAGAATTTATTATAAAATCCCCAAAATATTTTATTTTCTAGAGAGGAACAGAGAGGGTAACTTTTTCCCCTGAATTCGAGTAAATTCCCTGATCTGGCTTGACTCCGGTTGTACGATATGCAAATTACTGATCTGATCCCGCGATAAACAAAGGGCTATTGTTGCATAATTGAATGTCGGTGAAACCGTTGGCTCATCCGTTTCCCAAAAGTATTCTCTCGTCGGAAGGGTTCCGAGGGCGTGACGTCTTCGCCGTTTAATCAGATGGTAGATTAGAAACTGCCCGTTTAGGCTGACACGCGCGCGGCCACGGCTTCAACGGTTTTAGGATTAATTATAGAAAGCGAGCGTCGGTGGTGTACGCATCATGAAACTGTCGTGCGAGAACCGGCGAAAGTCACGTGCGGCCAATTAGTATTTAAATGATTTCGTTTCCGCATACGTATGCAGACTGGGACACGTAAAGTCGCCACCTTTCTATCAGTGTCGTTACATCGCGTGGAAGAACGGTGTAAACAATGACCATGATTAAAAGGGTGCACGCGGTTCAACAATTGCAACCCGAGCACACTTTCCGGATTTACTTTCTGCTCGACGAAACTTATTCTTTTCCTTTCTTAGCCGTTCTTATTTGATCGAGTATTTTCGTTTAATCGAACGGTAATAACGATCCATTCGAGATTCTTGAAAATTTTGGAAAATTACCACGGAACCCTATCCAAGCACACTTTCCGAATTTACTTTCTGCTCAACGAAACTTATTCTTTTTTCTTCTTGGACGTTCTAAGTATATTTGATCGAATATTTTCGTTTAATCGAACGGTAATAACGATCCACTCGAGATTCTTGAAAATTTTGAAAAATTACCACTGAACCTAGTCGGTTCAATGACCCGATCGATATTTCTCATTTCACAACTGTCAAAATTATACAGCTACTTCCATGGAAAATGTCTGAATAAATTGCTTTATTCCAGCATACCATAAAAATACAGCCTCGTCATTTTTGTGAGATAGAACATTTCAATCGATTTTAGTTCTTGGTAATTTCAACACCTCAACGGAAACTTTGAAATAATTTCTAACGCTGAACTCTCCTTGAACTGCAGTTTGTAAAATAATTTTAATATCCAGCTTGTTCTGCCGTTTAAACGATTGAAAAACTATTTTTAACACCACCAATTTCCAACAAGCCTAAACAATCACGACTGCCAAGAATGAAGACTACGGTAGCCGAAACGTGTCACTATACCCAAGAGAGAGAGAGAGAGAGGGAGAGAATTTCCTGGATAATCAGCCTGAGCAAGGTCACGCGTATTTGGGGGTGGTTGCTCGTCCGGACCAGCGAATTCTCCGGCCATTGTAGGAGCCGGAGTACGAGTACGATTCCGCCCTGAAGATGCATCCCCGGTATCTTCCGGTCCCTTTGTAACTGATCGATCGTCTCTCTCGTCTTAAATCTCGTTGCTCGCTTTTTTCTTCGTCTTCGGTCCGATCTCCCCTTGAGGTCCGGGGAGCCTTTGCGGCCTAGCCGACTTTCTCGGCAGTGGTCGGCCGATTGCGCATGCACACCGCACTAGTGTCAGATTAAATTCGAAACGGCCTGTAAAGCATTACCGAGACACGTTGTGTTTTGTGTAGTTTGGAATACGTGTAGCGCAGAGTACGCCGCGGGGTCAACGACCCGTCTACGTTGTGGAGTACACGGACACATGGGGCCACCACACAGGGGCGTGCATGCACCACGTACACACACACGTATACCTCTCGGATACGTATGTGCACGTGCGCGGCTAACCATCACATCTACATCGAGAGCCAATATCACCATGCACCTCCACCAGATGGAGCTGAATCTCCAACCGCCCCCGCCTACACCCGCGACCCTCGCTGTCCTCCTCCTCTTTTCGCTGTACACGAGAATCTAGCCTAGACCATGTAGACCAATGCATAGAACACCGGACCGCTCCGCATAATATTCCTAACGAATTCCAAAGCCCGAACCAAAGCGTCACGCGCGCTGCAATAATTGAGCAAACCGAGCTGTTACACCGTGCGCCACTCTTTTACCGATTATCGCTCTTCTTTCGAGCACACCAAGCGTCATGCGGTGTGAAATATTTCTTTTAGTTCACACCAAAACCTACCGAGCACTAAAAGCGACCAACATATTTTCACTTACAAGACAGCTGATATTTATTCCGAGTTTCTGCCATTTTTTATCCCAATGTGCGGTTGGATAATTATATTTATCGAAACAACTTCGCTTCGATAATTGTAAAATGAAAAATATACAACCAGTCATTTGAATACCAGTGGTAGGTTTACTATTAATTTGGTCAGATTCATCCCCTATTCGAGGGGTGGTTTGAAACGATCGACTGCATATTTTTCCTTAAAAAATGTGTTATAAGAATCATTGTAAAAGTCACAAGTACACAGATTTTTGTGAGCAGGAGAAATATTCGTGTTAGTTTTCATTTGGTTCAATTAATTGTCTGAGAATTGAAGAATTAAATGCACGGTCCTAGTAAGGGTTAATTCATCCCGAAAATGTTCTTTTGAGCATCAAGAAATATTTCTGTAGCATGAGCCCTTATTTTAGAGTACTCCATAATTGAGCCACGCTGCTTCTCTCGGACATGTGGTTTTTCGCCGTGTTTCTTCGAGCCTCTGCATTCGGACCCGTCCTCGAACATTGGGACGATTTTAGCTTGATCAGGTTTCAAGGGTGGAATTATTTTTAGGTAAAGGTATATCGGTTACGCGGCTCTGGTCCTAGACTCGTGGTTAGAGAAAACTCTGTTCCGAACGAGAATCTGTTTTTCGGCTTGAACCGCCGAGAGAATTTGTATCTCTGTGTAGAATGAATTCGCCCGGGTGATGTGGAAACTGCTGCGGTTCGCGAGTAATTGATAAAATTTTAAGCGTTGCCCTCGTGCTATTTTTTTTCGCTGTCCCAACACGAGAAAAGTTCTTGTTTTATGGGGCTGCCAGCATTTTTATGAGAAGTTCCATTGCTGCTGTCGTTATCTTCTTTGAACATTGTTTGTCGTACGTCAAGTTACGGTTTCATTGTTTATTGCGAGCTTCATAAATTAGCTGATAGTCCATGTTTAAATTTTTATTTAGTCCATGTTTTCTTTCTTTAATCAGCGTAAAACATTTAACCCACAATGCAGTAGAGTCTTGATTATCCGAGCTATTCAATGGATTGTTACAATAATTTGTACAATGAATCTTGCGAAGTCATGGTACGGATCACTAAAGATCTAATAAAATCCTATCTAAAATAAGATCTAATTAAATATTATAGAATTGAAGTACGGATATACAGCAAAATTTATAAAAATAGAGAATTGAAAATAACAGAAGAATTCTGTTATGAGAATAAAATTATGATCGCCAACGAATAGATAAAAGAAGACAGATTAAAACGAGCGCCCGTGACGAACACGTCCGCCTCCAACGATTGGTTATGCATAGAATGATCCAAACGGTGTCGTTTCAATAAGAAAAACGTCACGAATATAAATAGCTTGGTACAAAAAGAAAATGGAGAGAAAAAATGATGTTTCACATGCATTAAGACGTTACCATAACTTCTACAGTGAGAAATTATTTCGAAAATCGTTTCTCCGTGCAGCTACAGCAATTTCACGAAGAAACGTGCTCGCGGAGCATTCGACAAACAAAAAGCGTGGCAAAGCGTGAAATGTCCGTCGTTCGAATGATTACAGGCGTGCAGTGTACGCAGGGGAGAATGGGCCATCGAATTTGGCACGGCCTATACGGCCTCGCGCGATAAAGTAATTCGCTGTTCAATAACGCGTGACGCCGTACATACGCAAAATACGCGGAAGCGTGCAGAGTGTATCGCAGGATTCGCTAGGTGTCGAAGCGCATCGGTTGCATCCGCGCGGATGCACGCCGAACAGTAATTATTTCTGGCTGCGTATGAACTCGTCTCGAATCCGTGACGGACCGATAAAAACGGACCGTGTACTCGCCGCCGTGTTCTCCCTTGTGCTCGCGAACCCCTCGGTTCTCGGTCGTCGATGGAACAGGGTCGAATGCGTGCACAATCGAGCAATTATAAACATTATTCGTACTGTGCAGCGCTGACCCATCGGTGGAAGCTCAGAAAGCGAAATACATAAGCAGAATCTTCGCGAGGTCGTGACTACTTCGAGTACCAAGCAGGATGCGTATTTGTTGAGTCCGGGGAGTTCGCGTGATCGCTATTTTTATTATTATTATTATTTATTATAGACGGGCAGGAGCCCTATTTACATAAGTATTTACAAAGAAAAGAAAAAAAAAAGAAAGATACGAGACTACTTATCTAATAAGAAAAAAGGGACATGCGCACAAAGAAAAAATAAAATAATACTGATACAATCGTTAGGTATTATCATATAATTCAATGAAAAAATCAATACTGTTATAAATAATACATAATGTCCCTTTAAAAAAAAAATTATTTCTTCGGAGATGCTATCCGACAATAAATAACATTATCAAAAATTCTAAAATATAAAATGTTTTACACGAGAGAATTATTTAATATTTCCGAGCAGACGCGCTTGGGAAGAAGAAGCCCCACCCCTAATCCCAGAAGGGTTAATGCCCCGATAATTCAGAATTTTCCTCGGATTTACCGAGGATTCGTTATTCTCCGCGACGGACTATCTGATTTCACTATCGTTCGAATACTTCCATAGCGCACGATACGCACAAATACTTTATAAGGTCTGACGAAATACGGGGGTGAAGGGGGCGCGACAGGTCGGTCCAATTTTATTGACACTTTCGTTACATTCGTGCTACAAGCGAGTCCGTTCTTACGATGCGTTACGCAGCTCGGGAAGAATTGTTCGTCGAACCGATCCACCGGACAGCTACAACTATTCGTTACGCGGTAAAACGGTGGCATTACGAGCTCGCACGAAACCACCCCTTTCCGAGCGAACGTCAATGGCACAACGAAAAGCCGTTTCCCGTGTAGAATTCATTAGAGCAGAAGATTTGCTCTCGTATCGTTAGAGCCCAGGTCCTTGACCTGTCTCAGTCCACCTCGTCCGTCAACACGCTCGCGAGCACAGCCCTTCCGCGTGTTCCTTTTCCTCGACGCACGTCCATATCGATCGTGGAGCCATTAAGGCGCATCCCGTTGTTCGTCGATACCAAAAAATAAAAGGAAAACAATGAAGTAACGGTAATCGGAAAAACCAGGACAAAAGGAGTATCTTCGAAACGGATTGGCGAGCGAGAACAACTGTCAGAATTTCGGATTGTCACTCGCGGAAAGCACGTTGCGACGACGTGGAAACCACACATATCTGTGTCTTGCGTATAGCCGAAAAGCGACGAGGCTCGTCGGAGACGCACGAACGGAGTCCGTCGTCGACGGAGAGAGCGACGGCGGCGCGGCTTCGGGTTCGCAAGCGCGAAAAGCAGACGGGAAGCTCGAGGAGAGAGGTCGAGAGACGAAGAGGAAGCGAGGAAGAAGACGAGGAGAGAGAGAGAGGGCGGCGGCCTCTGAAAATCGACTGGTCGTCGTCTTCGTCGTCGTGCACATTCGTCGCGTTTTCACGGTCAGGCTTTATCGATCGTGGAAGGAGGGCGAAGGAGCGGAAGGAAAGGAGTTTCGGAGTGCATCGAAAGGGCGTTGAACCCGGCCTTTCGGCAGTCGCGCGGCGCCCATAATGTAACGATTGTGTCGTGTACCCGCCTCGGCACGACCCGGCGATCGCTCATCTCTCTCTCTCTCTCTCTCTTGTAACGCTGTTTCAACGACCGCGCGCCAGTACTGACCAACTGAAATTTTTATTTCTCCCCTCAACGGTGAACTTAATGAGGCCGGTCCACGTGTTCCTTTGCTGCTTTTTTTGTCCTCCGTCCTCCCTCGTACTCTTTCTGATGACGCGACGGCAGCTCGTCTCTCTCGCGGACGTGGCGTGTCTCGTTGGCGTAGGTCCGAAATGTCGTGCTCTCTCCCGGGACGAACGCCCCCCGCGCGCACTCCGCGCAACCCCCACGTGTTTCATAATTGGTCCGATCATTTTCGCACGACCGACGCCGCGCCGTGTTTACGCCAGGTGAAACTCGACTCACCGTGTGTGATCGTTATCGCCCGGCACAGACTTTCGTTGACTCGTGCCAGACGTCTATCTACGGGATCGAGGCCTATATGGGCCATGTTCCACGCTAGACGCGGGACGAGAACGGCTTCCGAGTTTGCGAAAATACGGGGACTGACACGGGGCAAGGTCTGTCATGGTCTAGGGCCAATGTACTCCGAGTTGACGCGGGATTATTACATGTGTTTGCTTGTAACCGTTATAGCTAACTATTCCACTTCTATACATATTTCTTAAATGCAACAACAAATGGAAAATCATTGCCGGTGATTTCCAAGGGACCCAATATGTACTACAGTCTACAGCGAACGAAAAGTGTCGCAAGGGTAGTTCTCGAAGAGCAAACTTAGAAGATGATAAGGCTGTCGATGAAGCGGCGCGGTGACTACAAAAAGTGGGCATTGTTTCGAGATGGACGCTAATCGTTACTATTAGGTAGTCCTTTTCGGGATTCTAGGGTTCTCGGTGGTTTTTGCCGTGCATCCCTAGGGACCGCACAGGGAACGTGAGGTAGGATATAGAGAGAAGAAGGGACACGCGGCGTGTATATGGGAGAGAAAACGGAGAAGAGAGGGGAGACGCATGTGCGAGCAACAACGATATATTTCGGTGCAGCGCTCCATACACCGCGTGGAGGTCAATGCCCGTCCTTACTCCGACCCAAGGAAGAAGCGGGAGGGCGGGCAAGGAGGGAGAGAGGGGCGTGGAGGTCGGGGAAGAGAGACAGAGGGCAAGCACTGAGCGGAAAAAATGAACAAACAGTCAGAAAGAGCTGAAAAGGGACACGCGGAGTGTCCCTACGTCACCTTCCTCCTTCTTCTTCTTCTTCTTCGTCATCGTTTTTTCCGCTATGTTTCCTGTTAACTTTCATGTTAATTGATGACCCGAGACTCCTGCTTCAACACCTTGCCGAGATTTCTACTGACCCTCCTCTGTCCCATCCAGGTACATTAAATGTTTGCTTCACCAAACCGATATCCTTTTTCGAAGGTGTACCGTCAGCCCAAAATGTCAACCATTTTTCAACCCCAGTGCCAACGCAAATATTATTTTAAAGCTTTCGATAATATTTCAGGTGGTTCACCATATTTACACGTCTCAAATATGTAAATCAATTTACGATTGTGTAATGAAGGGTGTTTAGAATAACTCGGTTGTTATCAAAGAAATTGTGCAGGTTGGTTTAAACGACCTGGAAAGAAGGAGTATTATTTCTTTGTTCGTCAGGAGATTTTCGAGAAAAATCCGAAAAATCTGTTGCGCAGAGGCTTTCTCCCCCAAATCTGAGTCCATTCCCCTAATCTGGCGAGTCTGGTTCGAAGACCCGTCGGGTGGAATATTTAAAGTCGATTTTCTAGAAAAGAAGGGCGTTAAATGAAAATATTGTGTCCCTTTCACCCGATTTGTTTTTGTACGGTGAATCATCACCTGACGATACATGTACCATAATTTTTTAGATAACAGTAATAATATTTGCTCGGGATGGACTGCCGTCTAGCAGCCACTAATTTTGTATAAAGGTATTTCTACATTCCCGTGCATGTCTACCAGTCTGTCACTCGTTTATTTTCGGAGCCGATTATGCAAACTTCTGACACATTGCCAATCGCTGGGCTGGATGATTCACGGGCCACCAGAATTATTCTTCGAAACCGGAAATCTACACGATACACGTGGCGCTGGTGAACTTACGAGGATCGTTTCAACTTTTGTTCATTTCCACCCGGAAACCTTGCCATTGATCTTTGTCCGCTAACTTCTCCAACTTTATGGAGTCTAATTAATGTTCTTCCTGTTCTGATCTTTTTTCTCCGCTGTATAGCACACCTCAAAAATACCAATTCCAACTATTCACTCATCTCAACAGTCCGAACGTGCTCGGAAATTTCGCGATATTAATTGTTTAACGACATACTTGCTTCAATCGTGATAGGATTATTGTATTTTTATTTAATTTTTCTTAGCCGTTTACGTTCGCGTTAACCCAGTGGAAATCTATTTTATTGTATATATCTATATATTTATTTTTCTTCCCCTCAGGGTTACAATTCTGTACAACATACCCCTTTTTTCTTCCCTTTCGCACCCTTTTACATCATTTACATCTTTTCCTTGCGACACCCTGTATTGGAAAAGGAAAAAGTTGTTGAAAATGTCGAAATCTATAACATATTAAAATTTCATAAAAATCGGAGTACGCAGACCTTTTCTATATAATTACCACCTTTTGTTGTACAACTTCTTATGAAACCTAGAATTTTTTCAAAAAAATTTGTGTACACATACGTTTGAAAGAATGGGTAGAAATGGTAGTTTTTAAGGGTAGAATCTGCTGAGAGAATATGAAAATTTCCATAACATTCCTAGGAACGATTTCAAAGTGGATCCCAATACGCTCGACAGTTCTTTCACTCGGAAATGATGAAAGTGAGCGGCCATTCCTTTTGTGATAGTACTATGTATATTGGTATCAGTGGACTTTGTGCAGGGGAACATTTTGGCCCCTGGATCAAAAGGACGAGGGTCACGTACTAGACTGGATGTTCGTGCAACATTGATCAGACATTACGACCACTATCGTTGGCTCGGGATATACGATTACAGTCGTTCCGAATGTACTCGTTCTGTCGTGTGTAATCGTACAACTCGGAGTATTTGTACATATGGTCCTTCTCTGTCGCACGACAGCACAAGTGTACACTCGGTATACTGACACGGGTATACGCGTCAGCGGAGAATCAGCCACCGTAAGTGTGAATAGAATGTTTAATCAAAGAAACAATACTATGACAGTTCCTGCAGAAATTTCTACCTTCTATTCAGAATTTTCTTCGATCGTTGTCGGAACAATCGACTTTCATTCTTTTCGAAATTTCATCGAACCTCATTCAGAAATGTATTCTTTCAGTTCAGAATTTTCTTAAATTATTACAGGATAAAATAAGTTTTGATTTCTTTCTCTGAAATTCGGTCGCACGCCAAACAATTGTTTAAAGTAGTTCATGAATTCACGAATCGCATTCACGAATCTATAAAACTTTTATTGGACCACGTAACTTTTCATTCCACTTTCTCAGAACTGGGATTTATTAAAAACTTCAAGTATTACTTTGTAAGTATGTAAAACAACTTCCGGTGGTTCTAATCTTTTCGTTTAAGTTGAAATCTGTCTAAGCATCGAAACTTTGATTTACCTAGTTGAAACCAGATTGCCTTTTCTGTCCTTCGTTAATATTATTTTAAAAAAACTTCAAGAAGTTGAACGAATAATAATTGTGTTCGTGAGGTCCAAGAAATCCAGTAGCCCAGAAATAATTAATGTACGATATTAAGGAATTTCAAGAATTTAAGCGAATTATAATTTGTCGATTGTTAATTGTTTACATTATTAAATATATCGGTATCTATCGGTATTATACCAATTTCATAAGCATAAAATTTAAAAAATCATAGAGATTGGAAATATTCTAAATTGGAAGAAATGTTTAATTTTACAGTTAAAATAGCTTCGAGTGCAAAGGGTTAATTGTGGAAGGTAGAAGAGGTGGTGTTGGACGCGGAACCGAGAGATTTTGCAATTCTAAAAGATCGTGGAGAACGATAAAGAGAAAGGGCAGTGCATGTCGTGTGATGGGGACGGGGAAGGAAAAACGGAAGAAAGGTTGCGTTGGTTCACCGTGTCACTGGGTTAATGGTGGCGATAAATGAGACCGCGGCCGATAGGTCTGTACAGATGTCACCGGTGTAACCACTTAAATATGCCCGCTTCTATTTAGATTAGCACGCCCACATCGGATCCTCGTTCCGTTCTTCCTTTCCTTTTACTCCGACACGTTTCAATGCCAAACCCTGCTCTCCGACATCCTTTTTAACTTCCGGCTGCTCTGCAAACTCAATCTGGCCCGGCATAAATCGTCGAACCGGACTGAATTCTTCGCGAGAACAAATGCAATAACTATTCTTCTGAAACCGTGAAAAATAATAATTCATGCCCTCCTTCGAAAACTAATATAAAAAAATTATACTAATATACTAATATAAAATAATTCGTACATTTTATATTTTTCATATTTCTCATAGTTTTAATAATTCCCCAGACTCGGAACGAATAAATAAGCCGGAACTTCAAAAATCAATTCGGACAATAAATGAGCTATAGCAATCGTTACAGGTTTTGTTTATTACGAGCCAAACATAAAATCAGCAGACTGATTGTACAGTGAATGGATTTCTATCGAATAACGCAGGTATACCGGGAATAAAATATGGCGTCATCGTCGCCGTCCCCCTCACTCCATACTGAAACTGAATTTACACGATTTGTTCAGTCCGGTCAACTCCGACGATTTCTTCATAAGCACACACCGGTTCGCCGATGCGATTATTTAGTAGCTTATCGTCCGTCAGCCATCGTCGCAGTCCGATACCGAATCCTCAAACATTTGCGTGTAATCGTATTGATTTTCTATTTGCTTTGCCGAGGCAACCTGACTGCGAATACGTACACCTCTCTCGCCCCGATAGCTTTCGAAGGAACTTCGAAATTCACCGGTCGATCCAAGTAAACTATTGTGTCCGGCGTTCGCGTCTGCACCGAGCCAATTCACGCCGGAAGTTGTAATTCCCGTGGAACATTCGCGACGGAATTTCGACTTTGAGAATTAGCTCCGCCGATGTTCTGTTCGAAAAACTTCGTTATACCCGTTGGATTGACCAACCCCTGTGGACGCTGCTACAAAATTTATACTAATCTGCATATACTTTAGGTTCGGCGAACTGTTTAAACACACTGATCCAGGGGAAATTTCCATTTTCTTTTACGTGACACTTTAACCAACACTGTCGTCACGTTCTCTCGATTCAAACGACTCCAAACAGGGTACAATTTCATTCATTCTTGCTCGTTTAAACCACACTAGTATCGTTTCGAAAATTATCATTCTTGCAGTTTGTCCGAATTTTCCAACTTTCTTTCGTAACTGCCTCGAATTTTTGTTTTCTGAAAACTTTTTCAGGACCAAGTTATTGTCTTGAGTTCATAGAAAAATCCTATAGAAAAAAGCATTTTCATTTTTTCCATGATTTTTCATTTTTAAAAAGCTTATTCGGACTATTACGAACATTTTTTGAAAAAATTTAGTCAAATTGGTTCCAGCCATACTCAAGTGATGCGCTTCCAACGAACAGCATTTAATTTTTATTTATACAAGATAACAGTGAAGGAACAGTTAAGAAGCCATTCTTCCAGATCTGTTAGTCGAGCTCCGGGTCGTTTGGACTTGGAAATTTTTCCTCAGCCGAGCATTGATCGTCCTCATGAAAGATTTAACGAGGTGCCGGTGCGTCAAAGGCGGCTACAAATTCGAACATGATCTCGCGAGAGCCTTGGCAAAAACAGGTTGCTCCGAAGAAAAACGCTCGGCCCAACTCTGCCTTGCTCTTCTCTGCTCTCCTCCGCGAGAACTATTTTCGAACTTACGACTTGTTAGGTCCCCGGTGGAAACCAGGATTAGGAAGCCTTAGCCGAGAATGAATTATGAAGCCGCACCGTCCGGAACGAGGAAACGTCCGTCCGGCGGTGTATCTCGAATCGTTTTACATTGTTTCTTCGTGTCCCGCTCCTTCTTCTTCTTTTTCTCCTTCCTCGCTTGTCCACCTCGGTCTTTATTCGATTTGTCATTGTTTGCACTAGCCGCGAGATAGGATTGGGTGCGCCGCGATTACCGCCCCGAGGGAATTGCATTGAAACTTCCTCTTTCGCCCGGGCACGCGATCAACGCGTTGCCTGTTTGGATCTTTGATTTACGGCGCGGTCGCGCTGCTCGTCTTCCGCCGACTCCGTTCGCGCTCCTTTCCGCGGGGATGATTTAACGTTCGATAGGTAATTAATATTGATGCTGGGAATAATGAAACGCCGTGCATTACCCGATTGCTGCCAACTATTTTTCTGCACTTGTTCAACGCGACAACAGCGAGGGATGAGAACGTTCATCTCTTCTGATCAAATCTCTGTTGCTAGGAAAGGATCATACGAACTAGCACTTTTTCATTTTTTCTATACCGGAACATGAGTGGCACTTTCGTATTAACGTGTTAATAGTCAGTAAGAGTAAACGAAGAGACGAGGTTTCAGCTGAAGAAAATAAAGTATCAAAGTAAATCATGCGTTTGTCATGAAAATGATTAGGCGAAACAGCAAACTGTGCAGACGTTAGAAGAACTTAAACTTTTTTAATTAACTTCTCTTTCGTTCAATCGACGCGGAAAATTCTTATCCTGTACGAAGATGTTTGACCAATGCATCGATATAAATTAAAAATATTTAATATTCAAGATATATGTTTTTAACAGAAAATATTGATGCGTGGAGATTATCAACATCAATCTACTAAAAATCTGTTTCAGCGAGTAGTGTTATACGGAGATCTGGGTTTTCCAAGTTTCCAAAGAATTGTTGAAAGATAATTGTTGGAACGATAGTAGTTTGTGTGCGAATGGGCCGGGCGAATCCAGCGTAACCTGCGCGCCGGGCCTTTATAGATAGCAATTTCCCGAACAAAGAAACGGCGATTATCGGGGAGCAGTCGTGACATGCCGGTAGCCGCACGGCACCAGGAAGCGAGCCGCTAAACTCCTCCGGTTGCGGTGCAATTGCAATCATCTCTCGCTGCCTAGCCACTTTCACTAGTGACCTACTGTTACGACAACCTGGCTCGTCGGTGACGCGGCACCTTCCTCGTCGGTTGACCGTGTGTGCGCGCGCGGGCTCGTCCACCCTATGCGTGTGACAGCAATTGCACGCCGTGGCCTATTCACGATTCGTCTGCACGCACGCGGAACCGTTGGAACATCCAACATCATCAACGAGAGCACGCGACGAAGAGGAAAAGACTCATCCCTAGTAGCATTTATGGTTGCCATTTTATTGGGCCTTCGTTTACAATATTAGTTGGCAAACCGTTAGAAATGTTGTCGTTTTCTGCACTTGAACCAACGATCATGGCTACGAAGGACCACCGTCACTATAATACAAAGAAGGGGTTACCTATTATTCGTAATGCCTAATTTCAATCAGAAATAAAGAAGTAAAGTAAAGGAGAAGACTGATCCTTGGTAGCATTTGTGGTTGCCATTTTATTGGGCCTTCGTTTACAATATTAGTTGGCAAACCGTTAGAAATGTTGTCGTTTTCTGCACTTGAACCAACGATCATGGCTACGAAGGGCCAATGTCACTATAATACTACAGTGCCCGAAATTTCTATAAAGCCACCTACATTTTGGTGTATTTTTAAAAAATTTGATAAATTTAATATTGAACATCAGCGAGAATCAACCAAACAAGTTTAATTGCGATTAAGATTTGTGAATTCATATTACTACCGATTCCTAAATTCATAAAAATTGTGTATATATTATATTCGACAAAAATGCTGCAGAAACCAGCAGTCAAAGAACGTCACAAACAAGCACGCCTCGAATTTGCAGAAAGACATACATCCTGGATCCAAGAATGGGAAAATATCATTTTCTCCGATGAGAAAAAATTTAACTTGGATGGGCCAGATGGTTAGAGATACTACTGGCTTGATTTAAGAAAACAAAATAATGTTGCAACGAGTGGTAACTTTATTGGTGGCTCATTAATGATTTGGGCTGCGTTCAGAGCTAATAAAAAACATCAATCTATTGAATAAATCATAAGATGAATTCGACAATATATACGGAGCTGTTGAAGATGGTCTTAATACCATATACAGAAGAAATTGAAAGAATTTGATCGACAACGACTTCAGAATCCTGTGACGACTATGTGCGACTTTCCACTGGCCTTAAGCCCTGTACTAGCGTGTAATACGATAATGGAGTGGTAGTTGGAATAGACAGGATCAATCTGGATTGATGATAGAGCGCTCGAGCTGATTCCGTAGAGGAGAATGTGTCGCGCGTCGATTAACCTTCGCGAGGTCTAGGAAGCAATCGCATAATGGAGACTGTACTGTCATTATAGCGAACATATCAGACCCAAATCGACACTTGCATCGTGAACTGACGCTAGGATTCTCGACCTCTTACTGCCTCGGTTGAACGAAGAAAAGGATAGCGAGGAAGCACTCAGGTTGTTTATGGAAGTCGTGTTGAAAATGGATCGTTTCAGAGAATTCGTACACCGTCGTTTCGAATAATAGAGGCTCCACTGAATCATCAATTGAATATACGCTCCGAACTAGTGTCATATTTATTCTCGTTTTAATCAGAGAAATGTCACGAATGTATTGGCACGCGTTTCGTAAAAAAATACAATCGAAAATAACAAAAAAAAAGAGTTTCGTTATTGGTTCGCTTCTCTTGAACAAAAATTTGTTTTCAGAGATCTGTCAGTTTCATCGCAAGTGTCCGATATTATATTTATTGGTTTCCATTCGTTACACTTCACGCACGTGGTACGTGCCCCCACGTATTTTATGAATACTACAACCATGTTTAGAATATTTATTCAATTTCTCGGGCCACTTGTTACAGTCCACGTGTGTGGAATCGAACGTACCCGGTATTGTCGGAAATAAAATAAATAATTGGATTTAATAATTTGTGCAGAAATTAGAGGGGGAAGCGAAACAGTACAGAAGAATTACAATAAACTAGAATCTGAAAATATGTAATTGTAAAAAATATATAATATGTTTTCGCGGCATTAGTGCATCGATTAATGTATGTTACGAAATTTCTGTAACTAATCTTCACGACTAAGAAAGAGCTTCATAGATCATAGTATAAAAATGACTGATAGCTGTACGAAAAACCCACACGAATCTCGACAGACCCAGACGTCAGATTGTTTCGGACCATTATTATCCCCATAACGGTAAAATTAGAGTTACGGTTCCGTTGTGTACTGGAACGTCAGAGATTCTAGCTATAACAAACCAGCGCGAATGGCCAGCGGAAGAATAGGAGGAGACGATGCTCCTAGGAACACCCATCGTTCGTCATCTCTTTTTCTCCTGCAGTTTCGACTTCCGCGTCACGAGTGTCATGATCCTCATCGTGGCTGCTGAATCACGAAACATTCCAGCGAGGAAGATCGATCCTCGATGCCACGATACTCTCGACACGAAGAAACAGGGTGGAACAGGATCAGCAAAATGATCATTCAACAAAAATAATGGTGGCAATTTGCAAATAATGTTTAAAATAAGTCGAAGGGGAGCGAACGACCCTGAGAGTTAAGGGTTGAAAACGTATTTCGCTGGGCATCTCGAAAATTAAATCGAACAATAAAACGTTGTTTCAAATGTTGTTTAATTCGTAATAAAAGATACTTCTCGTTTAACCTGTAATTGAACGCGTAACTAAAAGCTATTTCTGACGTAACTGTTCGAATTGAGATTGACTTGTGCAACTCGGACAATAATGTGACTAACATTCGTTGCTCCGTATGAATAATCGTAAAGCAAGATTTATCACGTTGCTCGCATAAATTTTGCCAGCAACTCAATGCATATCCAGCTCATCTCCGCACGTCAGTTTACCAAAGAACTGTGTGCTGCAACGATACGACGTCTAGATGTTCAATCAATTCATCATTCTTTCTTTGGCTCTTCTTCCCGTCAGATATAGATAAAGTTGCGCATGGTCATGGACTCGGAAGCCAGTTCCAGCGATCGAAGTTATATGGTATAGTCCGTTTAACACCTATCCTATCTCATCTCCGACAGACTCTCTTGCCAATTATCCAGCAGAGTTCATGACTCGGTTGAAGAGCAAACTATTGGATTAGGAGAACCAGACTCTCCTCAATTGAAGAGATTGAGATCAAGCTTCCGATGTAAATAGTCGTCATAACTGTAAAAGCAAATCGAACTTCTCTTGTATACCTCCCTCCCCCCGTCTTAATTAACGAGATATCTTCTTAAACATTGTTATTATAATTATAATGTTTCAAACTTGTTTTTAGCAGTACAATTGCCGCAGTAAAAATCAGAATTATTCGGATATTATTATAAGGTAATTATTTTCTACATAAATATATCGAACGCGAATAGACCAATTCGATGAGAGTCACAGTTTCAAAAAACCTGATGATCTACTGACGCTGTAATCGATATATGAAATGTAATATGAAAATCTTCCATAAGGAAGATCTAGGAAGATCCATAAGGAACTGTCTATTTACAAAGAATTGTATCGGTTAGTATTAGTGCTTAAACTATAGCTCTATGTTATTGGAAGAATTATTCTCGAAGTATAACTAACAAACATTTAACACTAATGGACAAAAAAAATATTTCCTCATACCTTTACTAGTTTCGAATACGTTCTCCAAGACTGCGTCAGAGCGATGAAAATATGGAGGATAGTTTCACCCGGTAAGCTTGAATTTCCGTGCCTAAAAAAATATGTGTCGCTTATTTTTTACTGTTCCACGAATTTTGGTCAAACAACCGATTGAATCGAAACATCGCAGATATTTGTCTATGCTATAGTTTTATTCGAATATATGTAATTTTACCAAGGAAGGTACATGTGTCTCATTTTTCACACAGGTGAAAATAATCCTTCTTACCGAGTTCATCATATTTTTAGAAAAATGTGGGTTTGTATTTGTTGTAGTAATTTGCATTATTCGCAGCATTTGTGTTGTTCGCTTCCGAATAATGCAAATTACGGCTCATAAACGAAAAAATAGTACTTCTGAAGTCGCCATTTTATTTAGCGTTTTTGACTACTGAAAAATCCCATTTTTGTGTTATCGAGAAACGAGGAAAATCCTGGAAAAAAGAGTCTACCCCCTTAATAGAAGAATAAACATTTTCTACCCATGTTGGCCGCGAGGGTTATTCTTAAAAAATATAATATTTGCTAAATTGTCACCCCTACCAAAATATCTTTACAACAATATTGAAAAAAAATCTAAAAAAAATGGTTAAACGTCTTAAACCATTAAGTGAAAAATGACCAGCCCATACATTTTTATTCGAACGGTTCTCGCATTCCAGGGTTTTCCCGACTCGACGTCGCTTCCCGAAAAATGAAAAATAAAGAGGGACGTCCCATAGACCCGGTTTGTCCAGGTTCAACATACTAAATATGCAAAATAGATTTTGCAGTGTCAGACCGGCGAACGTTTAAAAAAATCGCGGCCGGTGAGTTGACCTCGGGCAACTTTCACCGCCGCGGGGCCGCAGCGTTTGCCCCCATATGCAAGGCAACCATGCGCTCTCTCTCTCTCTCTCTCGCTCTCTAACACAGATACATACACTCGTGCCACGTGTAATTTATGCATGTTGCGTGCGATCATGGTCTCACCAGAACCGAGACCCGCCTGCATGGTCAGGTACACGAGGAGGAGGTTGCGGCTTGCGCAACCACCCACGGTTCATGCACCTTGCCCTCCCGAGGCAACGGCCTGCCGCGTTTCTCTTCCGCGTTTTCCTGCTGGCCCCCAGACCAAACTGCTGGAACGTCGTTTCGAGGACGTTCCTCGGAAGCTGATGCAGTCTATCGATCTCTTGGCCCGATATCATTCCGCCCGGAAATACAGTGGAAATACCAATTCACCGAAAATTACCTACGGTGATTCACAATAATATTCGGACTCTCTTCAAGGGACTGGTAATTATTGCGAAAGGGTGGCCATACTTCGATTTTCATGAAATTTAAATATGTTACGCAGCAACACATTTTGAACAACTTTTTCCTTTTCCAATATAGGGGGAACATTTTTAGTTTTCGAGATATTCGCAAAAAACTATTGATAATACTGTATTGAATTTTCCGTATTCTTTTTATAAACACGGTGCGAGGATGACAGAAAACAGATTATCACTGTATATAGTATGATACATATATAGGATGGGTTTTCAATTTTTAAAGTCTACTCCTGTATTTTCGTATACTTGTTTACAAAAAAATAATTAAACAGACGCCGTTAGAATACGGAAAATTCAATACAGTATTATCAATAGTTTTTTGCGAATATCTCGAAAACTAAAAGCGATCCCCCTATATTGGAAAAGGAAAAAGTTCTTCAAAATATGTTGCCGCATAACATATTTAAATTTCATCAAAATCGGAGTATGGCCACCCTTTCGCAATAATTACCCGATAACTTTTTAAATATCGTACTACACCACTTGAATTCTTTTGATGGTATGGATGATAAGGATGATAATTATTGTTAATGAAACATTGTCCATTGAGGTGAGGACATAGAGACGTACAGGAAAAAGTGTACACGTTTACTAAAAATATGTATACCATGTTGTAACCTAACCACTTCAGAATATTCATTACCAGATCGTTTAACAAGACTTTCAGGTTTCTTAATAATAGTTCTTAATGAAGTAAAGAAACATTGTACGTATACATATATGTATACAAATACGGATAACCAGTTTCTTGCTGAACTCTGGACTTTCAGAATATAGTAGCTGCTAGTTGGTTCACGCCACTATTCACTTGTCAGTCTAGACGCTTATTCCACTTCCGCTAAACACGCTTTCACTTATTTATCTTAATACTTGATGCAGCATTATATTTGCAAATAATTACAATGTGCGTTAATAATATTTCTTATAAGAAAATTATTATTAAAAACATATCTAAATGTGTATCAGTTTAACAAGTTCGAAAGTGAAACGAAAGTAAGACATTCCACATAGTTATCGTATACTGTAACATAATGTAAATTACAGTATAAAATAAATTCCAATGCAAAGTAATTTAAAATTGCATATTTTGTAAATGTATACAAATACATAACGCAATATGTAACGTGCAAGCATTCCAATAAAAAAATCAACTGAAGCTTATTGGAATTCATCTTTTAAATAATGGTTTTCATAAAACAGAAAATATTTGCGTGCAATATTGAATTTCATAAATTAAGTCTTTAAAATATGAGTTTGGTTCAACGATTTATTATTAGCGAACGATATTAAATTACAGCGAGCACGTATCAGCTTCAGATTTGAATACGAAGTTTACTTAAGAGATCGTATTGTTATTATAAATTACGGTTTGGAATATCAGACAAATATGTTTAGTATATTTTTCCAATGTGTGATGAATAATAGCATTTGTAGTCGGTATATTTGTGAATGTGTCGGCTGAATGATCGGGTTCAGAAAGTTACATTAGAAATATTATAAGTACCAATTCTACGAGGCACAATGTACATTGAAAGAAGTTTCGAGTCGCATAAAAAGGAGAAAGAGGTCGCGATGGCTGCAACCTGGAGTGTCATTGCACTTCGGAAGCCCCGCGGAGCTTTCAAGCTCGTGAAGCTACAATGGATGCATGCGCTTTTTATCGATGTTTTGGAATTCTTAGGATGGAAACGTCTTCGATTTTCAAGCCACCAAATTCCTTGTCTGGCTAAATCAGACGCTATATACATGTAAATACAAATTGTAAACTACAAATTCATAGTTCGTTGATTTTCTTATAAAAATTATCATCGATAGCAAGTAATTTATTTTTTAAATATAATCAGCGTCATTTTTTTAGATAAATTATGCAATGATAATTGTACAGTGTGTTTAGTTAGCTACCGACATATTTCTACGCACTCGTAAATAATATAGTACAGAGTAGTTTATTTAACTCCTTGGCGTGCAAAGTAAATGAAATTAAATTGTGAATAAAGATTTATTATTTAACTTGTCGTTTCTGTAAACGTTGTTATTAAATAATAATTTACTTAAATGTGTACAGTTGGTAGTTTAAAAATTATCGTACCTAGGTGAACGCAAGAAATATGTATTTCATAGCGCGCTCTCTACAATTCATTGACTCCGAACGTCTGTTATCGTAGTCGAGACAGGATTATCTTATTTCTTTTTTTTTTATCAAACGGTCAGCTGACCGCAACACCGAGGTCTATTGTCAAGCCTGGCATTTGTTATCCGACAGGAAGGAAAGCGTGGTCGAGATTAAATTCCCTCCATTGGCAAGGTTTAGGTTGTTGCGCCACATTCTCGGCGTTCTTCCGCTCATTTCGAAGGTTAAGGTTCGCTTAATTCCACTATCAAAGGTGTCGATGATTGACGTGAATTTGACGCGATTAGATACTACGAAATTTCCACCTGTCCAGCAAGTGGTACTATTATACCCGAGTATCAATAAAAATTTGTAGAAACTTTTAAACACTTTACCGAGACAACACCTTCGTTCTCACAGATAAAAAATAATTAACTATGTTAATATAAACAGAGCTTATTTCATTCGTAGAAACCGTTATTAATAACAATTATTATCTATCTTCTATCCTCTACATAAATAAAAATTAAATGCTGTTCGTTGGTAAGCGCATTACTGGTACAATCGATAGGTATTATCATATAATCCTGCGTAGTTGCATTTGAAAATTTTTCAAAGAGTCAATAAAAAAATCAATACTGTTATAAATAGTGCATGACAGTTGCATTAATGCGATTCATTGGATTAATTAATCCATAAGCAGATTTCGCTTTAAGAACAATCAATATAAATAAATATAAAAACATATATAAATATAATAAAATTCAGCATTCGAATAAACGTAGCCATAAGAAAGATATAGATCTTCTCTCTTCTACATTTCTCAGGATAAATACGTTTCAATCAGTGTAACTGTAAGAAAATGTTCCGGCAAGGGATTTAACTCTTGATTTCCAGAGTGTCTGACAATTTAGTCGATGGCACGTTGTGCTCGCCGTCTTTAGAATCGTTCGACCGTACCCCCGTGACACCCGGCAGAAAGATGGCAACGTTCGGTTCCTTTTTTAAGCCAGTCGCTTTTTCTCGTCGGTTCGTTCGGCTTTTAATAACTCCCACGCGTAAAAGCCCGCGGTCCCATCGTGCGTGCAGGCGCGCGCGCTCGCGCACACGGATTACGTCGTTGTACGGGTGCGTGCGTGTGGATGCTGTGTAACCACCGCACCAGTCAATGACCCGGCTTTAATGCCGAACGCCCATTTGCTCTTTGCACCGCGACGAAAGTCAGCCTGTTACACGCGACACTTGCGACTCCTCATCGACCCGCCATTTTCTTCCCCCCGCGAATTTTTCCGCGATTTTGCCGCGACTATCGCGCTTATTGTACAGGCCAGACGTTTCCGGGAGGCCAAGAGAGTTTTCCCTCTCTCACTCTCACACTTTCCTTGCTCTTCAGCTCATTCAGAGTCCGTGGAAACGATCGTGTAACCCGAGCCTCCCTCGAGGGTGGTTTTTCGTGTGACTACACCGGGTCTCTCTTTGACTGACGCTTTCAAACAGATCATATTTTTTTTCTTGTCAGTCGCGCGGGGAATTCTTGAGAGAACCATCTATACGTTTAGCCGACTTTGAGGGTCACGTGTTCTCCTTCCATTTCTTTTTTTTCTCCTGTCCTCGGTTCATTCAGACCCGACCCCCTAAAACGATCTGGTAACTCGGTCCTCCCTCGGGGTGGTTTTTCGGATCGCGAAGATTCTCTTTCACCGGTGCTCGAAGGCAAATCTTTTTTATCATTTCACTTAAATATCATCGCTTAACCCTCTTTGCAAGCCTCCCTCCCCCTCTCTCTTGTTCCAAAACTTTCTGCGTCAACCTATAACTCGATTATCGAAATATTTAGAAAATATCTCAAGGTAAATCTTCGAGGAGATTTCAAGGTCAGCGCTGTATCCTCGAATAAACTCTATATATTTTTTTCAATATTATTGTATGGTATAGAAAGACGAATTATAAGTTTTTCCATAGAATCTATATCTAAAATGAAATGCTGCTCGTTGGTAAGCGGATCACTTTTTTTTAATGTTCGTAATAGCCCGAATTAGGTTTTAGGAAAAGAAAAATATTTCCAGAGGAATTTACTCCTCTTGAATAATATTGTAAGTGAAATTCTTCTAACAGGTGTTTGTTTGTTTTTCATTCGAAGTGGCTGATTGTTTTTCACCTATGCTCCAAAGGCGGCAAGAGTGAAAAGAGTTTTCTTCGCGTTCAGCGGACTTTCAAGGGTTAGCGACTCTTTGTGAGCTGGTTTCTTGCACTTCTTTGACGCAAGCAAAGGATACAGAATTCGGGCCGAGTGTGTGTACTATAATTAGTGGCACTGTGGCTGGTAAAAGCGCGCGTGTAATTAAGAAAATGCGTTCAAGACCTTCTTGCCCCCTTGTCCTCCTTGAGGAAGTGTGTTCGCGAAGTTTGCACACGTGGGATGATGAGTCCAGGAGCTGGAGGATCGTTTGTTGCGTGCTGAGAGGCCGACAGTGAATTGATGTTTTTCTTTTTTTAAATGAAAGCGTTGCTCAACAACCTGATCTTCTACTTAATTTGAACCTTGAGATTAAAAAACCTCTAAAAACTCCTTCACGAGAGTTAACAAGTTCGAAGCTCTGTATCATGAAAAGATGATTTACGAGAAAAACTTTTGTGTTTCAAAGTGTTTAACCGTGTCAGGCGTCCAAGTAAATTGTCGACGAACCGTATAGACAACTATAACTCGTCGAGTATATATTTTTACATTCCGGTTAAAACGATATATGTAAATTTTTCGAAAGAAATTGTGATTTATAATCCGATAGAAACGGCGATGAAAAATTTCGTCTGTAACGTCGTCACTTAAAGTTTATACCCTATTAGTATCTGCCAACATACATTTTTAATAACTCCGTCTAACTGGCTTAAAAGTTAGAAAAAAATTTACGTAACAATCTGCATCGTGTTAGTTGGGACGAAAATGTTCGTTTAAGGGGATAATTTAATATTGACTTTACGGGGTGTCTCGCAGGACCATCTGCTTCGTCGAGATGAAACCCCATGGAAATTCTAGTTTACCCGCTTTGGATATGGGATTAATATAGATTTTTCTATTATCTAAAAGATTCATTATTATACGTACAACAAAATGTATATTAAAAATTATTTTTTTCTAATACACTCTTACATGTTCATCGTCCGATTACATTGATTAGTCAACGACAATGGTTCTCCCGCCTAATCGAAGGCAGAATTTCTCGACGGGCCCTGTCGTGCTCGTGAATACCATCGCGTCTGAACGGCGTTTCGCGAATCCCGGCTTTCTCCGGCGCGCTCCCTTCTCGAGATACGAACGAGCGAGAGTTATACGGTTCGCGGTTGCATTTCGCTGTATTTTTATGCCCGAGTCATCGCTCCCACGGTATATTTTTATCCGGCGCGAGAGATATGTAACGTTCCGCAGTGATCGCGGTCATGCCGGGACACCACGATGAGGAAGGAAGAAAAGACTTCGCTGGAATCAGCTTATACCGTGTCGCCACGTGAGATTCTCTCCGTTCTTTCAGATTACACTTGTCTAACTCTTTCGAACCATACAGTCTGCCCAGCAAAGATAGACAAATGCACGTGGCAACCTTTCGAGTGCTACACACTTGCAATTTAATTCCTCCAATAATTAATGGATGCATAGAATATGTCTCCACGCGAGATTCTCTACACTTTACATTCGTGTTTGCACGTCTCAATCTTGACTATATTTTTTCCAACCTATAACAGGGCCCGCTCTAGCTTGGTACGCCCCTTTAAATAAAGGTACACATTTTTTATTTGCAATAAAAATCAGATCATTTTATTGAAATTTTAATAAAAGCATATAATTAGCTTTCAGACAAGAACAATACATATCGTAAATTTATAGCGAACGAAAAAATCGATGTGTAAAATTTTCTATTAATTGGTTATTTAACGCATCAATGTTTTTTCTCGCATTTACAGCCAACATGGCTGCCCCCTAGAACGGGCCCTGCCTATAGTTGGGCCAGAGTCGCGAAATGAGGGAAGATAGCACGAGTTCAAGGGGAAAAGAGTGACCGTGACGGGAAAGTGGGGAGACACTTTTTAATTTATCCGTCCGCGATCTAAACAATACATCGGAGCCCTTGATGGCTCTAGATACAGCGACTATGTTCTAAGAATGAAACAGTAGAGTTGATGGCTAGCGGCCCCGCAATATTTGCTTCGTTGGTGTAGCCACACGAGAGGTAACTCATGGAGTAAATATCATAATTAGAGTCCATTCAATATCTCATAACGAGGAAAGTTAGCTACTCGCTAGAGGCAGTTCATTTTACCTGTACACGCGAGAATATACTCTAGCTGCAACGCGTTACACTCGGGAGCCGGCTGCTATCTTCTAATAGGACTTAATCGGTAACGACAGGTTATGCGACGTATCCACGAGAAAGTACACTGTCCACTGGCTAAACATGCCACACACTCGGGCCTCCCGATATCTTGTAACTTGCGGTAGCAGCTGGAACTTACGCGAGGACAAATGAACTTTCGAAGAGAACAAACTAAATAATGAATTGTAAAAATTAATTAATAATTAAATAGATATTGACGTTCGTCGAAGATTCCGCCGGAACTGCGAATTACATGAAAACCCGGAATCAATTTAGTTTACGTTTAATTAAGTAAATTTAATTATGATAGATCGAATTTTGATCTTAAATGCCGGAAACGCACGAAAACCAGTCAGTGAAAATTGATTTATGGTGTCGAAATATTCTTCGTCGCGAGTATACATTTTTCACGGAAAAGATTGGCGTGAACATATTCTTATGGTACCTTGATTTCAATGTTTCAAACGATACGGATATCTCTATGCATCTACGAGAGATGATTCCACGCTGGAGAAAGTGTATCAGTGTCAGTGACCCCGCAGTTGCATAAGACCTTCGTGTTACTCTGTTATTTATCGTTTCTTTATTATTAATGAAATTGCCGTGCATAGCACGTAAATAGACACCGTCGTTTGAGCTTGGAATGCAGATTCAATTCGACTTTTATGGAGCGAAACGAATTCCTCGCTTTGAATTTCAGAATTATTCCAAAATCCTTGAAAATAATAAACCGCTAATTAAATATTATAATGATAAACATTGTTTTCATTCCCTACAAAAAAATTGTAATCGAGTAATTAATGTGTAAATATATTTCTCTAGTTGATCTACAATAACTACTCGATGGAAAACAACGGGAACTGTACGATCTAAGAAAAACAAATATCCCTTCCACTGCAGAGTATACAAAAAAAGGGATTGTTATTAAAAAAAAAAATTTACAAGTGATGAAAAAACCTATTGAACGTTCAAGTGGCAGCGAATGGTACATGTTTGCTTTTTTAGGGTCGATTCGCCGACGAACTCGTCTTCGAAGAAGCGACTCGCAGCGCAGGTGGCCGGCTTTGAGCAACATCCGCACTTTCGGATGTCTGCGTGTTTTTATCCTTCTATCTCGCGTGGATCCGCCTATTTCTTCCTTCCTCTCCTACGCTCTCGCTCCCGTGAAACTAATTTAGCTACCAAGACGATGACTGCGAGGAAAAAAACTCCCTCAATCAGTTCCCCTCGGGACGAAATTGCGGCGGTAACGCGTAAACCCCTAGTTTTAATGCCGCCAAGTCGCATCGAATTTTTCACCGTCGAGAGACCGGCCGATTCTCCTCAACACTGCCAGCTGCATTATGCAGAAGCGACGGCAAACTTTTGATCGTTCACGACACAATTTTGTTATTTCTGCGTCTTCCCCTAAAAGACAAGTAAATCGTCGATTTGATAAAGCCTGGATTTCGTCCCCAGCGAACTCTTCTTTGTCCTAGCACCAATCTACTTCCACAGATTCTCCTTGCAATTTTCTAACGTTTCTCTTCTGCAAATAATCTTAACAGGCTCGATGACAATCAATTTTCTTTTTGCCGAAATTGAAAACTGAAGACGGTTGTATTAAAATTATTATTGTCACGAATGTTAACCTTTCAGTATTTATATTATTCGATAAATTAGAATAATAAATTTATTTATCCAAGGGGATTTCTGAATATTACATTTCTCGTTTTAATCACGTCAAATTGAATTAACACATAACATATATATATATATTGATTTGCACGTGATTAAACTAATTTAATTTACCACATATTTACCTCCTGATTTGTTGTCTTAGAAATATTAAACTTATAAATATATTTTTTCCCGAGGGACAGGAAAATTCGCAAAACCGGAATCTGAAATAAATCAACTTCTAATCTGACGAAAAACTCCGAGTTTCGAACCCCGCAGTTGATAAACTTTCGCTCCTCTCCCCGCCCTTATTTCTTCTTGAACTAATGCTAATTTGTATTATTTTATTTCAGCTGAGGAACTTCGCGCGCCTCAAAACTATCGGTTCGTCAGACTTTCAGGAATCCTTTGTACCTCGTTAAACTTCACGAATAGACTTCCTGCTCGAGTCATTTCGAGCTTCATGGGAACCTATTTCGGAGCTCGTAACAGAACCATTCAGCCTCGACGACTTCATTAATCTTTACATTCACGCGATCTGCGAAAACAAAAGCTGGTTCACTGACAGTCCGTGGATTCGCAGAAGCCATCGAGCTATAACCGTGGCGATGGAACTGTTCCGACAACGCCGGAATCGTTATAGAAAATTTTTGCCCAACACTGCCCACCACCATTTAACTCCTGCACGTTCAATCCTCTGCACTAATTTTAAGAAATTTTTATTCATTAATTTTCTCGAAAGAAAATGATTTTTATTGAAATACATTTTTGCCCAACACTGCCCACCACCATTTAACTTCTGCGCGTTCAACCCACTACACTGCGAACTTTTTCATTAAGACTAATTTTTAAAAAATTTTATTCATTAATCTTCTCGAAAGAAAATAATTTTTATTGAAATACATTTTTGCCCAACACTGCCCACCACCATTTAACTCCTGCACATTCTTATTGATTTTCTCGAAAGGAACTGAGTTTTATTCAAATTTAATTCCTGCATGTCCAACCCTCTGCACTGCGAATTTTACCATTCATAGTAATTGTAAACAACGTTATTTATTAATTTTCTCGAAAGAAACCTGATTCTTATTGAAATAACATTTTCGCAGAACTCTGCTGGGTGGGAACGAGAAGTGGTGGAAATTGTAGGACAAGTTCGAGCCCTGTTTTCTCTGTTCGTTTACAAAGGGTTAATAAAATCGCAAGGAAAAACGGCTGGCCGAGAGCGTTGGTATCGGTGCGACGGATGCAAGAGGCTGGTGGGGCCGGGTGCATCGTCCTCGGGGAGAAAGTTTGTTGCAGCAGCGTAATACGTGATCTAGCCCAACCTAGCCGAGCCAGACGAACGATCGTGCCAGCTAGACCTAGGATAAGATTGGCCAGGATTGAATCTCGTTCGAAGCTACGGTCGACCAGCTATGAGGAACGGTTGTGCAACCCGGTTGCAACGCCGCGTCGAGCTCTTCTGAGCCACGAAAAGTGAAATGAGATTCATCAACCGATCCGTTCTCCTTCGTCCTAGGCTTGTTCGAGATTTTTGACTTTGATAATGTATTCCACGACGATCTAGCAACGATCTGGTCACTCGAGCCGCAGGATCCTCGTGATCCTCGTGGGATCCATCGATCGCATCATTGTTGCTAAAGTCATTTACCTGTGACCGGTAACCAATTTTCACACCCTTTATTGGCATGCTTCGTTGTAATTCGTTTTACAAAATAGTTGCTACAATGTTCGTTTGCTTCGCCGAAAAGTTTTCTGCAATATAAAAGCTTTCTACCTGAGTTACAACAAACTCGAGTTAAGTGGAAGTTTATTTTCTATCTCGATATGTTCGATAGATTGAAAATAATGTAATAGCATTTTTAAATTTATTCAAGGGTTTTACTTTTTCAAATTACACCCATAGATTTTTCTCATATATGCATCAAATCCGCTGTATAAATATACACGTGGACTAAAGCGGTTTCGTTATACAGCAACTTAGTTCATTAAGCAACACAGTTCATTTGAAAAATAAATTTGAATGTCTGAATGGTATATTCATAAGTGTATATTATTTAAAAATTGTTTCGCGTAGGTGGGTAGCCATCGCGATTCCCAAGGAAACAAGGAAGTCGTGCAAAACAGAAGAAAAGCACGATTCAACTGTCGCACCTGTAACCCAGTTAAGTGACATACCTCGAGAGATGCTTGCACAACCATTGTTTCGCTTCGGTCTCAACACGGTGATACGGCCAATTTTCGTAGAGCGTGGACGCGGGATCACGGATCTATCGAGTGTGTCGATCGCACGGTAATATTCTTGTAGATTAAGCTGGTCGGGCGCCGACAATAAATCTTCTGGCATGATTTTATTGAGCTACGTAATGTCATGGCCGATAAGGCCGCGCCTTTTCGAGACGTATAGACAAGTGTTTAAAGATCGCTGCGCGATTCGGGGAAACCGTCGATCAAGGAATTCTTCGATAGAAGGCTGTTCGATTCTTGTAATAGTTATTTTCGTATTACGTGAATGCAACTTGTTGGCGTTCGATTAAGGTAAGACAACTATGGTTAAACATAAAATTATGAAAATTTTTATATCCTAAGTCATAAATATTATATATAAAAGGACATACATCGAAGTGACCAATTTTATTTAAATCTACTACAAATGCGAAAATATACTTTCAATAATTCTTCGAATAAAAGATTATAGAAAATGCTGTTTTTTTACAATTAACAAATTTTTTACAATTTCACTGATCATAATTCCAAGTTAAAAACGGCGAGAATATAAATGAACGAGACGTTTCAGAACTTTTTCACCAAATGTTAAAAATGAAACTGGAACAGTGCTTTCTCATCCGTGTAAATATATTTAAAGTTTGCAAAATCTTGGTATATCGATATCTACTGTTCAGTCGATCATGAATGAACCTGACTGTTCAATCGAAACGTCACGACGTCCAGGAATGATGTAGCTTCCAAAAAATATTGCAATGTCTGAAATACATAACTCTGTGCATCGCAGCTAACGAACGTCTACGACGTACAGGAACATCCTTGTCGTCGAGACGAATATCCACTGACAGCCGCTAGACGATCACGTGATTTATGACCCGCTTCTAGATCACGAGGATCTCTCCAGGGAGACATCAATTGAGGTTTAGAAAGCAAGAGGAGCATGCTGATTTTTCGTGATTCTTCATATTCGTCTGCACCGAACTCATTAGGGGCACGTGTTTCCACTTCAGCATTCGAATTTATTTAAATACCGCGTACACGTCGAATCAAACGTTTAGAAACGCAGATTCTTTTTATTAACCATCACGAGTAGACTGAAAATATTTACTAAAAAAAAAGTAATCAACATTTCCTGTTGCAAGAAACAGAAATTACTTACAATTTCATAATCTTTGAAAGTCTAGAATTTTTTATGAAGAATCTTTTAATTTCTTTACGTTAGAAAAGATTTCCGAATGGATGAAGCATTAAATGAAAAAATTTGAGAGTTCCTATTTTGACAAGTTTCGTGGCCCTTGCATTAATAAATCAATTATTTGTAGTGTTTTCCAAAAGGGTAGACTAACGTTGAATTAGGCGATTAGCATTCAGTGGATAATGAATAATTATCAAACATGTCGAAAAAAGTTGAAGAGTTAAAAAAATTTCAACTTGTCATTTTGACAAGTTTCATGGCCCCTGTATTAATAAATCAATTATGTGGAGTGTTTTCCAAAGAGGGTAGACTAGCGTTGAATTCGGTGATTAGGATTCTGTGCATAATTAATAAACGAATAGCTGAAAGAAGTAGCGAAGTCGAAAGGAAGTTGTAAGAGTAATTTTCTATCAGTCCCATCAGCAGCCACACGTGTGTTACGAGCCGGAAAGGGAAAACCCGGAAGCCACGCAGCGTGAAGCAGCATGAAGTAGCATGAAGCGGTATGGTGGCGCATGGCGGGGACGAGCCGTGCACAGACTGGGAATCACTGTGGCCTAGCGGTACCATGAGTAAGTTAGCGGAATCCTCATCTACACTACTCCGGGAGCCAGTGGAGCGAGTCCAGTCGCGGCTGGACTTCGGCTCGTTCACGGGGCTGCCTTCCCAGTCAACGACGCTGCCACGACTGAATGGCACCGCCATGCCGACGGTTATGGTGTGGTTATGGACTTTCACCTCTTTCCTGCAACTCCTCGACAAGGTTCCCACTTCCATTTCACTAGCGTCCGTCGATCTCGGCGCACATCGTCGCTCGCCTATTATACAAGGTGTCCACGAAGCTAACAGCACCAGAGTCGGTTTGAAAAATACATCGATACCATTTAAAAATATCCTCTTTGAGTCGGAGTTATTTTATTTTGAAAATTATTATGTATTACTATGAGAAAATTATTAGTACGTTTTTTTTTCATTTTATGGATACGAAATTGATAGAAATGGAGTAAAATAGAGGATCATTTTCTTTCTTAATGTGTTTTATAGATTGAAAAGAATATAACGGTATGCTTAAGTTCATCTAATGTTTTTACCGTTTTAAATTACGCGTACACATTTTTCTCATAAACTTATAAAATCCGCTGTCTATTGATTAGACACATGAATAAATGTAAAGAATATTGTGAATAACGGTACAGCAAATTTTTCGTGGTGACTCCGAGTCATTCCTCGACTGCTAACGGTTAAATGAAAATGATTTCCACTTTTAATCATTTTAATGAGTCGAGAATAATGGAACGGCACCGTGTAATTCTTGTAATGTCTTCGCAGGCTTGCATTTAACGCAATAAGTAATATTTATCATGTGAAACTATAACGATAATGATAATTATTGTCATGTAAGATATTACATGAAATTTAATAGCTTAAAAATTGCCAATCAAATTTTTTATTGTACAATGAACGGACGTTTCTGAAAAATTAAGATTGTCGAACGAAACGAAAAGCGCGAGGATCGCTCGCACGAATCACAGGATGATCTAACCGTAGTTCCCACTATAGTTACTCACGGTACCGCTAGCCCAAGGTTGTTCGCATCCCGCATGACGCACGATCATTATGGTGCCCCATGTTCCACGGGCACCCTGTTTTCCCTTTTACCGTTCCCTCGACGGGACCCCACGAGGGTGAAAGTGGGATCACCGGGTTATTGAAACTGGGAAAGTGACACGCTGTTTTCTTCTGCGCTTCTATCCCCTATTTCTCTCTCTCTCTCTTTTCTCTCTTGCTTCTCCTCCTTCTCTCTCTCTCTTCTTCCTCACTATATATTTTTTTTAACAAACTTACGTGTACCACGTTTAATGGCTCGTGCGGAGAAAGGGTGGTTGTTCGATCAACGAAGGGAGAACGATAACCGTGTCCCTCGAGAAGGGAGTTAAGGGAAAGAATGTTATTCTCGATGAGAGAAGAATCATCCACGACCCGCACGGTCGGTGAAATATTAATGACTACGGCTCCGAGATTTCCCGTGATTCATAAAACGTGAAATTACAAAATTATTTTTTATTCTAGCTTCCTCATTTCTGACGAAAACGACTTTCGAGTTTATATTAAAATGAGAAACAATTTTTATTGTCAAAAACTGACTGAAATCACGAACTTTTTAATATGTTAAAAACATAAGTTTCGATGCATGCGATAAGAAATACAAAAGCTCAGGTTCTCACGGGGAACAAAATGACTGATACTGCAACAGCCGGTGAACGCAGTGGCTAAAAAGCTGATACGACTTTGAAACCCCCCACCCCTTCCAAAAAAAAGAGAATTTTGAAACGAACTCGATAGAAGCAGACACAGTTCCATGTGTTGAAAGCACTTTTCAGGTTTGTAATTACAACAGAGACAGGCTCGCCGCGAGGACAAATGTCGGCACCGTGGATGCTGGGGGGATGTGACGGGTAGCGTATAAATCGTGTATGCGCTCGTGGATTATAGCAGAGCACAATGGAGTCACCGATAAAGCGCTGATGACACGACGTAATCAAAAGTCACGAATTATCCAGCATGCATAATGCACGATCGCAGCTACTGCAACATTCATGCGAAACCGCTTGAGGACTCTCCGCGCATGGGGTTGCTTAGTGGCGAACGGAACTTTCGCGATTCTAAATGCGGCCAGGCTTTTAACACTACTCGAATGGCAGACTTGACATTGACGATGGATCTAGATCGATGAGTAGATAGAAATAAATAAACTACTGTGAACCAACAGAAAAACCATCGGGTGTCTATTTATACTACTATTTCTTTTTTCTTTTACAACTTCATGTTCTTTTTATATGAAATAATCTTTCTTGATTTTTTCAACAAATTTTTCTCGAATATATTAATTACAATATACATTACATATGAAAATTGTGAACATTAGTTTGTTAAGACGTTAAACTCATACTAACTACATAAATTTTCATTAATTCTCATTTTGTACACCCTTTATTTTAAACATCTAATTCTTTTGTTGTCCAACCCCTTGTCCAATAATCTTTTCACCTTACAACATCCATTAGGTAGAGTTTACAACAAGTTATTTAAACATAACATTGTAGTTTCACGAACAACCACAATGACGCAGCAGTAACTTCTAAAACAATATTTTTACTTGCAAAAGATTACTGCATATCGTTGCATAATTTTGAGCCGACAGGTAATAAATAAGTACGAATAAAAAATTATGAAAATTGCTGTTTTAAATATTTATCTGGATTCGCGATCTCGTTTACACAGTATATCAGTTTGAAATAATTCATTGGAGATAGAGATGTTTCGAAGTTGCGCGCACTTCTATGCTCGATTGGATAGCAATTTGCGTGCTTCGTGTGTCGATCAATGATATATGGATTCTAAATGCGTCGATGGCTTAAGTGTGGTACATCGACGTTCAGATGGGGAGAGTGAAGTTCTTGAAGTGTTCTGGAAGATAGATAGGAACGACGGGTTTCGTGCATTCCTTCGGGCGATCCCGCATACGATGGAACAAGGGATAAGGTGAGACGAAGAGAGCGTGAAACACCATGGGGTAAAAAGCCGGACGAAAGTGTTTTTACACGCGGGAGGTCCTGAAAGCTTAAAAAAGAGCGCAGAGGGGAGCGGCAGACGTGTATTTCGAATTTCCTCCAAACCCTCGTAATTATTCATGTGACGTCAATTATGGATCCAAAGAATTTCATCATAGATGAACCAAATCACGTCGATTAGTTTGATTAGAGCTCTTCAGCGAATGTCACAGGGATTACACGATTATTCAGTCGGTATTGCATATGATACTTTAATAACGAACTACTCCGAACAAAATAATAAAATGATATAAATATAAATATAATATTACTCGTGGCAGAACAACTTTTCTCACGAGTTCTGCTGATTAATTTAACGTGTAATGTTCTAATAATAATGTAAACAATCTCGCGTAGGGGAGGACAGAAATAACCAATGCGATCATGTTTATTGAAGGTAAAAGATGGCTAAAAAGAGAAAGGGAATTAACCTCCGGGAAAAGAAAAGCTCCGAATAAAAGTTTCAGTGATACCAGTACTGTGATTCAAGTAATTTTGATTATCTTAATAATTACATGAAAATATCAATTTCGAAGTTGCGTTATTTTTTTCCATTAAGTAACTTGTCGTTCGTATCGCGGCTTTGCGATGGTATCTTATCCGGTGCTGATTGAACTTCAACAGTCCACGGTCAATAATTACATACGACCTTGAATAGTTTTATAATGACGTTCGGCGTGTCATAACGCCTAACAGGTGGCCTAACGTGCTGGATGATCGGCTCGACAAAACGACACCGCGCGACATAGGAAAAGAAGGGCCTTTACAAAGTATCGGGAACTGCAATTCAACAATTGATCGAAAACAAGGGCCACGGCAAAAAAGTTTCTTTGTTTCACTTTTTTCTCTCTCCCGCAGTGAATCGAGTTTGGCCCATTATTGGACGTTCAGCCTTGCGGATGGCCCTCTTCGTCAACGTCTCGAGTTCTTCCTGATGTCGCAAGCTTCTGCTACATTTCATCTTACACGACCTATTGGCCAATCGGTCGATGCTCGGAACGGCACTTCTGATATTTAGTCCGCGAGCGAGTTTCGCAAGCGTCGCCGCGGCCGAGTCGAATTAATCGCGAACTAGAACGACTCTTTTTTGGACACGCGGACCACGACGCACGGTGATGCGAACGGGGGAAAAAATCGCACGTCAGTGTGTAAGAATATTGTTTAAATCCTAAACGCACAGTCTTTTAAAAAAATTTTTTAAATATTGGATTGTCATCCAGTTCTGAGCTATGTTGAAAATGTCAAGTCTCCAGCTGATCGGGAAGTGGTTTAAAATTATTTATATATTATATTATAAATTATAAATTATATATATATATATATAATTATATATATTATATTACATTTATATATTATTATTATTATATATATATATATAAAAAATTCGATTTCAAGATTTCACGCATACAGCGACAACTCGGCAAACTAATATGAGTGTGGTAAAATGGCTCCGACTGGGATCCTTTAACATTCGGAGTGGCGAGGACCCGATCGGAAGCGAGCCGACATCGTTTCGGCGAAGGTCACTGCACAGAGGAGTTCAACAACCTGCTCTGATGTAACCATGAAACTAATCTGCGACCGGAGCATTTATAAAACCGGCGAAATGTGCGAGCTGGTGAGTTAATTGATAACGCTGTTTGCCGAACGAGATTTCGCACGAAGCGACACGAGAAGTCCACGCAACGTGATACCTGAGACGCTAACAGATGAATGAAGTTAACAGTTTCCCAGCGGAAGATTACCGCGAGCAGCAATGTTTTTCGAGAACGCAATCGGCCGTGACGTAAATATTCGTCCGGACACGTTGCGAAATCGAAAAACGATATAAATTGTTCCACCGCGAGCGCGCGCGCGGCAAGCTGGGAAGCGTAGCATTAAAACATTCCCGTTCGAACGTGTTCCATGTACATGTATCAGGCGACGGTGGCGATCCGTTCACCCGAAACGGCAATTAAAATTAATTGTAGCAATAATGGTGACCTTGTAGCCGGCCAATCTGCATACCGTTCGAAGTAGCCAGTGCTCGACAGGAGGACAGTCACGTGGGTAGAGTCGAAGTAACGGGGAGCGGTATAATTCTACCGCGCGACTGCTAATTGCCAACGACAAATTAATAAACACGCGCTAGCAAGCCGATAGCGAGCCTTACTCCAACTCAATTTAATTATTCTGCTTCAATTATAGTTTTAGAGATATTTTAACCCTTGTTCGGTCGGTATAAATATTTCTTTTTTAATATCAAATGTTACGACTTGGACCTTTTTTATAGAAGCGAGAACAATTAAGGAACTAGGCTGGCTTGTATTTCTGGAGGAGTGCCACTAATTTATTTTTAGCACTTAATCCTACAGGATTTCCGGGATAAAAGCATATTCTCGTGCACCCTTTTCGGCTAACAGCTATCTGTGCAGCAATTGTTGAAAAAATTATTTCCACGTCTTGTAGTAAACTAATTGCTCTAATTTCGGAAAAATAATCAAATCGTACGAATCAGAGGTGGACATTATTTGGCGAAACAAATATTTCAAATACTATTTAATATTTACGACTTTATTTCGAAAATAAAATATTTCTATTTTAGCAATGGGAACCGGAAAATAAAATATTTCTATTTTAATAATCTGAAACACAAAATAGAATTTTGTACTTTTTGTGCCTACCGAGGTTTCTTGATAAACATACGGTGTATCTTATCACCAGGTATTTATTATTTGCTATTTAAAATATTATGTTCCCCAGCTCTGGTCCGAATATTACTGCGATTCGCTATAGTACGTATCCAAGTATAGCGAACGTGTGCCTACGCAGTCCATTCACTATAATGGTAATACATACATCATACATAAGCTCATGATTATTCGAACGACTCGAAACGCTCGGAAAGTAGAATGTCGCACTTGAAAAGTGAAATCGTTTCAGATAAAACTTGTATATTATTTTGTAGTCAAAAATTGATCGACTGCTTCTTGCTTCAACGATAGCTCTTATCAACTGTGTTTTCTATTGTCGCGTCTAAGAATAGACTTTACCACTTATGGAAGTAATTTCATAAACATTTTTTTGCCAGCGCATTGTTATCCGTGTTTCGCAAACGGCTGAGACCTCGTCGCGTTGAAATGTGTAAATCTTGCATGAATAATTGCTAGTTGTCAAAGTCAAATGAGTGGAATATTCAAATTTTTCAAACCTAGACCTTCGGAATATCATTGCACGGGCAAGTATGTAAAGAATTGTTGGCATAGGTCGAAACTGAAACTGTTCGAATAATATAATTTCTGAAGCAACTCGGCTCAAACTTGACATTCAAATCAGCGAAAATATTTATCTCCAGCTATGACCCAGAACGTTGCGAAGCTGGTTTTGATTGCTATTAATAGTAACGATAAGACCTATCTGAGCCTACATTTAAAGCTAACTTCAATTTGTTTATAAGTGCGATAGCATTAATCTATGCCAGTTTCATTTACAAAAACATTCTCGCAGAGTTTTTCAACACGTTCGAATTTGCAGGATTTCAAAATATCTTGGAGAAAACTGAACGCTGTTTTGTTTTTAAAACTAGTTCGGACATATGGTTGTACCATGTTAATTTCAATTATTGACAATTTTTCAAGAACAGGAAATCTACTGTTCAGATATTTTTTGCATCGAGTAGGTCGAATGAAGATTTCCGAGATTTATATGTATAAATAATAATTAAAATATAATAATTCCAGACAATTCCTATAATTCGTCGCAGGCTAGACGTCATCGATCTTATGAATTCCGATTTGTAGTAGCTCCTCGTGGTTGGGAAGCGATCGTTTCCAGCAGCCAATTGAATTAGCGTCGACTCCTACGGAGATTCTGGATCAGCGGATAATTAAGCCCGTACTTGCTAACGCAAACGATGATGAAATTACTGCGAATATTTTTGCTAGACTCGTACAAACTTCGGTGTATTCGTGTAGTTTCCGTTCTTAAAATCGCGTATCTATTATTCATAATTATGATATATTAGTCGTAATGTATAATTTCAATCAGAAATAAGGAAATAAGGAAATCACCGACACGGTTTTCACCGACAACGAATCTAAAACCGTTATTTTGAAAATTTGTTTATTGGAAATTTGAGTCAGTGATTTCCATGGGACCCCTGTTTATTACGGTGGGTTCCGAACCACCTTTTGCCAGCAACACGCGGCAAATAATCAGAAATAAGTAATTTTCATAAATAAATAATTAAGAGCATTTGTCACTGAATCGGTTATTAATTATTTCATTAGTTAGATTCGCCTGATTAATACTTGCATCCCAATGAAATTTAAATTTATTATTGTATTATGCTGTTTAACAAAATTCAAGGGAAGTCGATTCCTTGAGAATCGGAAATGTTATAAAGTATTGCATAAAGAAGAGCAAGGTACAGTGACATGAACAGTGCACTGTCGCAGCACAGGACAAGAGACCTTAACGTCGTCTCAAAGCCAGAGCTGCCACCCGAGTAACCTCGGGTTACCCATGCAGTGAAGCATCACCTGCAGATTTTCTGACCACACTTTGAAGCCACTCGACGACTTGTTTAGACTCGGCTCGAATGATAAAGGGACCTTATTCATGATGAAGGCTATTATTGGAAGCATACACCTAGGGCCGCATTATCCATTAGGTGGTTTGGGCGCAGTGCCTGGGGCCTATGAAAACAAACTCCGGGACGATATCTGTCCCCGGTGATGCATCAAGACTACAAAAGTGTCTAGGGCCTACGAAAAGCTTAATGCGGCCCTGCTCATACTCGTATAATAACTAGCTCAGGGAGCATGGACATTGTGGAAATAAAGTTTCTGCTACTCTGCTCATAACTAGTGTCCTCTGTTCGGTATTAACTTGAACGTGTTGGAAATAGGTTTATGTAATTTTCTCGTGAAAGGGGAAAAAACGCATTGTTCGCAAAGCGTAACATATTATTGACCTGATCGTAGCAAGGACAATCGAAGACTGCCGCAGTCTAAAGTCTTCGAGCGACGATGCAGCTCCATTCGGTGCAATTGCAACGAGAAGAAAATTATTTGAGCAAAGGTCACCTTACCAGGGAAATACATTGATCCTGCAAGCCCGAGGATCTACAGCGATCGATTCACTCGAGCTGCCGGCTGCATCTATTCCCGATTCGAGTTAGAGCATTCGAAGACGGCGAAGACGTGGTCTTGCTATAAACGCCCCTAGGAAAATACACGCTGATTAACAAACGGACGTGCAGTTTGTTATTGCGTCGAAGGCGTGTACATAGTTATCTAGAGGAACAGTGCGCGGATATGCTGGAAACGCATAAACTTCCCGGTTTAATCATGATTGCACGAGCTCGAACTTATTAGACCTCGTGACGCGGATTTGTCTTGACTAATGGTTTCGTGTATCCAGTGTTTATTCGTTTGTTCGATTTAATACGGTGGGCGTACAAAGTGTTCCTACACCTTTTAAAGACAAACAACTTCTTCAAAATTCAAGCAATTTTAAACGTGCAAATAATATCTTTTCGATTTTTCATCTTCGTGTTATTTCTATAAAAATTTTGATTACGGTACAATGAATCAGTGGGTCCAACCGACGCTGGCCATCAATTTGCAACCGATTTATCATGATGGAATCCAGCTCGGTGTGTCTCGCAAATCACGGGGAGCAAGCGAGCGAGCGAGCACAGCAGAAAACAGACAGGCACAAGCCGTCAAGTCGCATCCATTCGGTGGTGAAGACGAGCTGGCCGTGCCGGTTTGTTTTCGCATAGTCGCGCGAGCCGCCAAGGCAATGGCGTGGCCGTGCGAGTAAACCGATTACATATGCGCTCTCGATCAGAGGACGATCGTTGCAAGTGCGGGGGCGCTGCTCGCTCTGGCGTCGTCGGTCGGCTCTGGTCGGCTCTCGAGGGGCGCGGTGGGAGGGGCGTTAGCAACTAGGGGGGAAAAAGGTTGGTGGTGGGGAGAGAGCGATGTATTCGCGCTTCGAGCGGTTGAAAGGTGGGGAGGCAGTAGCGTGGATGGGGTGGGGGTCGTTCGGTGGCAGCAACGGCGTGCTCGGTGTCATTGCCTCGACGCTCGGGGCGGCCAGTGACTCCATCACTGACCTAGTGCCGAGCAGGGCCGAGCTGGCGCGGAAACAGCCGAGCCAGCGGACGTCGACCTTAGCCGGCCTCCAGCGCGACACACACCGATACTACGAGTAGCGCCCCGCTACCGTACAGATCGAGCTTTGTCCTTCTCTCTCGTCGCAACCCCCCACCACACGTCCCGTCGTCCCATGCATAACCGCGCGCGCGTTCCATCTCCGTCTTTCGCGCAGTTCCGCGTCTTCCTCGCACGATTTGTTTCGATCTCCGTTCCACGGCCTCTCTCTCTCTCTTCTCGTCTCTCTTTCGTCGAGCTTCTCTCGGCTTTCAATCTCTTCGGCGAAACCACCCATCGCTCGCACACTCGCAGACACGGTCTCGCTCGCGTACAGACCGTTCGGGGCCGGCACCGAAAACCGCGGAAACGGGGGACTTACGGTTACGCGTACGTTTTGTAACTGCTCGAGGAAGTGGAGGGTCGCCCGGCCACCGGCCCCGTCTTCCTATTCTACTGACGCTTCTGCTTACGTTAGGAAACCGATCTCTCGGCCATCGTTGTCGACGCGAAAACGGAGGCCAGACGCGCCTCCGTTACCACCACCATATGCCGCTCCTATGACCAGACGTATCGGTTTTACGACGGAAGTCTGGCTAAGCCGAGTTCATTGTTCCCTGGGAAAAATTTGTTACCCGATCGCAGCCACGTTTAGACCCCTGTGGTTCGACGTGAGCCTGCGTCGTCACTTTTGTCAATAGCACAATTATTGTCTCGCTGATTTTTTCCCAACCCGCACCTACCGTGTTCTCTATCGATCGATCGACTGCAACGTCTTTCGATTCGGTTTCACGGTTGAGTCATATCGTGGCTGCAAGGCTCGTTCGACGAGCGTTCGCGCGTTGCATTAATTAACGTAGACGACTCGATGCGCCCTGTCACGTGATCGAATGAATTAATTCTCGGCCGGGCACGTGGGTAAATGCTGTTTTTCGAAATCGGTGGATCTGTCTTTGTCGCAGGCTTATGTCCCACCCAAGAATTTCTGAAAACGAATTGCTTGAAGGTAATAACTACTGATTCTTGCCCAGCTCCTTATACAAGTATTTATAAAATAGCATATTTAGAATAACAATAGCTACTGCACTTGAACGGATGACTAGTGATGACTACTAAGGCGAAATTAATGATGGTCTGCGAAAGTAGAAACTTCGGTCTTTAAGGTAAGCACAAATTTATTGAAGTGAAAACTTGTTTGGCCAGTGAACGAGTCTGATCCGTCACGCTCCAAGGTGAAACGCTGTTCGGCTTCCCCGAGTCTTCGGTCGTGCAATCTGATGCGCACTGTACTGGTCTGTTTTTAATTGTACTTTTTTTGTTTCTACGAAATTATCATAGTTCGAATGTTGAATGTTGTCGGTGGACTTGCTCTCGAACGGAGTGATTCCAGTTTCACGAGGTGATTTTTCTCGGACGGAAACACGCGACCCAAAGATGCTCGATCTACTAGCTTCCGGGACACCTTGCACACCGCCGCCGAGCATTCGCGACAAATACAATGAGATTGTAAATCAAGTCGTCGGCCAGCTATTGAACGCTTTCGTGCGCCATAGGAAGTATCGCCCGACACGCGGTATGAATCATTACGAGAATGGCATTATCAGGCCGCGTGAAAAGAGAGGAAGAACGGGATGAAAATGGCCACGTCCCTGCCCTCCAGAAGAAATCCGTCTCGGTCAGATTCGTGACGGGAACGCCGACGAAAAGATTGATTCCATTCGGTCAATGAAGATATGCTCGTTGTAACAAGAATGGAGCATGAGAAAGTTTGCGTTGGTATCGGTGAAACCGACACGCCCAGGAACTTAACAATTCCTACCTATGCCCTAATGAGCCGTGGAACATGTAAAAACCGCTGTTTATTGTCTCGTAATACACGTGACTCACGCTTCCGGGTCGCCATTGTACCGTGGGCACAGCTTGTTCTTCGCTTTACCAAAGAAATTTCAAGAATTTCTCCAAGATTTATACGGGACTATCCGACGAGCTAGCTTCTCGTTACACAATCGCATTCTTTGCCTCGTTATTTAAGTTAATCGAGAGCCGAATTTCCAGGGAAAAATTGCGGAAAAGTGGCAGTTCTTCTGGCTTCATCAATGCAACCATTTCTCACTGGAACGACAGCTTCGCTGTAACTCTGTTACGTTGTCCGCTTATAAAACTAAATTTTTAACAATTCAAAATTATATTGAAAATAATTCATTAACTATACCGGGCATGTTAATAATTTATTAGTCAATAATAAAAGTATATTGAAAATTGTTTTAACAACTATACAGGAATGCTAGGCTTCGCAAAAACGATAAAAAAAGAATGTAATGTCTAGCAAACGAGAAGCACTGTATTGATCTTAATTGAAACGACAGAGGAGCTCCGATACAATTTGCAATTCAACCGGAAAGCAATCATTTAAATAGTATCAGTAATACCGCGCTTTGCAACCAAAATAAGAATTCCTTGTTTGGTCGATCTTTTCTGAACTTTCCTGTTACGTTATTATTTGTCATTAGTTCTGCCTGTGACACAAACGACTCGTCGAATTCGGACTTCTTTTCGATGGTCATTGTCATTCGGACCAACGACAACGCGTACCGCCTTTTTTCTTTGCATTGTGATTCGAGCGTTCCGCTGTTCGAGTTATTGTGCGCGGATATAACGGGAGTCGATCGTGTGGTCGGACAGCAAAATTATGGTAAGATATACGGGATGCGTCTGCAGCGGGTTTTGTGTACTCGGGTAGACGCGGTGGGACCGGAAGCGAGATAAATGGGCCTTGCTGTACATTCACAAATGAGCCGTTCAGACCCGCTAACACTTTCCAACGCGAACCGATATAGTGGTCGGAATCAGCCGTCGGTAATGTGTATCGCTTCGTTCAGACGTGGAATATTAATGATCTTCGAGGGCTACCGTCGTCGAAACAAACGTTCCAATGAAATGCAAAAACCAGTGAAATAAAGTAGCACGTATTGGGGTATAGAAAATGACGAAAAAAAAATACTTAGATGATAATTGTACATAGTTTCATCTGATTCGGATAAACACCAAATTCAACAAGGTATTTTAACTTTGATTCAATGATTTCTAATGGAAAAAATGTCAAATTATTTATCTTGTCCACATTTCTAAGTGTTTGAATACATTGATTGAATAATTTCTAATTAAATCATGTTATCCGATGGATTATAAAGCAAAAAATGTGAAACCGGTGATTTGACTGGTCGTGTTAAATAAATATGCATAGCATCGTGTAAAGGTTGATAGTCCAGCGTATTTTTCCAGCTTTGAGTGCAAAGGAAGAACGAAGGGATGGAGAGAAGAAAGAGAGAAATGCGGCAGGTACGGCGCGCCATGTGCGCCGAGATTGGCACGTTCCTAACCTACCCCATTCGTTAACCTGACCCGTGTGTTCCCGATTTTTACAATTTCATGAAGTAAAGAATAAAAAATGTGAAATTGCAATAGTCAACTTATTTAAAATCGTTCACAATTTTTACAATAACCCGCGCTTGGATGAACGAATTGATCGAATAATTTCTAACGAAAGCATGTTATCCGATGAATTAAAAAATGAAGAATATGAAACTTATGATTTGACCACCGGTCGTGTTAAATAAATATTTACAGCATCATGCAGAGGTTGATAGTCCAGCATTCCTAACCTACCCCATTCGTTAACCTGACTCGTATTCACGATTTTTACAATTTCATGAAGTAAAGAATAAAAAATGTGAAATTAGAATAGTGAGCTTATTTAAATCGTTCACAATTTTTACAATAATCTGCGCTTGGAAGAACGAATTGATCAAATAATTTCTAACGAAATCATGTTATCCGATGGTTTAAAAAGTAAAAAATGTGAAACGGGTGATTTGACCACCGGTCGCGTTAAATAAATATGTATAGCATCGTGCAGAGGTTGATAGTCCAGCGTATTTCTCCGCGTTGAAAGGGTTGAAAAGAGTGGAACGAGTGCGAAGGAAGGACGAAAGGATGGAGGGAAGAAAGAAAGAGAGAAATGCGGCAAGGTACGGCGCGCCATGTGCGCCGAGATTGGCACGTTCCTAACCTACCCTATTCGTTAACCTGACCCGTGTCGCGATTCCTCCGCAGGTCGATTCCCATCGAGCGCGGATTAACCTACATACGCGCGGGCATTTCTGCGGGGCCGCCGAGCAGAGCCGAGCCGGCACACGACGCGCGTAGGTGCTCGTCGATATAAAATTAACCGGCCCTCACCCTTCCGCCAGCAACGTCCCAGTCGATACGCACAACCCTCCCCGTGGAATCTGCACGACCTTTTTACACCCTCGTGCACCTCTCTCCCCTTTCTCTCTTTCTCTCTTGCTCTCGCGGCGTCAATGAATAATAGAACAGCTTTATGAACGTTCTCACAGCCGTGTGAACTTTCGACGATCGTTCAACGACCGCTTCTTCCGATTAAACGTTTTTCCATTGTGGTCTCTCGCGCTGCCCGTAATCGTTGAAACGGTGATCACGCGGTCCGGTGTCCGACTTTTTACGCGCGAGCACATTTCAGCGCGGATCGATCGTTATTCGAACACTAGCAAATTAAAATTGGCACTACTTTCTTTTGTACAACTCGGACACTTCTGATCCGAACTTGTTGAATTAAATAATTTCATCAGTTGTGCTGAACTGTGCTACGTTTGTGCTCGAATATTACAACTATATTATAAGAAATAAGATGAACAATTGAGAAAAATGATTTTTTGAGTAGCCTCTCACTTTTCATTTTTCTCAATTGTGCTAAGTTGTGTTAGGTTGTGCTAAGATTGTGCTAAAGTATTACTTGAAAAAAATAATAAATAAAGAAGTTATAGTGAATAATCAACAAATGATATTTGTTGATCCAGCGACACGCAGCACCCCAGTGTTCGGTTAAGATAATAATAATGAAATAAATATCCTCGGCGTATTTGTCACACTTTTTTTCTCAGTAAAATGATAACCAAACACCGCACAATTCGCATCATATTTACTGGTCTAATTCACGATAATAAAACAATTTTATTGTTACGTGTAATTCATGCAATCCAAATTATGCAAAATAACCTCAACGGAGGTTGTGAAAGATTTTCCATTCAGTTCCTCGGTCTACTAATAACCATTTTTTAATATAATTCCGATTTCATCCTGCGATCAGACAGAACGTATTTTTGGATTGAACAAATTTAAATTCGTGACACATCGCTCCACCTTTCAAACCGATTTACACAAGCGTACAATAAGATAAGAATATAGTCTTGGAACACTATTTACACATACCTCACGAAAGATAAGTCGCATTACGTTTACTGTTTTATCCTATCTTCGCCTACTTCAAAGATAAATTATTTTATTCTTGGAATAGTACTTTGACCGAATAGCCGAAACTGCTAGTATTTAGACTGCGTATTTTCTATGGAAAATACAAATCTTTCGTGACACCGTACGAAATTTTGTACGATGTTGTTGCATTGCAAAGATAATTGCAAATCATTCGATGTATCTCGATGTCAATTGTTACAGAATTTTTAGTAAGTTCTCTGACTTTTTCCACTGTTTGTTGACTACATCCCGTTATAATAACAGTATTTTGAATTTATTCAGATTTCATAGGATTTCGAGTAACAATGTACTCGAATAAATACTAAAAAATTTCTATAATTTCAGGAATTCCGAAAGAAAAGAACCTGAAATCGTTTTTCAGAAATGCATAGAATTCTAGCAATATATATAATAAACATTCGGTAAATTCGAATCGAAAAATGTAGTTTTCGAACGAGCAATGACCCTGCGAGGCTCCGTCGAGGAGCGTTCCAATTCTTGCGTCCCGCGCAGCATGCATTCGAGACGAAACGAGTCGTATTGAAATGTAACCAGATGAGTGTCGAGTGCGTCTGCGACATTTTATTCAAGAATCTCGGCCAAGCACATATTTTATCAACCAATTCGGTCAAGTCCACTCGCTATTGTGCGGCGCATCGAATTTCGAGGAAATCGGTCGAATTCATTCGAAATTACGTTTTCCCTCTACAACACCACCGGCACCCGCCGCCATTGCTGTCGTTCGTTCCACATTCTCGAATTCCAATATTCAGAGTCCGACTCGCTAACTTTCAAGATCACTGAGCATCGATCGCGATATCGACGCACACCCTGATGGTCAAACTCCTCCCCTGGAGCGAAATATTACGCCAGTCTCTGTCTATTACTCAAAGGACCACCCAATTTCGAAATATTGCGGAACTATCTACAACTGGCCCCATTTATAACTGCAACAAGAACTCGTGCCTTGACTCGCTGGTCTAACAGTAAGCTGATTGTGTGCGATCGTTCGCTGTGGCTAATCACGGAAGCTCCAACGTAAATGGCTTGTTTGACACTGTAACACTGTTGTTCGCGATTCGGAGTTCAAATTATGTACATTCAAGCCGCTGACAAACTGTCAGAGACGACATCTTTTTTCCAGTCATGTTTAACAGCACGCGTTGCCGCTACTCGCGACCGCGTGAGCCGTGTTTGTATCTTTTGTCGGCAAACGTCCATGATTTGAACTCCGAACGATTTTCGTACCAATCACGTTCGACTTCGTCTGATTGTTCACGATGTATTTAAAGGCCCTCCCTGACTTTCAGTTCAACCTACGCTTTCGCTATCATCTAGTATCTCGCTCAATATTCAGTATTATATTTGATTAGTTTCTATTACGACAACCGCTGCGTCATTTTATCTACAAGACCTATTCGTGCGTTTCCTCGACCATCGGTTCGATTCCGCATCGCGTCGCGCTTCGTGTTTTGTCCCGCGATAAAATTGTTCGTGCGTTCGCGGTCAAGATTCTCCGCTCGTGGTGGTTCTCGCTTTGAATCACTCAAGATCGTCCGTCGCGCAACACAGACAAAAGTAACACGAAACAAGATTTCCGCTTTCCGTTCGATAAGGTCGACGCACGAATATTCATCAAATTGAAATAAACGCAGTGAAAAACATACGTTCTATCACATTTCAACCAAACCTTCCACCTCGTCCTTTCCTCGCGCGCTCATATCTGAGCGGTCCCGGCATCGGGCGATTCTGACCGTCGGTCAACGCCAGACAACTGTCATTCAACTGAATTCAACTATAGACTTTCCGTACACGCTGGTATTCTAAATGAAAATTAAAGAATCAACTATTTTTACCAGTTTCATCTCCAACTTTAATTAACGGGGATTTTTATCATTTACCAGCTGATCCGACAGACGTCGTCCGGTCCAAATAAATTTGTTTGCGTAAATAAAAATAACGCATTTATGAGTGAGCTATGGTTCTGAGAGTTCTCATACAAAAAACAGGGTTCTGGATTTCCGAACGCGTTACTTGAACCATAATTACAAATAACCAAGTTCCAGATTTTTTTCTCCGAGCCTGGAAATACCGGTGCACCTCGAGGAATGCAATCCTGATTTTCGTTGTCAAAGTCGAAACAGAACGATTCGAGTGATTAGCCAATTTTAATCAGAAGAAAGAGGGTGGAGAAAATGGTGGGAAACGAGCCACTCGAAAGAGCTTGCCCGTGAACCGGCGATCACTCTGCAAATGGGGGATGGAGGGGTGGGTGGGGGACCGCGGATTCTCTTTCGACGGGAAGGGAACGCTTCCTTCTTCGAGCACGCGAAAACGAGTCGTAGAAAGAGACAGTGAAGAAGTGAAACTCGATCCAGCAGCGCGAGCCGTTGCCGCCGCCTAGAGCTCGTTTCTATCCGCTTCCTTTCCTTTCTATCGCGCGAGCCGAGGCTCCTTTCTGCTCTTTTCTAAGGGGGCCCCCGCGAGACGGTATATTAGAATCGCGAACGCTCTTTTCCACTTTTTCACCGGCGTTAGCTAACGATGTCGTTACGCGACCGAATTAGATTCTCGGATCATCAACCCTTGGAGCCCTGACTGCCTCCGAGACGGCTTTGACTGGTCCGAGTAATGAAATTGATTATTCGTACAGTATTAAAATGCGCTCTGATTTGGTGCTGCCAATTTTTATAACACATATTTCGTCTCTGTGCTCGATTTATTCAGCGTGATCAAAAGTAATGGTTTGAATCAATGGGAAAAATAAAAAAGGAGCAAGTTATGACCCCTTGTTGTGATTTTTAACGGTCGCGAAGGAACAGAGGAAATGAATTTTCATTTGGCCTCTGTTTTTCACAACCTACCTTGCTACCATGAACAAATTTTCATTTTGCGATACGCAAGTTCACTTATTATTATCTTCGACTGACTCTGGATAAAACGAACTGATCAAGGTAAGGATCATTACACAGAGTCGGCGCGTCGAGTCGATAAATTAGTTCCTTGAGTGCATCATGGTTGAAATTGAATTTGTCGATTGTTCGCGTTGAAGAAAGAAGCTTGTACGCGCGGACACACATTATGATTAAAAGTGTTGAAGCGAGTCGGAAGAGTTTATACATCATGCGTTTCCTAATTTCCAAAAATTCAATTGTCTTTTTTCAGATTGTCAACGAGAGAAACAATTCCAACCTTCATTTCCGAGAAGTCAGTGAAAATGCCTGATTTTTCTCTAAACTCGTCATTGTTTCCGTTCGTTGAAAAGGTTCCCGGAATCGGAATAAAAACCCCGCTAGGGAGCAACCGCCGGGCGCAAACACGAAGGCATAAATCATGTGCGTAATCGAGTCGGTGGGTGTTCGATCACGAAAACAAACGTGTGCGGATTTTTCGATAAACGATGCAGTGATTAAAAACATCAATGGACGGCGCACCGTTCGATCATCCCGCGATGGGTTTGGGGGTGGGGTGGGGACAAGGTAGGAGTAGGATAGAGACCGTGCGCGTGAAGAGAGGTCCGGTGTGTCCCCGGATCGAGCGGGTTCAACGAACGTGTGCGCATATGTTGTGTGTATACATATCGTGAAACTTACATTTTTAGTTCGTCGATGATCGGCCATCAACGTGAGCGTGCCAGCTGTTAGCGTAGCCTATTCCCCCCACCGGCTGTTCCGGAAGTGCCACAGGGAGAGCCTAGACGACACCGGGCTGGGCGATGGTCGCCCACTTTCAGCTGCTCGGTGGCTCGCACCTGCGTGCCATTCTCGCGGATGATCTTGCGGACCTGTCTGGTCGGGGGCGACCCCGAGGAGGATCGCTAGACAGGAAAATCGTAACCGTCGATCACTTTCACTCCACGGCGGCGTGGTACGCGTTCTCTTCCGTGTCACGACGACGACGACGACGACGATGATGAGCGAGATGGACGAGGAGAGAAAGACGACGAGAGAAGGATCGACGAGCAAGGTGGCACGATGTGGAGGGAATCAGCGCGGTTAGAAGGGGTACACAGGGAAAGAAAGCGCAAGAAAGAACCGGAGGAACTGTGGAAACGAAGATGGAGAAGGTGGTGTTTGTGGGGAAAGGAGAAAATGGGGGGATGGAGGTAGAAGAAGAAGACGACGATGACGACGTCGTCTAGTGGCAGTAGGAACGGTAGCAAACAGGAGAAGGGGGAAACGCGTGGAGTGCCGGTGGATCGTCACAGTTTCACTTTTAAATTCCTCGAGGCGCTCGCTCACTAGCCGCTCTCCACTTGCTCCGCTCCGCACCGCTGCGCCGACTAGGTCGCGTGCGTGTTGTGTACGAGGGTTACCGTTACCGTTAACGTGACGTAGCGAGCCACGGTAACGTCATAGACCGCTTCTCGGCACTCTGTTCTTTCCTGCCAGTCCTCTGGCAGCGCTAACGAACCTCGGGATCTCGAACAACTCTCGATCTCTCCCGATCCCGTCTCGGTTCCTCTATCCGCTTTTACACTTGCTCCCTATTTCTCTCTCTCTCTCTCTCTCTCTCCCTCTCCCTCTCCCCTTTCTCTCTCGCGGGGCCTCTCCGTTTCCGTAGCTTTTCACCGAGTTCGAGGCCGCGAGATCGACGATACGGAGGTTTCTCTTTCAAGAAAACACAGACGACTCCGCCGCGGCGAATCGACGATAGACATCGTGTCCCACGCTCACTAACTGCCGCCTTCCACCAGACGAGGCTTCTTCATCGTTTCTCTGGGTTAATGGTTCGACCGGCGTTCACCACTCTCGAAACTCCACAATGACCAGACTCTATGCCCGCGGTGCAAAACAACCCGTTTTTCTCAGTTGTTCGCCGGTCGGGCCTCCTCTTCTTCTTCTGATGCTCCTCCTCCCGCTGCTGCTGCCGCGGCTGCACTACAAGATGAACTACCGGGTTCTCGGCGCTTTCGAGCACTTCCCGCCAGCCGCTGCTCGCGGTCATCACAGTTCAACATCGAGCCAAACAGCCGCCGACTATTCTCATGCGTCGCGAACCCAGGATCTCGCTCCTGTCTCCTATTCCGGGAGATAGGACCACGCTGAAACTCCTCCTGGAATCGTAGCCCCCGCAAAATCCGCTTCCTCGTTACCCGCGCTGCACCGAACCAAATTGGAATATGACGAGACTACCTATCCGGCTTCGCGGCGTGTGCTACGCACGACTGTCAGCCGAGAATCGATCGTCGAAATTGCAGAGAGAAGTCGCCGAGAGGACCAGCTAAACCATCTTCGAACCTCGATCAAAGGTTTCTACCAACGGTTCTAGACGCTTCGACCTAGAACCCGTTCTGCTGATTCGTTCTCTGTGTTCAAATGACTTTGTTCAAACTTCTACTCAAACGGCGAACCGACCCATGTCGCATCTGCTCGCTAAAAGTGTCTTCTTCGTTGCAATTTTAAAACATGATCCCTCGATTGTTAATAGACGAATCCTGACTCGAGGATCCTGCAGAATATCTTAGAGTTCCTCTCCTTACATGAAAATATAGTGCTTGGTCGTAACAGTCTCCGAATTTTTAATTGTAAGAATTCATTGATCCTATAATAAAATGTACAGTGTCCTACTCCAACCTGGAGGTTTATAGAGCTACCAATCTTAAAATTGTAATTGTCGTTTCTGTCTCCAATTTCGAATTTAATCTGACCTAACCTAACCCCCTCCGATAGAGTCCTTTTCTACTAGCCTAAGTGCAATCTTACATGAAAATATAGTGCTTGGTCGTAACAGTCTCTGAGTTTTTAATTGTAAGAATTCATTGATCCTGTAATAAAATATACAGTGTTCTGCTCCAACCTGGAGGTTCATAGAGCTACCAATTTTTAAATTGTAATTGTCGTTTCTCTCTCCAATTTCGAGTTCCGATTCACGCGTGGCTCACGTGCGCGCAGCCCGCCAGTTTCAAGCATACGTGAAGAGGTTGCCGCGATTATATCCAGCAACGACGTCACGTGACGGAAACAACGAAGCCGAGATATCAACCCCTCCTTCACCCTGGTCGAAGATCGGTCGCGATCGATCGCGATGATCGTTCCAGCCAATTATCTAACGGATTTCTCGCGGGCGGAAACCCCGAAGACCTTGCGAAATTAATGGAAAAATGAATCGATCGATCGGACGTGAATCTGTTTTGCTTTTTTTCTTCTGAAAGCCTACCGCGGAACTACTGGACAGGATCTATCGGCCCCGTTCGGAACAGGAGAAATTATTCTTTCCGTCGTTTCTCTCTTTTTTTTTTCTCTGTGTTCGATTCGAGTGGATACCGAGTCTACTCCGCTTTCCACAACATTGTCGATCGTCGAGAGGCGTTAGTTGCGATAAGGTTCAATCGATAATTGACTCGTTATTGTTTACAGTCGGTCTTGAGCGGGGACGGTACTCGACAGCCCACGAATTATTGCTGGATAACAAGAGATCGATTCGGTTAATCGTTGTTAGGTGAACGAGATTCGAGCCGATCTCAAAGGTCGACCACACGCTTTGCCGCGTGAAATGTATCGCGCCGCGACAGGAACCGGTACACTGGGAAAACTGGCGGTTGATTTGAATTTTTTAGAAAAACTAGCGTTGCCAAATTATGGGAAGGAGGAGCACGAATTAATTCAGGGGAAATGGTTACCCTCTCTCTCTCTCTCTCTCTCTCTCTCTCTCTCTCTACTACTACTACTACTACTATCGGATTAGTCACGTGACTAAAGCATCGTAGAAAGGGATGGTAGATTGGGGGATAATAAAGTAAATTCGAATCCGAAGAGGCTACGGTTTCGAGTAGAATATTTTATCGATGAGAATTCCCTTTTTTGAAAAATCCTACTTGGAGGCAGAATTGCTCGAAGACGATACAATTCGACGAAGAGACAACTGTTTAAGCAACGATTAAAAGTCGAATCGCCAAGTTACCGTTCCCGCGGTAATCGGGAACAGAAACCGCGGAGAAATCGATTATTGACAGAAAGTTCCTCGTAACTTTCGCCTCGGCGAATTCCGCGACGGATTATTTGCTATTCGTGCCGGTAATGCTTCAAACTCGAAACGAACGTACAAACTAATTAACAGCGTTATCGTATTGTCAAAATTTACATGCTAGAAAATTCTGTTAATTAAACCGCTCCCAGTGTCGCCACTCGCCGTTATTGCGAATGGATCCAATTGATTAGTCGACTGCAAATTCGCCGGGCAATATGGAACGTATTGATGACCGATATATTTTATGAGCCTCGAAATGCCTCGATAACGATATACTTTGTTACAATATCTTCGACGATGAAAAAGTAGAGTGATAACTTGCCAGATAAAATACCAATTACGATTCACGCACGATTACTTTTCAGTATTCACCGACCACTACTCGATTGCTCGAGAAATGTTCAACGATTATTCTCCTACTAAACACTTTCTCTAATTAAACCGTCAATTTTCACTTTTTCCAGAAGTTCCACCAAAAACGAAACCCACAACGTTACAAGAAAATTGAAAATATCGGGGGCAAGTGACCCTTTTCGATGGATCACGTGTGTCTTTTCCAAAAGAAATTCTCTAAACAGGATATTAAATTCCTTGCCTATAAATCAGATGGTCACGGACCCTGAATTATGAATAAACAATAGAAGTCCGGAATCTATAAATTTACAAAAGAAGTCCTCCAAAACTGACTTTAAACTGCTACTTCTAATAAATCACTCGCGTGGTTCAAGGACCGCAGGGGTGGCAAAATCAATTGAAGAAAGAATTGCAAAAGTGGCTCTTAAAGTCCCTAATCTGTCTCTCGAACTTCTCGTCGCTCATTAACATGTTTCAACATCACCCTAACTTCCCCCGAACGATAGGAAAACCCGGAAAAACTGCCGGAGCAAACCAACCAACCAAGCAAATTCCTCTTGAAAAGTCGAAATATCGAATCGAGTGTTTACAGCTGCACGTCGTTGGTCAGAAGAACGAAGCGCAATGGCCAGGGAAGAATGTTCGGAACAGAAACGAGTCCCGAGGACTGAACAACAACCGATCGGATTCTCTGTAGCTTCTGAAATTTTGATCGCTCGTCTATAGGTCAGGTGGTTCAACGAACCCTGCAGCCGTCTCGAAATCAATATAAACAATGGCAGAGGGTGGAGGGTGGGGAGGAGGCCGGTGGGGGCCGATTCGCGAACGATGATCGAGCATCGAGGAGAGAGGAGTCAGGGTTTCCACGGGAGCAGACATGCTGTCTCTATTTTCATTGACACGTTGTTACACCGGCACGAAGGAGGCTCGAGCGTAATGCGGTGCCGCGCGCGGCCACGACGCGCGTTTTATTTATAACCTGCGTCGGTCCGAAACGGCCTCCGCCGTGACGCGCGTGTCGAATATTACGCACGCGTGCTGCGTCCTCTCTTGGTACACGCACGCAGGCACGCACGAGGGTCCACCGCCGAAAAGGTGTTACGGGATCGAAAAAGATCTCGGATTCGTGTGGCGCGCACGAAGCCGCGAAGACCTAACAGACGACACGGGTGCGCCGAGCTTTTTATTTCCCCGTCTATTCTAATCCCGGGTAGGGTTTGCAACGGGAAAGCGAATTGCTTTCGATTGCGACGAGCGGCTCTCGATATGATGGTTCCAAAAATAACGCTGCTGGATCTCGATTTAGCACCGGCGTCGTTTGGAAGATTTTCGAATCGGTCCGGCGGCGGGAAATTCGAAAGATCAGAGTAGTGTTTGGTCACGTGATTCCGATGAGGACACGCGGGTACACATAGTTAGTTTCGTAACGGATCACCAAATGAGATCCTGCGTGTTCTGTATCGGGTCCGATAGATCGATGCCAGTCTGCAGACGATCGCCGCGGTTCTCAGGCGAGTTACCGAGCAAACAGAGAGCGTTCAAGAACCCGGGGAAAGAACCGGCGACACGTCACCTATCAATTTCGAGGCGGCGTTCATCGCGACAGATCCTCTTGGCGCTATTCGTCGATTTCCCGGAACCAGGAAGTACGGGGTTACGGTTCCGTTCCCTCTTTCTCTCTCTCTCTCTCTCTTTCTGTCTTTCCCCCTCGGTCGAAAGTGTGCACGCGTAGTAACGTGAAGCTACTGGGAAAGAGGAAACGGTGACCGTGGAATTGGCACGGGCGCGCCGAGCCCTATATGCTCGGCGCGCTAGACAGTTAGCTGGAACGTCCGTATCGATACTTAAATTTCGTGTCTCCGGGCACGCTCGACGAGATGACACCCACACGGATCTAAGGAAGAGCTCGGGTACCGTCCTGGGATTCTGGAATTGCACTAACAGGAGATGAGAGGCGAATTTTCGGATAAATATCGTGAGCCCTGCGCGCGGCCACACGCGGCTGCTGACAGAAGCGAGCGCGCGCGCGTTGCGTCCACGGAAGAGAACGACGAGGCAAGAGAAGCAGCATGCACGCGCACACACGCATACGGGGGAGAGGGGGGGGGGGGGAAGGCGGAGAGAGAAAGAAAATACACAGTGGATAATGCGGACGATGATGCGTGTGTACGAACACGTGCACGCCGACGGGGGAATAACGAAGGATCGTTTCGATAGAAGCGGATGACGGGCGAGAGAAGCAAGCGTGTGCGCGTTGCCCGGCCGAACGAGAGCGAGTGACGCGCGCGTGTGGAACGTGAACGAAAGAGAGAGTGGCCGCGGGTGCCGCGAGGAAGAAAACACGAAGAAGCACAGAGCACAGAGGAGCCGGGCCCTGGCTCGGGCTGGTCTCGACGACGACAACGGTGAACGCGAAATCACACGCAGGATGTGTATATGTACCCGGGGGCAATCAAAGGACACCCTTGATCCGATGACTAGAAGAGGCTCTGCGTGGATCGACCACGCTGTGTTACAGCGAGAGGAGGGACAGCCGAACGAGACGAAAGCTGTATCGCAGGAATGAAAAGAAACGAGAACTGAAAAAGAAAAAGGAAGCCGTAGAGAGGTGAAGAAGATCGAAACTGGAGAACGTCGACGAACTCGTATCGCGACGAACGTCATATATGCATCTATTTATATGTAATATGCGTGTGTGCGTGTGCATGCATGATGAATATATCCGGGAGTCTCTCTCTCGCTCTCCCGGCTGATCACTATATTGTGACAGATTTCTCTTCCTGTTCCTTTATCTCTCCTTTTTCCTCTTATTTTCCTCCCCGCCTCTCGTTCTATCGTATCTTTCCCCCGTTTTCTTTCTGTTTTCTTTTTTATCCCCCGTTTATTCAATTTATCTCTCTCCCTCTTCTCTTTATCTTTCTGTTTACTGCGTGTAATCGTATCGCCACAGGTGATTCACTGATCTATTCTTCCACTGTTCCTCTCGGTCTGGACCCTCCACCCGCGATCATCTCCGCGCGTCGACCACACGGGGACAGAACAAGAAGTTACTATTTAAGTATACCGTGCGTGTATCATGTATTATTACATAGAGAGCCCTGGGGTTACGGTTTTAACAGTAGAAACAGCACACACTGGGATACCGAGGTAGCGAACACTCGCGCAACTCAATTATATATTCCGTAATCCTGGCGTCGTGTAAGAGATGCTGGGCCCCCCGCGCGAATCTTATCCACCGTTTATATCCAGCCGTGGCCGGTTTGTGTACAAGTCCGAAACGGTAACACGCGCCGAAAAAACCAACCAACCCGACCGACCCGATCGACCGGCCGACGAAACAACAAGCGGCGTGTGTGCACTATTGTGGCCCGGTCGTCGCACTCGCGAGTCTCTTCTTCCTCCTACTCTTTCTGCTCCTTCTTTCCGTTCTTCTTCCTTGCTCCTTCTCCTCCACCGCCACCACCACCTTCTTCTTCGTCTACCTCTCAGTATCAAGTAATCCTTGCTGGTCGCCGGCTGTCACAGGGCCGAAACGTTGCGAGATGGAAAACCAGCATCGGACACACGAGAGTTCACGTGGCGAGACAACCGAAACTGGACGAACGGGTTGAACGAACCGTCAAACAACGAAAATGTTGCACGTAGGTTCACACGTAACAACGAGGATCAACGAAAAATTCTCGACACTGTTCCCACACGGAGAGACACACACCGATATCACCGTCGAGAAACGTACACCGTTGCAGAACACCGCGGCACCGTAAAACCGTGTCCCTAAACCGTGTACGAAACGCCACCACAGTCGTAGGATCGACGACGTAGGAGGATGCAAGAGACAGACAACACTACTCCGTAGAAAACCGTTCGGCACGCTCGTCCGCGATAAGCCGACTCTCCGCGCGTGCACGCGTGGAGCCTCGAAGCGCGACAGACGTCTCTCCTCCCTCGTGGAGAAGGGAACGGACGCGCGCGGTCAGAAAAGCCGGGGAAAAAGACACGCGGGGAGCGAGTGAGAGAGAGAGAGAGCCCAGAGCGGCCGGACGAAGACGGAAGCAGTGACAGAGGGAGTGAGATGGAAAGACGACGGTGGTCGGTGGTGTTGGAAAAAGAGAGAGAGAGGAGAGGAGAGAGAGAGAGAGAGCGTCGCGACGACGGGGATCGGACGGTACAGCACTAACGAGGGAGAGAATTTTCTTGGAGAGAAATGCCTGGACAACACCGCGAGACCCGAAGCATGAGAACGTGTGCCACACGACCGAGTGTTAGCCTCTTGATGGACTGTCGAAAGAACCGGTGCACGGCGGGGGTTCACGATGTGAACTTTTACACCAGGTTACGGCACGCAGGTAAAAGAAAACAGAGTCTCGGAGCGCGGCGCGACGTAAACGCGGAACACGCGCTCTCTCCGTAGCCACCGCGATCTCTCGTTTGTAACGCAACGTCGTCGTAGGGAAACACGGTGCGCGGCGCGGTTGTGTGTGCTCTCTTTCTCTCTGTTTCTCGCGTTGCGCCCTGCCGGAATCGCGGCGACGAACAGAGGCGAGAGAAGGTACACGGTATAGGGACACGGAACGGAGAGGCAGAGAGAAAGAGAGAGAGAGTGAAGGAGAAAGATGGACAAAGAAAGACGTAGGAACGGTGTGCGAAGATAGACAGAGAGGCGACGAACGATCCCAGTGAACGATCAAGGGAGCGACCGAGAGAGATTTACGAGATCGACGGAGACCGAGCAAGCCGAAAGAGGAGATAGAGGTGTACGGGTCTCTCTTTCTCGCGCGCACAGCACACACGAGGTTACGAACAAACGCGGAACAGACGAGGAGAGGCCAGGGTAGCGCGCGAGCGACGTAGCTCTCTAGCAGCCGGCAGCCTGCTGCTCGGGTCAATGACCTCTCCTTGCCGTCGTCGAGCTCTCCTCCGCTTGCGTTTATTCCCCACCTAGAGCTCCTTCACCCCACCGCTCGCTCGCACCCGCTCCCCCACCATTCAACCTTCTCCCCCACTCTACCATCGATCCCCCACCCGGCGAGGTTTGCCCCACTGTCGACTCGCGTACACTCGAGCCAGCACACCGTCGACGTAGCAGAGAACGACGACGACGTCAGTTCGAACGTAACGACGTTTCAGCCGAACCGTTTTCGACGGAGGGGTGTTTCAAAAGGGTTAGAGGGGAAATCGCGTGGAGGGGGAACAACGTTGGATACCCCTCTCTCGGTACTCTGTCCAACTGGTGGGGGGAGACTGGAGTGCAAGGCGAAGGGGTGGAAAGCGCTCTCTGCTATTCGCGTTGTTTTCTTTCCTCCACGTTCTCCTCTCGCTGTTCTCAGCTTGTCTCTCTCTCTCCCCCCACCGTTCCAGCCCTTCTTTCACCCCCTCTCCAGTCCGATCTTTTACCGTCTAATTCAAGGGGTGGGGACATGCTCACCTCCACTCGCCGACAGCCTACACCGGGTTCACTGGTACAGTGTACCCTCTCGAGCGGTGCAACGCTCTCTCTTCCTGATTCCGCTTCTAATCCGAACTCTCCCTCCCCGAACCCGCTTCGAGGAGATCGACGCGTATTGCGGCCGGCCGGTCGGTCGCTCGGTCGGACAGGAGCGAGAGAGCGAACACGAAACGAGGAGAAGGGTCAGTGATGACCGATTCCGGTGGTAATGGGATACGATCCAGGGTCAGATTCGGTGCGCGTGGAAATCGGGGGTGGGATCTTGGACTTGCCGACGAGGTGGCCGCGGAATGGGTCATGCTTATCGATGAGACGGCTGGCTGACTTACTGATAACGCTCTCGGGAAATTGTTAACCTCTCGTAACCCGGTTTTATTTGTTTCCTGCGCGATACTACGCGCTACGTTTCAAATAGAACCGCCAGCCCCGCAAGAAGTATCGCCACGCTGAATGTTCCGATGCTGCGAGAAATCATTTTTTTCTTCGAAAACGACCGGACTCGTTTCGAAACATGAATGTTTCCACTTTCGCCAGTCATCGTTCGTTTCTTTCGCAAAATATTTTTCATGTGGCAGCTGGGAAAATAGAGAAACGACTCTGAAAATATTTCGTTTTCCACAGTTTTGAAGATTGATACTTCTTCTTGGCATGATCTCTTAGAACTCGATGAGTAGACAGCGGATCTTTATGCGAAATAAGAATTTTCTATCTGAATTGAACATAATATAGTAAATTACACGTACTCGTTTTTGTTGTAAGCGTTTAAAATCCGCTGTCTATTTCCGTGAGTGCTGCCCGAACCTTTTAAAGTAATAGAAACTACACCATGAGGTTTTTACACCAAATATGTTTCTTCATGTTTCTTTTTTTTTCTTGTAAAACAGTAATTTTCATACATTCGGTCACTAGAAAAATTCTCGAACGTTTTCAGACCACTGCTGGGCTTTAATTTGACCCAGAAGTAATTTGTAATTTCAACGGGGCTTGTTTGACGCAGTTGTACAGGCGTGCGTACATAGCGTAATTAATTTGGAAACTAATGTAATAAACTAGACCGGTTGTGTGTGTGTGTGGAATTACTATTTGCTACTGGGTCAAATTGGAAAAGTATAGTTTGAATTAACGATAATCTAGTTACAACTAGTGTAAGGGGTCTACATTATAGAATTTCGTGTATTATTAATTGTAATTATTTCGTGTAACACATTGGTTCGGATATATTATAATTTTTTATTATTCTCGAAGAAAGATTAGTTTCAAAGAGAACGAATAGACAATTTCACGGCGAAGCTACAAGACGAAAGAGTTAATTGGACATTTTCTTTTCTATGTGAATTGTTCAGCGAACAGCGCGAATTCCTTTTCGACGTTTTATCTTTTCAGAATCGCGAAACTAATTAAGTAAATATGAACCTTCTGTAACGAAGTTTAATCTTAGTTCTGGTAGGTTTTGCGCAAAGGAAATCGTTCCCGTGATCAGATAGAAGGATATATTATGCGAGTTAGAAAATTTACTGTTTACATTATTCCTCTGGTCTACGATTATCGTGTTGCGGTATCTTCCAACGAGAAGAAAGTTTCCAATATACAAGAGTTATTTGATTCATTGAGAATTAAAGATGTGCTAACATCTGTTTGCGATATTTATTAATAAACCATTATAATAGTCGTCTGTGTCTAACCCTGAAAATTACAACGAATCGGATTGACACTTTTTAATTAATTTTCACCAAGCGCAATTGGAAATAATGATTAACGATGAGTTCGATGCCAAGAAACTTCGTGGGCATGTTTGAACGACCATAAACCAGGCGAGTAGATCAAAAGATTCTTTGGTCCGATGATTAATTGGCCTAGTCCGTTTCTCGCCTCGACGGAGTTGGCGACACTCTGTCGATCGAATAAATAGTGGGGCCGTTGACTTTTTCGTCGATCTAATCTGCGATCTACGATCGAAACGGCACGATACCGAACCGCTTAGGAAACTTACGGCCCGGCTACCAATGTCACGAGCAAAGGTCTATCGAGAGAGTTCGTCGCCGATAACGGGAACTAACGAGAGCTAATCTATCAAGGACGCTCGACAGTGAAAATTTGACCTTGAACGGCCGGGGACCGTTCACTCGAAAGCCGAAGGCAGGGGAATACCATCCTGTACAGGTAGGCACATGGTGACAGTGACCGTTGGAAATGCCGAAACAGCCTCTCAATTTTCTCCGTAGTTTTTCAGAGGTTTTTACTGTAAATTGTACCTTTTATTTTGCCGATTAGGAATATACACTTTGCAAACTAACAAATAATTATCAAGTGTAGCATCAGTATTGTACAGAAATATTTTTACGAATTGTATTTTTGTTAAAAGATTCTGTTAATTATTACAATATACATTTCGATAATTATTACAATAATCAATGAGCAGGAATAGTTGATAACTCAAAAAATAAATACGTGTTTACTCTCAAAATTTCATGCGAAACATTATTTTGAAAAAACTATAATTAAAATATTGATATTCTAAGTGAGCAAATAGCGATAACGGTTGTCTATTCTCGAAGAAAATTTTTCTAAAAAAATCCATAGCATTATTTTAAGAACAATTTGAAAGTGACGATTCGATACAACATTTTAGTATCGTATAATGAATTTCATGTATTCAGACCTTTCGACTAATTTAAGAGGAAACGTACTATTTATAGGTTAAGGAAGTTTTTATCTCTACGATTCCATTCCCGTTATTCCGTAGTTATGTTTGCTCGGTAATGACGCCGATTGCCAAAAGCGTTCTCTCAGATTGTATACCGTATCGTTAATAGTTTAGAGCGTTTACCGAACTCGCGATTCTACGTAATTCGTAAATGAGTCACAGCATAAAATAAGGTTGACGATAACGTAATTCTATTTCCATTAATATTTCCTCGATTCCTTTATACGATTGCAATCAATTATTAATACAGTTTTAAACGGTGCCAATATTAACGATATATCGATATCATATTAATTAAATATGTATATTCAAAATGCCGTAACAGAAATGAAAAATCATCCGAATAGTTTTGACATCAAACGTGTTGTTCTATTGTAAGAACGAGGCCAGATGTTCCGAATAATTTTTTTGTTACAGGAAAAGATTAAAATGTATGGAACGCGTGTAGAGTGCCGGGGACGACTAGCACTCGCAAAACTTTTCTATTCAATGCTGATTCCTGTCCACGTGAAAGTCTCCAAGTGGAAAGAAACGAAATATCGGAGACTCGCCGTGCGTGCGAGAAAGTGCTCCAACTTCTGCAGTGTTAGTTTCGTGTCTGTTCGTCGCTTCTTTTCCTATCGAAATGCAGAAACAGATTTATCTTGTGAGCCGAAAATAATGATTGTTCTTTTCGGAAAGTTTAGCGCGCTGAAACTTCTGTCCAACTACTTTATGCCGTTCGCATAGCGGTTCGTACAACTACATAAAACATTTTCCGAACTAAAGTTTCATTTAAAATAAAAGCAGTAACATGACGGACACAAAAAAAATATGTTACGTAGAACAGTCGCTTAGATTATTCAACATATAGTATAATTCGTTGCTACAATATATTAAACTATTTGTAGAAAATCGTTCGGGAATGTTACACATTTATATTTGAAGTTATTGGATATTTAAATTATTTCATATACCTGAAGAGTAAAGGAATCGAATAAAATTCTATTTATTTTCCGAATTAATTAAAGTCTGAGCACGCGTGCGACAAGCGAAATGAAAATTTCAACAATTTTTCCTATTTACCGTGCGCCATAAATGCACGAAGAGCTGCAGTCTAGTCATAATTAATGCGTTGTACCGACTGCAGTTTAACGGTTGGAGAGGTGAAGGGGGAGGAGAGGAACTTTTCGAGAAAAAAGGAAATTAATAATAGACGACCTCCCAGGTTTGTGACGTGCAACTAAAGACAGAAAAATGTGACGAACCACGATTATTTCTCGACATTCGAGCACGTCGCCTGAAGTTTAAGGTCAGAGTCACATTTCGATGTTCTTATCGTGTTTCTAGATATCGCGTTTTATCGTAGCCGAGCTTTGTGTTAATGTAAGCATGGCGCTTTGAGTCTACCCGAAGCTATGTTTGCGCAATGAATATATTCTTTACGATGTGACTGCCGGCTCTATATGCGTTGTTATTTTACTTAGTTTCGTTCCAGTCACGTACTTGTTCTGTGGATTATCTAAATGGAATAAAACAAGTCTGCAAAAATTAGTATACTATTGTTAAATAGCTTTTAACCCAATTAAAACATTATTACTCGTAATTAATCGAATTGAATTTATTCGGACCAACAGATTTACGTTTTAAAGGAATTAGAATTTATAAAAGGGAACAAAATTAGTAGGCGAAATAGAAAATGAAAGTATCGGAAGGATTAACAAATACCATCGTTGTTTTCGTTTTACAATTAAATATACAATTTTATTTGTATAATTTAAATCGCTTCTGAAACATGTCAAGTAATTTCTTGTAACGCACAAGATTAATTAATGAAATCTAGAAGAACGTTGCCAGGAAAAGAAATTTCCTGATAACCATAAAATAAAAAGCTTGGCAAGAGAACTGAAGCAGAAACGATGGTGATCGTACTTCGAGTCTCTCTTCCGAGGAACCAGGTCGTAGGAGAATGGGTGGAAAGTGAGATCGGAAGAGTTCTTTTGAGAAAACTGAAGAAAAAGAAGCTGCTCGCGGACAAGAGGTTAAATAAGAATGCACGAAAATAGCCGAGGTAAAAAGACTTGGTTGTTTAGGCATCGAAGTCTCCGGGGGACAAGGACGCGGAACGTTCGAGTCCGACGGTAGGCGAGAAAGACGGCGAATGCCAACTCTCGGGCTGCGATGTGGCCATAATCAGAAAAGCGTACGGTGGTCGAGAGTGTAGCAGCAGTCCTTCATAGGACATTGACTTTGAGATATCGTTGGCTGGCTGCGACGACGCTATCTCATTTCGGCTTATCGCACTTGTTTCGCTGTACCTTATCTCTCCGCCGCCTCCTTAAGTCACTTTCTCGCAGGCTGCTTCGTGAAATCGTTATTGCACGTTCGCTACGTCGCGGCTGCTCTGAAAATTCTGTAACGGGTTTAATAAGCTGCGGAAACACGAATTACCTTCGGTCTGTTAGAAAGAGCTTGTCTCTTTTTTTTCTCTCTTTTAAATCTTCGCCACACCTTCTCCGCAAGTTCTTCCGACCACCGGAAGCTTCCCAACGCAACGCGTGGTTACACGTACACTCATGTCGTAAAGATTGTTCCATGGTTTTGTGATTTCAGAAATTGTACGATCAAGTGAAATTGAATCTTTGTTCTCCGACACCGTGACCCGACTTTTCTTTCCCTCACGATGTGAACGGTATTTTTAGAATGTGTTCGATGGGAAGGTCGTGTTTGTTTTTATTTTACGGTCGATTGCTGTGTCGATCATTTTCGCATATCGACTTTCCATGCGTCTCTGCTAATTTACTGAATTGTTATTCTTACTACGGTTACCAAATGAATGAATCATTGATTTATCATCATTCTTCCACACATGTTATTTGTCTTAGACTAGAATCCATGTGTGTTTCTCACTGGAGACGCCGATTGGCAATTCACAATTTAAACTATTAAACATATTAAGAAAGAAACAAATTTCTATTTCGCTCCAGTCAACATCAACGGGAAAAATTGTAATGGAAAAATAGTATTATACAGAGTGGTGCAAAAAAAGCACTTGTAAAGTTATTTTTGGAAAAAATGAGAAACTTTATTAACAAAAGTTCTGTCGGATGATTTTTCTTGATAGAGTCGTACATACTTGAAAAATTGTCGAATATATACGTCGAGGAATCAACAAAAACAATGTAGACGTCCGACGTCATGCAATATTCAACTATTTCGCAACTCCGAGGGTAAAAAAATATATCGCGGATGCGTAGCCTCGCAATTTTTATCTGCCATTGTCGGCGATCGTATCTACGGTTCAACTATTCCCGGCAAGGCAGCAATATCGTGTGCGTCTTTTTTTGTTCGCAGAGGCGCGCCGGGTTTTATATCGGTATCAGGATCGGGCCTCAATCGCGGTCGTTTACCAGTGTCTACCGATGCAAAAGTGAATTCGATTGATTAACATTCTAGCGTAAAATTATCACGTAATCGTACCGCGAAGTGGTCGGTATATCGGAGCCGATCGGAGCCGGGCGCGAAAACGGTGCAGCAACAACGGCTTCTAATTATAAATCGAACTTCAATAGGCTTATCACAGCGAGGCAGGTGGCCCTTGCCGGACTGTTATTAATAAACATGCTCGAACGCTCGGACGATCGGTGAACCGCGAAGCTGTTCGTTGCAACGCGAAAGATCGGTTAATAAACCTTGACACCGATCGACGCGGTTGCTTCGGCGAACGCGAGGAGATCCGAACACGGCGTGCCTCGAAACATTGTTGCAATCGCGATAGAGATCGCTTCTGAACATGTTTACCCTGTGTGCGACGCCGTTGCTTTCGAATTAAAGCCTTTCACTGCGTATTCCGCGTTTTCCTAGAAGTTTCCTCCGGTTTTTATTAACGGGATAGACCAGTTCGACTGTCTAATAATATCCTATCTACTGCAACTTTATGGCAAATTGTATCGCGAACCAATTTCTCATCCGTTATAGCTTATAGAAATATCCACAGGAAAACTGAATGACGAATCGTGATTAAATTTTAGTTAACTGTATTGTTTTAAAGGTATATTTTCTATCAAGAATAATATTTAAAAATGTGCCAGAGTTATTCGCTGTTTTTAAAACGGCCTTTCGTTTCGCGACAGTGACAATAAAATTTTCCGATTAAAAACTGTCGGTCGTTGATTGAAGAAAAAGAGGAGGTGTTCGATAATGTACGAGTCTAGTCAGCAGATTCAAGAAAATGGTTCTTGAATGGGTGGTCCGTCGGTATCCTTCGTATTCACCTGTTCCTGTTCCCACGGATCGTTACCTTCTTTGCCCTTTTCAAAACGCACCTACCGACATTCCCTTCCATAATCGGACGGTAACTAACGCCGAAAATATTACAGACTCAAATATTGTTACAACAATTTCATTTCGAACATCGTTCTCGAGAAATTCGAGATAACAATAGGGCTTGTTTAATCAAGGATAAAAGGCATTTAACTCAACACTGTCCATTATTAAGATCCATTAAGATTTGTGTCCATTCCATCATTTGTTACAACATGAAAAATCCAACTGATTTTACAGCAATAGATTTTCCATATGATTAGTGCGGGGTTCTTTCTTAACCGGTCAACTATTGGTGTTGTTACATGGTTGGTCGATTTCCAAGAAAGAATTCGATAACCTGCTGCGAGTGGAGGTACTCGATGCCACCCTGAGACCGTCCGGCCAATTTCATCCCCAAGATATCGCCGGGCTAATCGAGCGGGTCCGCATCGTGAGAAAACGGTGCGATGCGCGGGGCGAGGCTCTCGTTTGTTCGTTAGGGTCGTCGGGCGTGCCGAATGTAAACAGAAGTGAACTTGGCAGTGTCGATAATATTTCCGAGAGTGAGGGTCGTCGTGGTTCAAATAGCAGTGGCAGTGGCGGCACCGGAGAGAAAGTACAATCGCGGCCGTCGAGAAAAAAGAGAGCACGAACCGTCGAACCAGGCCGAGCTAACTAGGGGGGAAAATGGAAAGAGAAGCAATAAAAATGTAAGAAGGAAGAAAGAAAAGAACGGAACGAGCAAGAGGAATCCGAAAGGGTGAAGGAAAAAGGGGAGGGGGCGGAGGTGGAACAGAAACAATATAAGGAAAAAAGAGACGGGAGATTCTTCAGTGGCAGCTATCATAAACGGTTAAACGGCATCGACTGATTTACGAGCATGTGATTACGTCGTCGAATTAATCCTGCCGGTCACTCCACTCTCACTCTCCCCTTTCTCCATTTCCCTTTTTCCTCCGATTCAGTCCGACCGTATATCTTGCTCGACCGCCGCATCGTTTTCTTCGACAACATCGCCGACCGATACATAGCGGAATACCGCAGGTTTAACCCTTAGCACTTGAGTTGCTAAGGGTTAAAGTATCACATGAGGTATTACATCAATTTCATGTCTACCAAATTTAAGAAATCATAGAGATTGCAGATATTCTAGATCAGAGGACACGATTGATTTTCGAGGTAAAAGCGCCATTTTAAAAGCTATTTTCGAGTGCAAAGTTAACCTTCGCTCTGTTTACTGCGATTCTTACTTTAATTGTGTACAGGGGTGTAATTTCACCCCTACAGTGGGTGTACAAAGTATTCGTATAAATAGAATCTTGGTTGGGAATTTTTAGGATATTCATTTTGCGGATTTTATATCTGCGGTTGGCAGGAAGAACGCCGCATATCATAATTTCAAAAAATTCAAGTTTATGCAATACTTGAGCTTCAGAGTATAGAAAACGATGTTCTAATAGTTCTGAAAGTACTAGTAATAATTATTATTATAGTTATAATTTTACATGATAAATGTTACATATTCTGTTAACTGCAAAAGCCTGTGAAGACATTGCAAGAATCGAATGGTGTCGTTACATTATCCGCTGCTCATTGAAACGATTAAAAGTGGAGAAGTGGATTATTAAAAGAGAAAGGCATCAGAATAAATTGATTATTATGAACAAATAATTCTGTGGGAAAGTTTGATAATACTGCTAGCTCCTAACGAATAACCATCATTGCTAATATTAATTACTTTCTCGATTCTACTGCGTACGCGTTGCAATGTTAAATTGCCTAACAAATTGTGTTCGTTCTTTTTCAATACTAGTGGTAAAATATTTACGGTTAAATGAAAATTACAGTCCTCTATTAATATGTATATATGTATGTGATAGCAGCGATTACTTTATCTCGAGGGATCTTAGAGACCAGATTCTTCACACTTCATAAACTACAAATTGAGATATAAATCGTCGCCTGCATGATCATTTTTTCGCGTTCTACATATTCTATCCATTAATATGCAGCGTCGCCTTGAAAGTAGATCCTGATTAACATTGACGTTTGATTATTATGTATCTATACTGATTAATAATCGTGCAACATTGCAAATCAATGAAAAAACTGTTGCAACCGGCGCGACGCGCGCAGTTTGCCGATATTTTATGCGTGCGTCGTCGCATCGCAAGAAAACAATGTCGTTTCACGTTGCTCGGTTTATGATTCATTCATTCATTGCGACAGCAAAGTAGAAATATGATTTTTTCTGTTTTCTTGCAATAGAATTGTTTTTATCGATCCCCGTTCTCATGAGAACCAGAACGTATCGGCAAATATGTCGTTATACAATATGTATGTGCTGATAATTATGGAAGTAGTCTAATTGTGAGTAAAAATTTAAAAGAAAATTGTGTATACGTTCACTTGTTACGAATCAAATTTAAATAAAATAATTTTTTATGAATTGGCTTCGCGTAGTTTTCAAAACTAATTACAGGAAATTTTCGAATGAACTATCATGTATGAGGAGCACAGTTGAAACTTTCTAAAGTATACACTGGCAAAGCGGTTTCTATGCAACGACAGGAAAATTGAAGGAATCACGAACAGGGTAATCATATTAACCATAATTCCCGGACGCTTATCGTCGCCGGTTGGATATTGCCGTATAAACTGGAGTTTAAGCGCGATCATCACCTGGTAATCAATCTAATCGAGATGTGCTTCGATGACGAAGCCTATCGAAAAATCAATAATACATGTACCGTACAGCGTAACGAAAAATATACAAAAGCGTATTGTGATCTGATGATAATAGACCTGATTAGTAATACCGCATTAAAATAAATTCAATCGCGTATGCAACTAGAGGATTCGATTAAATTAAACCTTAAGATGAGTGTACCTGATAATAATGATTGCAATTATCTGTATAAAGAATGATCAAATAAATCACTGCGTATAAGATATCGAAGTAGATTGTTTCGAAATTAGTGTGAATTACGCGAAACGTTGAATTTGAATATTATAAAATTCTAGAAAAGCTAATACTTTTATGGAAATGTTGAATGCATTAGAATTCTAATGAACAGGAAATTATTAATTGTGGAAAAAGAAAATAATGAAAATTTTTTAACAATGTAATGTGAAATAATTTCAAGAATTAATTGCATCTATACCGATTGTAGATAATCGTGTATCTACATATTGATTATACCGATTGTAGGTAATTGTATATCTTCGTTTGTACTGTTTGATGGTACATTTATTATAGTGATTATAGAATTACCGACGCCACTGACGAGATACTGTTAAAGACTGGCAACGCCCGTGCTATTCCGCGGCACGCTGAGTGGGCATAAAGGGGGGTTGGTAACGGTGGAAGTTACAGTGACCTGAAAGACCACATCGCTAAAAAATTCCACCACTTATTACTTTCTTTTTTCCCTTCTATATTTATGATTTGAATTATTATCCCGAGAAATTGTTCTATTTTCGCAGCATTAGCTCGATGCGATTGCCGATTTTTAATACTTTATAGAGAGCAATTGGTGTCATTTCCACAAAATAAAATATTATAAATCGGCAATCACATCGATTGCCCAGGTCTCACCACGTGGAGGTTGCTGCGAGTGAGACCCACCCACCCACTTGGTATATATGATACAATTACAATATTATACAATGTGTTATATAATTAAACAAAAAATATAAAAAAGTATATTATACCATTATAAAATTATATATATTATATATTACATTATATATTATACAATCATAATATTATATGTTATATATTATATAATCATAGTATATAATATTTATTTATCGTCCCACCCGACGGAAAATTACAAAAATACACAATTACAAAATAGAAAAAAAAGCCCGTATTATATAATTGTACTCTTCCTGATAAACATTTGACAGTGCTCTACTTTAGGCCACTGTACAAATGAATATTAAGAACAGGATAATTGCTAGCCTACCCGTCCGAACCACTAAATTTTCTATACCATGGTATAGAAAGTTATTTTCACAATCACCATGCAAAACACAACACAAGCAACACCGGTGCAGCACATGCAACAACTCATGCAACACATAAAACACATAACAATAATACATGCACACATACCAATAATACATGCATACATGCAACACACATACAACACATGCAACTATGCCCGGCAACTGTTTATACAGATATTAAAATTTCTGGAACTGCAACTGAAACACACTGAATTTAGTATTAGTACATGAAAAAAAATAATATAATTAGAAATGAATGTCCACTTGATATATTTCAAACAACGCGCGAGTGGACCATATTTTGCGCAACGCTACTCTACAAAAATATACAAAAAACATCTGAAAACAACGCGAGCAGTGCATTCTCTCTCGGCTCTAATTTATTTTATCAAAAACTAAAAACACCCGTGCACTTTTTTTTTATTTTGCGCAACTCTAAATTGAACCGCGATTGTAGCCATTTAAAATTAAGGGAGGGGAACCAAGCCGCGAATTATTTTTTCGCAACTCTAAATCTATAAATAATAGATACCTTGTTCAAACGCGAAAAGTGCATAATTTGTCGCAACACTAATTTACTAGAAATTCGGTATAGAAAACTCCCGTGCACTTTAATTTCTTTTGACGCCACTCTATGGGGAGGCAATGGCTACGAGAATTTAGGATGGCAAGCTGGAAAAAATAAAACACAAAAATATGAGGGTGCAGTGTGGCATTTCATTTAATCGCAACTCTAAAAGGCGGGATTTTCTAGTATTTGCATATTGAAAAACTTTTCTATTAAATAATTCGCCAAATTCTGCGAATTCTCAATGTATACGCGTGAAAAAAAACTATGCTGCACGACCTCGAACATCATAATAAAATAGATTCGGATATTGCAGGAACCAGTTTTGCAGGGCGCAACGAACATTCGATTTCATCGACAAAGTTACTGCGCGAAACGTAAAGATACCCCGTCTTTTACCTTGCGGGCCGACGAGGCGTTCGATACGTTCAACATACACGTGTGTATGCTTATACGATCGCGATCGAACCACTACGTTGTGGGGGGTTAGTCCCAAAAAATATACATGCTGGTGAACGCAGTGGTACGTTCCATGCATTTAGCGCTCACACACCATTAAGTGGCTAAAGGCACACGTCTCTACGTTCGGATAAACTACAGTGTTTCAACGTAGAAACGTGCACCGTGATTTTGCGCTAACTGCTTTGCGGCAAAACCTGGCCTCGGAACGTACCAATACGTTTCTACTCTACGTAGTGGCCCGGTGGGCATATCCTCCACATTTTTACGATATCAAAAATTCTAAAGTTACATCCAAATGTAATTGGATATCCAAAAAGTCTCTGAAATTTCATGTTCGTATGCACCCTGTGCGACTGACCCTACAATGTCGGTCCTCTATCCACTAATCTATTACGAGGTCGCGATTTTATTGTAGTACAAATTGATATCTGTTGTTACGGTGCGTTTTTCAATATGCTTATACTTCATTCCCGCCTTGATACAACGCGTTGGTAATTTTTCACGACACTAAGGCAATCGCGACAAAAAATTCTCGCAACGCTAATTCTTTAATTAATTTTAATTAATTGGCTCGCGACATGCACTAACAATGGCAAAGTCCAGGATCACTCTTTGCCATTGTACAAACGGTAATTAAGAAAATTCGATTTTTATAAATGCTACATTCATTCAACCCGTTATTTTTTTCGCAGCACTACTAAAAATCGCGAATGCCTACAACCACACCCGACAGCGACTCGTTGCAGCTAGAGCATGGGCGCCTGAAATGTCGAAAGACTCGAATAATGCAAACGCGATACTTTGGTTGCGCAACGCTAATTCAATGAACAGAGATCCAAAAGACTACTTTACATTTTATACAAAAGAATTATAAAATTTTTAAACTATTATAAAATTGAAATTAATATTTAAGAAACATTCAAAATGACATTTAATCTAAATCGCGTCTATTTTATTCGCAACACTAATTTTCATCTCTGTTCAAAAACTAATGCAACTCGCGTGATTTTTTCGCAACGCTATTACAATCGCGGACGTGCCCATCTCCGCTGATCGTTGGGGCGGCGTGGCCAGCCCATATATACAACAAAATCTACTTCTATAATTTCTACTTTCTACAAACAAGTACAGTGACAAGGTAGTAAGAAAATGACTTCGCATGCGAAGATGCATCTTCAGATGCGAAGTCATTAATAGTTGCCCTCTTGAGCGACAGTTTGTCGGGGCCTCTTCGGCATATAGCCTCTTCTTTCTCTTCGGCGGACCGCCAACCATCTGCAACCCTACACGTGCTCGCAGAGTGAAAACGATCAACGACTTCCGAAACGAATTACAAGTCTCGAAAGAAGCCTATCGCTCCTCTGGTGCAATCGAGCCGGTATCGCAACGTTTCGAAAGCCCTAATTCCGCGCGCGTTCGCGTCCGCGTCCGCGAGAAGCTAAGAAATGTTCCCGAAGAATCGAGCAAGAAGCATAAATTCGAACGTCATGCCTCGTTCGATTTAGCTTCGAGACGAAACTTCGAGCCCTACCAGTGACTGGCTACCGTGCGAATCGCGGCCTACCCGAAAGAGAAACGGTGGCCAGTCCCGGACCCTACCTATTTAGAATTAGCAATCACACAAAGAAGGTAAGCTACCTAACCTACCTAGCCCTATATTTAAAAAAAGGCAAAACACAAGCTCTCCAACACATTCACTACACGATCTCCATACACACGCCAGGGTGCAATAACCTAACACACCTAGAGAGAACGTCCCGGGACGCCTCCGACACCCTAGCGTTCAAACCACAATCACACACTCTAAAGGTACGTACCATTTTTTCTGAAATCGACTGACAATGGCAGTGATCATTGCGAACTGAATCAATAAATCAAAAAAATAGCTAAATTAAATAACATGTAATTTTGAATATATTACATGTTGTTTTTAATTAATTGAGAAAGCTACAACACATATTCCACGAAGATCCATGGAGCATGTCACGGATCAACAGGAATATGTGTTACTGAATAGACTTTAAAAAACCGACGCAATTCCACTGCCTATCAATACACACACACACAAAGTGGAATATACGTCGTGCACGATACACTAACCATTGTCAGTCGCCACATAATATATAACAATATTCCATGCTCGTTGCTCTCACCCTCCAGAGTAGCGCCTGGGCACGCGAGAGGGTTTCAGCAACGAACAGGGAATCTCAATATCCTGAAAATCCTAGCTAAAAAAATGATTAGGATTAGATTTTCTACGGGCTACGTTTTATTATTACAAAATGGCTCTACTTTCAATTCCAAATTTAATTTCAATTTATAAATCAAATTTTTAATTCTATTATTTTTGATTCTAATAAAAAATTTCATTTATTTATATTTATAAAGAAACTTTATATATTTATTTGAAAAAACCCTCGGACGAACCTTTCGACAAAGCAAACTTTCGTAAATAATGAAGGAAGTACTCTATTAAACATAAGTTACTCGCGAAAGTAATATACAAGTTAATTAAACAAGTAATTATGCTTTGCCGAAAAAATCTATCCGTCGCGAATCGTCTTTTTGTACGTGGTATTAAATATTTTCGAGCGATTCAAAATGATTTTAAAATACAATTGATTAGCTTTGATAATAAAAAGTGACTGTAGAAATTGCGTTCCAAATTACGGAAGATTTATCTTTTCGCAATTTGGGAACACAATTGTTGAAATTATGTATTTCTATTTATTAAAAAAAAAACGCGACGTACAAAAAGACCCTACCTATCTAAAAAAATAACAGATTACTACCCGCGGAAAACGTCTGACGTTTTCCACGGTCACTGTACTTGTTAAAATATCAAAAAACTACTACACAAATATAATAATAAAAATGACTGTTGTTTGTTCACTCACTACTTGTTGGGGGATGAGAAAACTGCGTTACAGTCCGCAATAAGCAATAATCGCACCTCGCCTCGGTAGAGTCTCATTGGTTACGATATCGCCACTGCGAAAAGCGTTGCAATCCTGGAATTAAAAAAAGAAGTATGATATTAAAAAATTGATTCATACTATAAGAACGGTTTAGAAAAAAATCTATTTAAACGATTTTCAAAATAATAATAAATGGTAATTTATGAATTTAATATAATACAGAAAATTTATAAAACTTGTATATGCTATAAAATGTCTTATTATCAATTTGAAAATCAAATAATAAAGATTAATTGTGAAGATAGTTTGGTACTTACATTCCCTCCCCATTGAAGACAGCACCACACGTTGTTCTCGATCTCAGCTCTCTATGTCCTCTTCAATGATCAAGATATCCAGATAATTCCTCAATTATTTGATATCTTAGGGCTCTGAAACAGAAAGAATAATTTCAATTAATTTCAATCGACGACCGTCAGAGATTATTCAAGCTCAACATTTATTAATTTCTCATTAAATAATTTGAAAAGAAAAGGGTTTAATAACACAGTTTAACTGGTAAGATAATAGTACTCACTCTTTCACTCCAAGAAATCACGATATGCTGCGTCTCGAATTCATATATCGAGACATATTCTTTCCCCACAGGATCTACAACAAATTGAACAAATTCAGTTAATACCAATCATCGTCAAAGAATAAATCCGAATTAATTCGAAACAAATAATTCTAGTTGAATATAAAACCACAAAATTAATTTTAAGCAAAATTAAATTAACGTTATGTATTTTAATTAATATTGACACACCAATTTAAATACGATTGTTTGAGCACAAGCTCGTACGCACCACGTAAAGGTCCTTCTTATGCGTCGTATGTGTTATTGCGTCCCGATAAAACGAAGCGCAGAGATAACGCAAAACACGTCTGTTTATGTTGACTGCGTGAGGGATAATGAGCCGCGGTCGCGAGGATCCTTTGGATCGCGAGGGTTGGAGGGGGAGTCCCCGATTGTGATGGTCCCAAATTCGGATTACCGCGGGGCGGAACGTAGGATGGCAGTTACCTTCGACAAAAAAAATTCGTTGCGTTTCGAGAACTGCTTGTTTACGCTTATTCAACTTACCTAGTCACCCTGTGTTTCATTGATCTCGGTTGTCAATAAACTCGAAATCTGTAATAGAAAGAACAAATACATTAACTTCAATCGACAAACAGTCAGAGGGTAAATCAAAATTAATACTAAATAAATAAATCAATTAAAATATAAAGCCAAAATTAATTTAACGGACATTAAATAAATTAAAATTTTATTACATGAAACGATTGCAAATACAATTAATCGTCACAGCAGACGACACAAGAGAAACTCTGAATTAATAAGAAATAAATAATTCTAATTGGATAATTATTCATTGTACACTAATTCTTTGAAAAAGGATAACCAACGACACAGTATAATTTAAAAAAAAACAATGGATACTTACGGTCACACGTCCGCGCTGTTGATGAATGTTCGCAATGACCGTTGGCGTGTGGACATTCATTCTCAAGAAGGTAGATAAAGCATCGATGGATTTTTGGCTAGCGGAATCTGTAACAAGAAGAATACACAAGCTATCAGAAATAATAGCATACATTCAGAATGAATAGCAAGTAAACAATTCTACTTGAATAGAGAATTAAAATGAATGCGTACCAAAATCCAATAAACTTTATTTCTATACCACGGTACGAATTTAGACAGTTTTGATCGTCACGACACACGAGCAAATTATCGCGAGAATGCATTACGATTCGAAATTACATAAATATCAATGAAAATTAAATAAGATCACACTCTACCTCCGGGAAGGCAGAAATTGTTGACACTTTCTTATGTAATTCTGTAGATTTTAGCGAGGAAATGCGAAAAATCTATGCAAGACGATGCTAAACGGCCAGTGGCGGCAAATGGCGGTTCAAACTTCTTGTTTGAAAGTTTGCAATAACCGTACTCTCGTGGCGCCACCTAGCGACGCCGCTCGGTAAGCGGCACTACTGGCTAAGCGGCGTCCAACGGTTATTACATTCAAACATGGCAGGCAAAAATTGCTCGGCAAAAAGATATGAAATTGACCAACTCTAAAAGGACATTAGACTTAATTCACTGACCTCCCAGTTTCGAAACTTGAATTTTTGGCATAAGAAAGAGACCAAAACTTCTGGTTTCGAGAGATGTACAACGGCAGAAAATTTTACTTCAATAAACATTGAAATAAATACTCTTGATTTAATTTTATTTAATAGCATTTGGCTGGTGCTGTAAAGATGGGGATAAAATACAGGGTTTCCATTGAAAACACACAGAAAATCAATCAAAATTAAGAATAAATAAATAATTTAGTTGAAATATATAGTAAAAATTATTTTCATCGGAAAATTGAAAAACTAGGATTCTACAGGACAAAACGACTTCAAATGCAATTGACTGTTACGAAATACGAAAAACTCAGAATTAATAAGAAACACTTGGTTCAAGTTGAATATTTATTCATTGTTCACTAATTATTTCAGAAAGAATGATCAACAACACAGTATTATTGAAAAAACAACAGATATACTCACGGTGACACGTCCGCCGCTGCTGATGAACGTACGAAATGACCGTTGGCGTCTGGACATTGATACTCGGATAGATAGATGTAGCATCCATGTTTTGAATCCATGGATTTTTTGTTCGCGGAATCTGTAACAGAAAGAACACACAAGCTGTCAGAAATAAAGCAAACAATCAGAATGATTAACAAATAAACAATGTAATTTGAATAGCTACACAAAATGAATGTGTACCAAAATTCGATAAACTTTGTTCCTATACCACGAAATGAATTTAAATATGTTTGATCGACACGACACACGAGCAAATTACCGCGGGAATGCATCACGATTCGAAAATAGATATATATCAATGAAAATGAAATAAGATCACACTCTACCTCCGGAAAGCAGAATTTGTTGCCACTTTCTTGTATAATTCTGTAGATTTTTGCCAGAAAATGCGAAAAATCTACGAATGACGACGCTAAGTGATCAGTGGCGGCAAGTGGCGGTTCAAACTGCGTGTTTGAAAGTTTGCAATAACCGTACTCGCGTGGCGCCGCCTAGCGACGCCACTCAGTAAGCGGCGTGCAACGGTTATAACATTCAAACATGGCAGGTATTATTGCTCGGCAAAAAGATATGTAATGGGCCAACTCTAAAATGGCATAACATTTAACTTACTGATCTCCTAATTTCGAAACTTAAATTTTGGCATAAGAAAGAGACCAAAACTTCTGATTTCGAGAGATGTACAGTGGAAGCAAAAAATTTGTATGGACATGAACATTCAAATAAATACTCTTGATGTAATTTTGTTTGGTAGCATTTGGCTGATGCCGTAAGTATAGGGGTAAAATTCAGGTTATCAATAGAAAACATAGAAAATCAATCAAAATTAAGAATAAATAAATAATTCAGTTGAAATATATAGTAAAAATTTTCATCGGAAAATTGAAAAACTAGAATTCTACAGGACGAAACGACTTCAAATGCAATTGACTGTTACGAAACACGAAAAACTCAAAAACTTGGTTCAAGTTGAATATTTATTAATTGTTCACTAATTTTTTCAACAAGGTTCAATTTGAATAAAGAATCAAAATGAATGCGTACCAAAATTAAATAAACTCTCTACGCGTGACGATCCTAAGTGATCAGTGGCGGCAAATGGCGGTTCAAACTGCTTGTTTGAAAGTTTGCAATAACCGTACTCTCGTGGCGCCACCTAGTGACGCCGCTCAATAAGCGGCGTGCAACGGTTATTTCATTCAAACTTGGCAGGTATTCTTGTTCAGCAAAAAGATTTGAAATTGACCAACTCTAAGAAGGCATAACATTTAAATCACTGATCTCCTAGTTTCAAAAGTTGTTTTTTGGCATAAGAAAGAGACCAGTTCGGTTCGTCGGAGAATGTAACATTTCATGCCTTCATTCGTCTTCTTACAGTTCTTACCAGCGAGATCTCCTCAGTGGTCTTCTGTACCGACGAAATGCCGTCGGCTGCCTTGTGTTTCTCACTCCAGTCAGAATATATCCTAGAGGGCATAAGAGAACGCTGAAAAATTCGTGAGACACGTAGTCCCGTAAGGGTGGCAGTCTCGTCGATGCTAATCGGTGATTTGTTTGTCGGTGCATCACTTTTTTTGCACACGGCAATATTACACACACGTAGAATTCAACAAATGACGGATTGCGCACAGAAAGAATTCAAGCTTATGTTTACCATCGTGAGTTATGCTCGTGTGATTAGTTCATGGTTATAACCCCTATAATGCACCATGGTCTAAGGTCAAAACAATATTTGTTTATACGTTTTTCCAGATTCTTCATGAAAGAAGAAATTCTCTGTGATAAACATTATAGTTGTATACCGTTCCACATATTTAATGGATAAAATGATGCCGCAGACCCATCAAGTAGAATTAATGGCTCTGGCAGAATTAGCAGGAATTTCAGCGGTTCCAAGAGTTCATCGGTAAAATTATGAAAAATATTGTTATACCAACATTAAAATTTAAATATATGCAATACATTGTTTTTTCAGCATAATAATGGAACTTCTGACATTACACGTATCACCGGAAGATATATATATTCTCCTGCAACAGATACGTGAGCAATCGAAAGACAAAGAAGCTTCGGAGTATCCTGAAGAACCATTGAATTCTAATTAACATCCTTTATATTTAAACGCTACCAAAGAAAAACTCTATACATATTTAGCAGAATGAATATGTACTTTTTCGTACAGCTCTTTCTATTCTACTGACTGTTTATTAGAGAACACAACAAATATATTGTATTCTTTTAGGGAAAATAAACAACACGTTGCAACTGTTATGTAAAAAATATATGTATTAGGTATAGTCTATGCAATAAATATTTTTATACTTTTTTATTACAGCCTGCTCTTGCTAATTTATCAGCCATCTCGTTCCCGTGTATTCCAACGTGTCCGTTAACATGTTCCTGTAATATTATTCCATGAATAGATTAAACCAGAAATTAGTATAATGTAAATAGAAAGTATGTGTGTGTGACAGTAATGTCGCTCGTACCCAAACTATGTTTAAAGACTTCAGTGCCTCCTCCATTTCTATTAATTCAATTTTGTTTAGAACAGGCTCATTCTTTACAGTTTTCCATCCATTTTTCTTCCATTTTGGCATCCATTCATTTATACATTTGATTAAGAATTGTGAGTCTGTGATAATTTTCAGTTTTTTCACACCTGCCCCTTTTGCTTTTCTCGCAGCTATAGTCACAGCCTGAATTTCGGCATTATTGTTGGTTTGTCTACCAACAGCGGGTGCCGCTACATTTCTGTAATTATAGAGAAATAAAATATTGCAGTTATAGATTTATAATATTGCAGAAATAGAATTATCGCAGTTATACAGAGGATGATCTTCGCCAAACCAGACACCTATGCCTGCTACCGCATTCTTATAACCGTTTGAACTGCATGCTCCATCGGTATATACATTTACGTAACCATCGCTGTCAACCATAAATCCTGAGGAGGATTTCTGGAATAATTTCAAGGATAGATACAAATACAAAATTAGAACAACTATATTATATGTATTAATAGGTATTCACTTGTACACTGGATGTTGAAGATGGAGTTTTACTGACATCTGTCAGTTTAGGCTTTTTTGAAGATGGAAGCTCACTGATATCTAATAATTGAGTCCTCTTCGCAGAAGATTTCTCTTTAGGTAATGCCCTGAAGAAGTTAAAAATTGAAATTACAGTTTTATGTTATAATCATTAACCAGTGTCTGCTATACCTTTTCCTTATTGGAAATGTTATGGTTTCAAGGTTTTCAGTGCTTTCTGTATTTTCTCTGGTATAAGTAGTCTTTTCCTTGGTACCAGTTCTCTTTTCTGTGGTAGAATATACATTTCCCTTGCTAGAGCTTGTCTTTTCTCTAATGAAAGTTTGAGCTGCTTCTTGGGATGGGAACTTTTTGAATACGGCACCAGGGAATTGGTGAACTTGAGCTTTACATTCAGTCCTTGAAAAGGATAGATTACATTTAATTTATATCTAATCGTGGGGACCATTTATGAAATCACAAATATAATTTATACAGAGTCAATTATACTATACAGTTATGAAAATAAAAATGTATTACCAAGTACCATATATTCCAGGTTTGTGACCTTTGGCAACTGCGTAAAATGTTGCTGGCATGTTTAGGAACTTCAGCAGGTGACACACTTGTCTTATTATCATATATTTAATCACTTTTACTATTAGAAGACGAAATTATTTTTAAATGGTGTGTTCAACTGGAAAAGGGAAATCAGAAGTGAGAGAGTCATTATGACTGAACATTGAAACAACGAAATAATTAGGTGATATTAACACAATTTATTTTTTAAAATCTTAACATGTTTAGTTTATTTTCTAGGTAAGAAATATATTAATTTATCAGCGATATTCCGCATGTTTACTGGCGTGTCAATATTACCGAATAATGATAATGCTAATGCATCTATATATTTAGACAATCTAGAACGACAATATTTGTTACAACTTACAAACATATGTGTTCTAAACAAATACACATAATTCACAGGAACATTCAAATATAATGCCTTATTGTTATCAATGAGGTAAACGCAGTGGTAAATAAACGTTCACAGAATATTCTAAGAGTCCTCTATGATGTGAAATCGCGTACTAAATCATGTAAACAAATCAAAAACAATTACTTATGTTTGAGGATTATCGGAAATGCGCCACTGAAACACATCGAATGGCGATTTAAATATTTATAATTGAAAACTCGTTAATTTATACATACGTACAGATTCTTTTAATACATGGACTGTAGTCTGTTACATGTTACGTCATTCAAAACAAAATGATTGTATGTCATACAAAGTTGTATACAAATTGATATTGGTTGATACTTATATATTTACGTTATGTTCTCTAAAATTGATTAAAAACATGCAATAATGATTATTTATTCTGAATTGAACATTCTTGGTTCGATTATTAATTCATGCAGAGGTTAATCTATTTTTGACAGTGTGTATGTATCTCGGTTTGAAATAGTACGTTATAAATGATATGGCTAATTCAAAGGTACGTTTCTACAAAATTTAGAGTGAAAATATTATTAATTTTTGTTAGACAGCGAATCTTTATGTAAAATAAATATTTTCTACCTGAATTGCAACAATTCTTTCACTAAAAATGATACAATAGTATTGTTCAATTCTTCTAAAGCTTTTTCGTTTTTGTCATAAACGCATAAAATCCGCTGTCTATTTATTACCGCACTAGATGCTAATACAATTTAATTTGTGTGCTATTAGAGAAAAAGTACTTGGCTTATGTCATCGTTCGATTTCGAACCTGCTGAAAAATCACCAGTTGCGAAAAAACGGAATTCGTTTGAATCGTTAGAGAAGACTATATCCGATGTTACCACATCTTACAAGATAGTTCCTAAGAAAAAGTGCACCAGCAGTCTGTCTACATTATTGGAAGCTTGCGAACCGAAAAAGTCTGCTGAATTAGTCGTTAGTAGACAAAAGCGACAAGAGATTGCAGACTGGTTGCAATACAAAGTTCAGAAGGGCAAACCTTCTGTATTAGTTCTATCTGGTTCATCCGGTTGTGGGAAAACAGCAGCTATTAAAGTACTTGCCAAGGAAAATGGGTTCCATGTTACAGAGTGGATTACACCCATTGATCAAGCTATGGATGAAAATAGTAATTATTTTCTACATGTAGAATACATTAAACAAATGTAACCCTTCAGAAATAAGGATAAGAAATAATAATTAATTTTCAGATAGGGTAATGAGACAAGGAGATAGGTTCGAAGAGTTTTTAATTAGAGCTACTCGGTACAGTTCGGTTTTAAGTACTTATCACAGTCGTCTTCTTCTTGTAAAGGACTTCCCGAATGTCTATATCGAAAACAAAGACAATTTCTCTTCTCTCTTGGAGTAAGCAATGATTTTCTATATTTCCTTTATGTGTTTTCTATTTAACGCTGAAACTACCATGGTCGAATGACTAGTTTTCTGTTTGAAAATTGTTGAAATTATAATTATAGGAAATGATTTAAAGTTTTAAGTAAAGTCAATCTTCTCACTTTCATGCTTGGTGGGTTTAGTGTTAATAGTAATACGATTGTATTTAGAATGCATTTAGAATGATTAACAATAAGGAGATTGCATTTTAATTTTAGGAAGTACTATGAAATGGGACGAGAACCCATAGTATTCGTTTGCACAGAAATAGGAAGCTCGAGCTTATTGCTAAAATTATTTCCACCTACTATAAGAGAAAAATTTGGTATAGATTTAATCAAGTGAGTATATCCAATATTTCGAATCAATTCTGAATATTTCATCCATTATAGTTTAACTTCGTGATTTAGCATAAATCCTGTAACACAAGCTGCGATGAAGAATGCATTAAAACGAGTTGGGGACATTCTAAATTCAATTGCTGGTCACATTGTGTGTGTCTCTCAAGATAAAATTGACGAAATACTGTCCAATAGTATAGGAGATATCAGAAACGCAGTCATTAATATAATATTTATTTCGTTGAAAGGTGTGTATAATTAATTAGACGAATCTGCTTCATTTCCGAACACTATATGCTGTTATGCTATGTTTACTAGTTCCCGAAGAACAACAAGAGAATAAATGCACTAATCGGGAAGAAAGTTTGGGGCTTTTGCACGGCGTTGGACGGGTAATTAATCCAAAAAGTAAATATTGTTATACACAGAACAATGAACTCTGTAGAATTAATTTTTACACTAACAAATTGTTTGTAGAGATTCAGAATGGAGATTCTTGGAAGTTCGTCCACGATCCCGATGACATCGCGTCCTACTTCCAATCGCAAGCGACAGTATTCTTGAACTTCTTACAGGAAAATTATTTAAACACTATGAGAGGAATCGAGGAGGTGAATGCCTGTGCGAATATTTTGAGCATAGCAGACACATTAAATACTGAATGGCGTGTACGTTTGTTATTCTCGTTATATTTAATTATACAGTCTTTTACATTCCGCTTTATAAAGTATTGACCAAGAATAATATATTATTACGCATAAATTACATTAAGTTATTCCCAAGACAATCGAAATTTTATACAAATGTTTTTCCAGGATGTGAATTTAACTAAAGTTACATTATCTTTCTGCACTCGAGGTGTAATGGTGACCAATGAAAAACCAATTTCCGGTTGGAATCCCGTGAGAAAACCACCAAGTATACGAACCGAGATGTTAGTATTAGAAGTTTTAAAATATAGTAGCAGCGTCATATAATAGCGGCATAGATATTAAAAAAACTTGTTAACACGGTGTCGTGTTTCGAATCTATATAAAAATGATTACGAATATGACAGCATAGAGCTGTAATCTCTAATCTTTTTCTTTTACATATATATATACAGGCAAAGGTGTTTAGCGGCTGCCGAAGTTCGATGGTATGAGTCCATCATTAATTCGAAGCCAAAACCCATGGAGGAATTGCTTGACGTTGAAATGGAATCAATTATTGAATAAATTCTAATGGAAACTGAAATCTCAAAGAAACAAGCTCTAATTATATGTACATATTTAAAATATATTGTTTTACTTGTATTAGCCGTTGACGAACATAATATCAAGGCAAAATGCGCGACGTAAAAGATTTTAGAATGAATTCGCTCCTCGAATAATTTTAATCACGATTTTAAACAGTTGTTTTATATGCTGTAACAGCAGTCTTCGTATTCGTTGCTCAGTATTTGCAATAATATGTTATTCTGTACAATTACTTACTTTTAACGCGAAAAGAATAAATATATTATGCGAGTTATTCTCTTCAAAACCCATTAAACGTTAAAGAAGGAAATGATTCATGAGTATGAAAAATCGATATCGCTTTTTGCAACGAGTATTACATTGATGATAACGCGCGAGTCCTAGCGTCTACTTTTCATAAATAAATGTTTAAACAGTTACATGTAATTTGCTACGTTTGTACATTAATCATAAACTTTGTACACGTTCCAAACTATAATGCGGAGTTCCCTTTACGAAACTACCTCGACTAAAAATCTTTATAGCAAAATGCAGTAGCAAGCAGTCTTCCGCTTTGAACACCTGTCATATTCATCAGTGCTCGCCAAATTGTATCAAATTACAAAATACACAGTCTATTTCTTTGAATATAGAAATGGAGAATAGTTCTACGGAAAATTTGAACAACACTGATTCGACGGTAGAGCGTTCATTCAATTCGTCAGTATTACAAAATCTTAGGTATAAATTCTGTTAAAAACAAGAGAAGTGTTTGTAGAACGGATAAAAGATCTAAAAGTTTCCTACGAGAGAATCGAATACTCCTGGATTAATTTGTTATTAGAAATACATCAATTTGATCGAATATTAGGGAAACAACAAATTATGCAGCCTGCGATAAATCGACTTCTTCTATCGTGGAAATCAGATTGTCCAGACCGAACAGAAATCCTTCCTCGTGGTTGCCCTGCTCCCACGGCTTCCTGTGCGTCATTGTCAGCCCACTTGGTAGCGCTTGCGTTTTGCCAAAGTCGATCACCCACACGCCGACTTTGTCGTTGTCGTAGATCATGAAGATACTGCTTCCAATTATCTGAAACAACAAAAATCATTACATTTCATTTCTGCATATATTTTTGGATATGTTGTAGATCTTGTCTTAGATCACTCTCAATTACTTCAGCATTAAAATGATCATTGCTAATGAGTAGACGCGAATTTTTATGTAAAGCAAAAATTCTATTAATTCGGCCATACAAAAGCTACTCGGCTTTCATCTTTTTTCTTAATATTTTTAAAGGTTGAGAATACTACAACAGTATTTTCAGATACTTTATAAATCCATCAAATCTGCAGTCTACTAATAAAGAATTGAATAAGACATTGTTTGCTGTGTTACAGTTAAGTAGTACACGTGTTCTGGACGCGTTTATAGATTCTGACAGTCTACGCAAGGGTTTATGAGATGAGAAACAAGATTCTGACTTCAGGGGTAACAAGGATGCATACTTCGTGAGTCTTGAAGTACTCGGAGGCCTCGATCTTCGATCGGAGGTTCTTCAAGCGAACGAGCAGCTTCTTCCGCGTAGTTTCGCGCCTGCCGAGGAACTGTTTCATGGTGTCGAAGACTTCCTGGTGCGATTTCACCTTCTTCATATCGGTGATCGGCGGCGCGCCCGGCAGTTTCATAGCCTCGATTCGAAACCCGTGGCTGCAGGTCGAGCTCTGTTGCTCACGGAACTGCATGTACCGTAACTTAGTCACGGCACGCTGCTCGTGTTCCTGCTGGGTTGGCGCATTCGGATCTACCGCGATCATCTTCTGATAAAGATCCGGCCTGGCGGTCGTCTTCGACACCTCAGACTCTAGGAACGTTCTCGTGCCCATCTTGATGTCCATCACGTGAGGATCATTGAAACCGAACAGCAGATCCTGCAGTTCAATGAACGTTTCGCCTTTGTACTCCACTTCCCGATAGTATCTGAAAAAAAATCTCCTTTAAATCGCTGCTCTTACAGGAAAAAGCTAATGCATCTAGCCTCTGAACCATTAACAATTCTTAAGCCTTTGCACTCCTTTCTCGACCGTGACTCTACATAATTTATTGAATTCTCTTATTCTTTGAAAACATATGTAAGTTCCACAAATATAAGTTACAACAAAATTGTTTAAAATAAGTAGCAGTACAGGAACTTCCCTTTGAAGTAAATTTTAAATAAAACGCTTTAGATAGTTGGCAACAAAATTGAAAAATAATTCGGAGTGCAAAGGGTGCATTTTCACATTTCTATAACAGGAACGCTCTTATCTAACTTTAACAAATTTTTCTGTCTGAACTACAAAAGATTCGAATTTATTCAGTGTTTGGTGATGGTGTATTCACCTCGGTACGCAATCTCGCAGCTCTTTGTCCTTGCTGAGAGCCTCGTAAACGATCCTCTCAGTGTTTTCAGCGCCTCCGGTCTTCCTTTTCCAAACAGTGCCGGGCCCGGCTGGTGCGAAGCCATCTGGATGGCCAGATAACTGGAACCAGGACTTCAATCTATTCTTCAGTAGAATGTCACTCGCTGGGGCCGTTAGATCCAACGCATTCTTAAAACAAAAAAATAACAATATTTAGAGCGTAATCAACATTTAACGCAGCGCGAAGAAGGCTGTTCAGATAAAGTCAACCCCTATAGTATTCATTACAATTAAAATGTGGCCAAGGTTTCCAAATTACAAACCAAGTTCAACTTCATTTTCAACGTCGACACGACTGAATCAGTTCTTTCTTTCGAGTTTATTCAAATTTCTCGAATGAACAAGTGTACTAAAATATTTCTGAGGAAAGTATTTTTTAGCTTCGCTACATAGATAAGCCTTTATTATAACAGTATTGAGTTTATTCAGAATTTGAATGAACAAGTATAGTTTCTCAAGAAAATATTTCTATAGCTTCACTGTTGGCAAGTCTCTTCTACGAAGAGAAGAAATGTGCGCACAGTAGTTCTTCGGGGTATCGTTCGTCTCTTTGTTATTTACTTCGAATTTAATGGGTGCTAGGATGATCGGTACCAGCGCTAGAAACTTCAGCGAGAGGTCTTCTTCAGGCATGGAGGCGTCGGAGAGTACCATCGGGAACTGCTCCATTTTCTGGATGGTCGCAGGATCCGTGGGAACCTTCGGATGTGCTCCAGACGAGTTTGACCCGACGCTGTTGGATCTGTTCGATCCCGCAGACGTGCTTCTCCGCCATTGTCGAAAAGCGCTGTAGGTGCTGCTCGAGGATGCATCTTTCTGCCTCCGATGTTCCTTCTGGTTGGAGTTATGGTTCAGCCGAGTTTGCTCCTTCTTCGAGGGCTGTAAGCAGAGGCACCTACTAAGAATTTAATCCAGCCGACACTGTGTCGCTACATAATAATAAAATAGCTTGATTAATTATCGTAGATTCACGGAAAAAATCGTTAATCTTTCAAGAATAAGGAAATAATTTTCCATAGATGTTAAAATGGCACCTTAATAATTAGACTCTACATCTTTATGCAAAATAAAAATTGTCTGCATCGATTAAAAGAATAAGAAATATTCAATTAATTATTGTCAAAAAATACATAAAATCCGCAGTCTAGTAACAACGAATGGCAATTGATCTAATCATTGTCAGATCACAAGCAATTCATTAATATGGTTGCATCATGTAGACAGTGTCAATATTGCAATACTCCCTATGACTCAAAATGTGACAGTAATTATGATGGTTGCATAAGGTGTCTGCAGATAAAACATAAGAGACTATAGAGACTGTAGAGATAGAGTATGTACATACTGACAACCTAATGAAGTTGTTGCGAACAATCACCGAAGCCAGGTATTAGATACAGCGTGCGCGAGACTCAACGATTTCAAAGCACGTTAAGTTGACTTCCGTTACAATGAACTCGGAAACAAAATTCTGGAATTTGTAATTCTCTGTAACCTGGCTACTGAATACAGAAAATTAAAAATTGTCGTGCAGCTTGTAAAAGCGAAGTACCATTTGAAAGAAGCGTTTCTAAATGGTCATCAACGTTTCGAACAAATCATGTGCGTTACGAAACTGTTTGGAAACGATCTCCCGCACACGCCGGACACGTGCTGCACGGGACAAAAGGTTTAATTGAGTTTGCCGGGTTGCTCGCAACTGACCGGCGTTAATTAGCGCATCGCGAGCACCAATTGATCCGATTATGACGCGTCACGTGCGTTTCGCGGTCCCGTGTATCGGTAGAACGGCCACGATTTCGCCAATTGGATGGTTGACGCTGAACGTTTATGCAATTGCGTGCAAACCGTTTGATTGAACGATCGAGAGCATGGAATCGCGTGGAAGGGATTAATTCTGAAAAAGTTTTCTATGCTAATTGAATTTTTGAATGAGATCATAAGAAATTGTTAAAAAGAAATCGTTCTTTACAGGCTCGAGACATGACGAAATGGCGATGCATCGGTACGTGACTGTTTTGAACCGGTGCGGTGGATTCTGATGAATTCCGTCGCGAAATGAGAAATAACTAAAGATAACGCAGATTTGCATACACAGTGGCGGATCCAAGGGTAAGCGAACTCGGTCGCGTGGGGCCCCGGGATACCATAAGGCCCCGAATTTCAAATAAATATATTTACTGTGCAACGGTATAGAATTTTTCATTACTTTTCTGTTTTGTTAATAAGTATACGAGAGCTTCCTTGTAGCTTCTACTTCTAACTTGAGTTTCAAGGCCTCAAAATTTTTATCGCTTGGGGCCTTACAGTTTTTTTACAGTTTGTGGTCGAACTGCAAACTCGCGAGTGTCTGCAGAAGTTCCTCTGGATATTTCCGAATGTTAACAGTACTAAAAGGTCTATTTTTTTTTTTGGTAGCAGAAACTTTTCTAGCAACATTTTTGCGCGTTGCAAGATAATTCTTCTTTCAAACATTTCAATAGACTTGGACTACAATGACGATGGTGGAAGTCGTATTCATTGTGGAATACATATTCTTTCATGTAGAAATTATTTTAATTATAAATTATTTATTAATATTTAGATTATGATTAAAAAGTGGTTAAACAGAAACAGAATTTAAATTAGAATTAAACAGAAAGCAAGTAAAAGCTGAGCGATACAAAGAACAAGACAGTGGTTCGGCATCTACGATCGGTTTATTGCATTTCCTCCGGGAACGAAGACTCGTATTTATTATTAACGGCACGTTATTATCGCGGTACGCGTGACTCGATGCCGATCATCGATCCGGCTAGTGAACCGTGGATTTCGATTCTCGTGATACGCCATTCATTTTAATCTAGCCGGCAAGGTCCGGACGTGAGGACATCGCGGAATGGAGTTCGCGATTTCTCGATTGACGATTTCGATCGGCTTTTCATTGTTACTGTGTTCCACGATTGTGTTACGCGCGGGTAAGGTGTTTTGTACGTATACATACTGTGTTACCCGGCTTATTTGATCGTGTTAAATACAATGCCGATTCGCGAGGAGCCGGTATTGTCCGATCGAACGATCTAGTACGTTGTTCGATCACGATTTTACCTAGAAAAATGGTACGGACTTTATCTTACAACAAATCTAACCTTTACCACTCGAATGCTGACTCTGAGAGACGCCACTAAAAATTGTTGTACCGTTATTCAAAATATTCTTTACATTATTGTATTTTACATTATACAATATAAATGCTATCCCAGCAAATTACGAACTACAAAGAAAGTTCTAATTCACTAAAATCGTAAAATAAATCGTTGGTCAATGGTTTATATATATCTAATCAATTATTAAACAATCAATTACTTTAAATAAAATTTAAAAAGTCATAGGGAATGGAAAGATTTTTTTGATACGAACCATACTTGACTATTTACGATGCTTTGTGTCGAACTGGAGAATGGTAAAACGTGAAATGATCGTCATCGAGCAGCTGAAGTCATTCCGATGAATTTGTAGAAGCCACTGAATTTTTCTTTCCGAACACTAACAAATGCCAACGGATGCGCCGTAATTGGATAAGAGGGAGATATATTCCTCGTAATTGAATAATCATTCAAGTAACAGTTGATTTCCATATATTGTCGAGAGGCATGTCTCTGTACCAACTGCCAGCGGACTCTCGGTGTGTAACGACGACCTTGCTTACCTGTGATACGCGTTTGTTTGATAATGGCAAACACAATAACGTGTTCGATTGTTGCCTGTTACGGGGAGCGAGGTGCGAGGAGCCTTGGTCCTTGCAAATACCATTGTCGCGCGACCGGTAATTGTTAGATAGAGGAACAGGAAATCACGTAACAGTTCGTAACAGAATCCGGTATTTTAACTTGGCGAGTTGATACTCGAGTTGTCGGCGCGTTAACATTAAAACTTGACGATATAATTTTTTTCAAACAACTCCCACGATTCGTCGAGTTTATAATTATCGTTCACAGCATAAAATATGAAAAGGCACGCGTGCGAAGTGACAGATTTGCATTCGATCAACGATCTTGATCGTAAACAGGTAATCATACCACGCCCCGGGTGAAATATAAGAGAAATCCATAACGTGCTGTCTTCGATGCGACAGTTGATGGACAATTAGTGCAACTATTCACGGTGCATCGATTATCGATCAAGCAAACGAATGCTGTACACAAACGGGAACGGAGGAACCCATTTCCGATCGTGTTTGACTAAAAAGATTCGCTGAAATTGAACCGGTAAATAAATCTTTAGCACACGCTCGATACGAGTTTACAGTCCTAACACCGTTCAACCGCAGTACCTTACGCTAATTCTTTTATTTTTTATCATAAATGCATCAAACTCGCTGTCCAATCCAAACACAAAACTGATTAGCAAAATTACAGTTTCAATTGACACATTATTTACAGAGATTAAATTTTTTTGCGCTCGGAGCTATTTGAAATTTTTTGAATTTTATCAAATTGATATATTACTTCGTACAATACCTAAATGTTAAAACAATTTTTAGTGGCGCCTCGGAGTCGCCATTCGAGTGGTTAAAAATCGGACAGAAATGTAAAATTGATAAGAATTCGATAGGAATAACTTACTAATATATTTCATCGAATAACGCAATGTCGTCTCTCCTCAAGTTTACCTTCACCCACAAGCTACTACTGTGTCAACGCTACCATCGTTTAAATTCATTACTAAATTCAATGTGCAACATTTAACATTATCATAAAATTCAGTGTGCTATATTGAATAACTTGTCAATAGAATCGATGATTTTAAAGAAAGACGTTCACTTTGGGAAAATTTTCACGTTCGTCGGGGATTTTCGTCGAGGAAAATAGAATTTTTTCAAGTGTTATTTCGCCTGAGAAACATGACGGAATTGTAAACTCGCACACCTTCGCCTTAGCCTTCGACTGTGTATCGTGGCGGACGCACGAGGGAAAAGAGGCTCGTAAGTAACTCGTTCGCTTGGTAAGTAGAGCCGGAGTTTTACGGAGCATTGACGTCACCGGTGTATTCAGATTGCATTGTTGCAGATAAGTTTCAATCGAGCACCGTTCCAGTTTTAACGTTTAACAACGGGAGAGCCGCCAGATAACGCGATCTCGCTGAATCCAGTTCGACAACAGATATTTCAAACGACCCATTTCGAAATTCTTATTCGACACAATCTCCAAAAGCTACGTTCACAGAAAATTGCTCGACAGATTTATTACCGCAAAAACCGCGATGCATTTGTTCGGGAACACTTCGAAGTAAACCCTCGAGTCTCTTAATTCGTACAGAAGATTCAACGACATCTGATGATCGATCGTCATGAATATACAATCACCTGATCGCATGCAACTAGACGGATTATAATAATTTTACAAACTGTTAAACGCGATACACTCGAGATTCGATGGATCCATGAATATTTATCATCGATCGTTAAAAAAAACAATTTACATGTATACTACTATTCTAGACGATTTATGAAACATTTTTATCAGTTTGCGAGTCGAAGCCGATTTCCTTCGACGCGATTATTCTAAAGTCGTGCTGACCGAATTTTCAAGTAGGTACGTTCGCAGACGGTAAAAATACTGCACGTAATAGAGTGATTTGCACGGTTCACGTTGACACGCGAAGCCAACTGTATTATTGTCAATAATCTTCATTGATGAAAGCACAACGAGACTAGTTAACTACCGCGATCGTCGGCTTTAGTCTCGACAATTTTCATGAAAGAAATTGTTCGGAAAAACGCGTGCGAATTCCGAGGAAAAGCCGCGACGTATCAGGCGGAAAATCTCGCGACGCATTTCGCGCGGTTTCGTTCCTGATAAACACCGAACGGGAGCAATTTGAACCGGACTGAATTCCATCGGAACGGCAATGACCTCGGACCGCGTGCGTCAATGCGCGAACGATTTGATAAAAATGCGACCGCTCGCGCTCGTCTGCCCCGTGAAAGTCAGAACCGCTCCTGCAAGAGAAAGAGAACGACGCAACACGGAGAAAGAGAGACAGAGAGAAAGTTAAAAATTCAAGCTTTCGCAAAGAAAAAACACCGCGCCGATCGTTTTCTTTGTATGTACGTATTAAAAAACACTAAAATCTCCTGGGGTGTCTGTTTTCGAAAACAGTGAGAAACTCGTTTCTCGAAATAGACTGGCTAACGAGCCCGAAACAAGATAAAAAATGTTCGGAATAGCAGATAATGCATTCCCGTGAAACAGACTGTAAACGATCGACCGAGAGTGCCGCCGCGTCTTCTGAGTCTATTTTGAATTATTTCAAGGGAATGTTTACAAACACCGGTTGGAAAATAATGCTAGTCGGTAGGAGCACAGATGTTTTCGCGCGCACAGCTTGGACAAATAAAACTCGGCCAAGTAGAAGCAACAAACAAGGGCCAGACACATAAATCGCGACCCGAACACCGCACGCTTCCCACGAATTCTTTGACTCATTGTCAGTTTTTTGCTTGGGAAAAGAAATTCATTACTCGTTCCACTGTTTCTCCATGCCGCGTAACGGCTTCTTTAGTTTTCTTCGCGATTGTATCGTCAACTGTGATTATTATCGCTTCTTTTATTCGGTTTTTGTGGTAAAAGTTACTCACGCATGACGATAAAATGTATCGAGTACAATGAAATTCGTATAATTATAACATGACGCATCCGAGGCTTATTCGCGTTGCTATCTACTTCCGAACTCTTTGATCAACAAATAATTTCTCAACATCGCAAAACGATCTTTTCGCAACTGCGACAAAAACTACCAAATTGATCGTGGATTGAAATCGGTCGTACCTTGAACATCAGTATGGAGGAGTGAACTAACTAAGAAATACCGCTTTTTAGACCGCCTTGCCACATCGAATATCAAACGACCACCGGCTATCTCGCCCAACGATTTTATCTATTTAAAAGGTGCGTCGGTTTCTGATTCAACTGATACGAGGCGCTCCTTTTTTAGCGCCACATATCCAGTCCCCATGCGAAATGAATAAAATCGACGATCGGACAAGGTTCCGCGACGAATTTGTATGCGGAACGACGATGGAAATTCGCGGAGCCCCGCATCGTTAAATCGACATTTGATTTTGCGCGACGCGTGTTATTGATGCGTTCAGGGCCGAAATTGCCGATCGCCCCACCCGGTCCGTGCAACGGTTCATGAAACATTAATAAACCTAGCTGGGAAATCGTGCGACAAATTGTTTTATCGGTAAAACTTTCCGATTATTTAGGATTCACGTTGACATTCACTCTTCGCTCCTCAAAATGTCCCATTATTTTTAATTCTGTTATTTTTAAAAGGCAATGTAAAATAGGTACTACTATTGTTAACAGAGCTGAATATTACTATAAAATAGTTGTATTATATTTAGGTTTTAATCGTCTAGGGTGAAAATAACGGTGTAAAGAGAAAGAGTGAAGATAATAAATGAGAAAAAAAGGGGACTTGAATTTTCAAGGCAATTAAATTTTCTATAAAAATAAGTTACATACAAATTTACTAATTTTTACTACAAAATTTAAATAAATATATAAAATCCCCTGAAATTTTATATTTGAAATAAAATCCAATTAAATTTTCTATAAAATTTATAAATTATATACAAATTTGAAACGAAGTAACGCGGATATTAATAAGTACGGTAGAATGGCGCGACGTCAATGGCATGATTCACGTACGTGTACACTACTCGTTGTCGCTTTAAACAAACGAGGTCTCTGAAACGTCGACGGACGATCCCCCGTAAACGTGACCCCACAGGAAAAACATAATTTATAAATCAAGCTTGACTTTAATTCATATCATCGTCGATGTAAAGCGATTCGATCGCGTGTTTACCTTTTACGCCATCGCTCTCTCTCTTTCTTTGTTCATTAAATCACGTCACCAATTGTGAAGTTTACCTTTGAACTTTACTATTTAACTGATTAAGCATACCACTGTTTTTTTCTATCGCAGATAGAGTTGTGTATGAAACTTTCAGCTGCATTAATCTAAAAAAAATCAGAATTCTATTTCTTTCCTCTTGTTACGTGTGCTACTGTCAAGATAGTAAAAAAGGTAGCTTTATCTTTCAATAGATCACGTATCGATAGCGATATTAACTTGTCAGGCTCGCTGCAAACGTATGAGCACAGCGGTCTATTAATTAGTTACAACAATGTTATGCATCGACGGAGAAAAAAAGACTAAAATCTATCGATACATCAGGAATATAATAATCGCGATTAATATCTCCACATTTACGCAATCGAGCGAGCCTGTGGTGTGCAATTGTCGCATTCGGTGTTGCGGCTTTCAGTAAACAATTAATTATTTAAAAAATGAATCCACGTAAGTGAGATTAATCACTATCTGACAGAATACGGAAAGGAAAAACGATTTATTAAAACGAATCGCTATGTTTTTAACGTAGGAATGTGTTCCCTAATCAATAATTAGCGTAACTAGCGTAATAATGTACGCGATGTTAATTCGTAATTATCCGTGAAATTAGCAGCACGGATACGTCTTCTTTTTTTAAACAAATCATGTAATTCAACAGTACACTGTTACTTGTCTGATTACAAATTCTCAACAGGTATAAAAATAATGTGAAATAAGTAAAACATAATTTTACGCAACAGAGTATATAAACAACGTTTAACAAAAGGAAATAATAACTGTAAACACGCTATGCAGAGCCCGCGTTATATCGGATAAGAAGTTACATAATTATAAATGTTGTTAATGTAAACTCGTAAATAAATTAATCGATCCGAATGAATTTATTAATCTTCCCGCGGAAAGAATTTCATTGATGATCGTGTTATCGGGCGTGTAGATAATCTGCGAGAACGCATAGCTTTTACGTTTGTATATAAATATAAATACACATAGATTATTTATTTACCGCGCATTTAATCATGCTTCGCTTAATTTTAATCAGGTTTTGAATAACTTGCTTTTTAACGTGTATGCAATATTAATTTCTTGAGAATCTATTCAGACGAAAGATTTTGTTTATCTTATCTCTTTGTTATTCGAGAAGCATTTGTTCCGTGAAATTTGTACTTTTGTCAAAACAAAATTTTTCTACCGTATTTACATGCAATCGTTACCAATGAAGCAGCAACGATCGGCGTGGGTCGAAGTACAAAATATTTTTATATTTTCTGAAATGAACTTAACTTTCTCTTGCGAGGGATTAGCTTGTTAAAAATAAATTTGGACTTTGTTCTTACGTTACAAACATTATGGTTGAGTAACTGAATCTTTTGGTCGATAGTTATTACGTGCAGAAGCTAAAATCGCAAAACGTCTTCGGACTTCCAAATGTCGATCGAAGAACGATATTCGTCGATTCAGCGATGATCTTGTAACACTTCGAGATCGGACAAAAAATCACTCGGGTGCTATATCACGCACACGGAAACACGGATGTCGTCCGTGTTTATAAACAGCGAAATCAACAAACGGTAAAACGAAGGCCGCGCTAAAAATACTCTCGCCTCTACGCGGATTCTATGTATCTAATTGACGACCGAGAGTCATATGCAGATTCGTGGAACAATCGTGAGTATTCCGAGAGACTCTCTCCGCGCGAAGTGTCGTCGGGATTCCGTCGTTGATCGATCGGATTTTTTGCTTCGACAGATTAAAAGAATGTACATTGTAACATCGACACGAGTCAATTAATTTCTCAAATCGAGGATCGATTTTTTCGAAATTCCCACGAATGTGCCGGCGACGTTCCCGATGGATCATTCAAATTTCCAGGAAGGTACTTTCATCTTATTACTATTCTGTCTTCCTGCTGGACGAGTGACCTGCGTGAGACCAGTTCTCGAAGAGTCTACCGTTGCCTGGGGATCATTGGACCCTGTGTTCAACTATTTCACCGATTTTTTCGCTGGCAAAATTTTTATAAAATCAAATCAAACGCCCGTTTAACCCTCGTGTAACCAGCTTCTCAACGATTTCTCTGAATGTCCATTAATGGTCGCTAACATATTTAATTTACAGTGTTAAAATGGGAATTCCTGCAAACATGTTAAATATATACGTAAGGTTTAGGTTAATCTATTGCTGAATAGTTCTGTTTGCGACTATGTTTGCAGAAGAGGAGAATGGGTGCGTGATTCTCGTGGACCCTTGGGGTGCTTAATTTCTCACGGATTATTCATCACGCGAAAGACCTTAATTCGCGGACTTTGTTCGCGATCTGGTAGTTACTTTCCCGGTGCAAGCTGGTTGACACTAAACGTGCCCATAAGCGTGTACGTGAATATGGTATAAAATAATTCCTGACGTGAAAGATACGCTTCGCGTGGTTCGGTGCAACGGGAGGTCGAGTGGCCAGGTACGTGCTACGCACCTAGTCTAGAATTCGTGATTTTTTCATTTCATGCAATTCCATTCCCGCATCCATTAACATCTGAATCAAGTATAGTTCACTGAAAATATTGATTACATCACGCAAAATTGTATATTGTTAGCGCATTTAGAATATTCGTAGCTGAACAACAGGCGTTTTCCTTGGCTCCGAGTATAAATTACAAGAAATTCCAACTCTTCCTCCACAAGTTTAAATCATTCCCTTGATCCCATTTATTGTTTTCATATTTTTCAACAGTCTCGACATTGTTGGCTGCATGAATTTCAGTCTGACATTGCTGCAATCAATGAAACGATAACGCTTTTTCACTCGGATCCCGATAATATTGCATTGCTGACCCGATTTCAATTATAATTAGATTTTAGTTGAAAACTCACGCTTTTTGTAGACTGATGGGAGAGATTCGAATCAACTTGGATAAGCTTCAACATAATTTAATAGTTTCTATTATTATTCTAGAATCTCAGGAATTGTTCTGTTTGTGATTATTTGATTTATCGTGCATTTGTCCCGGTGAAATTAATTCACTGCACGACGAAAATGCACTGATCAGTGTCGTATTACTGGCAATTCATCTTCCGGATTGCCTCCTTCTTTTCATTCTAATCGAACAACATTAACGCACCGTGGAAATCAAGGTATACGTGCTCTTACTACGTAACCGACGACGTCAATCAAGGAGAATGTAGTAATTGCAATATAACCGCGCAGCCTCTGGATTACCACATTCTTCGAAATATTCTGCGAGTTATATGGAGTCTCCTGGAGAGCCTACAGTCTTCCGGATTCTTCGCTTCATTAAATAGGATTGCTATAAACAGCATCAGCAATTTTCATCGCAAAACAACTTCTACGCGATCGTTTTATAGCGTTGATCATTCACTCGCAGAAAAATAATTCTTCGACTCTACTAATCTCTATCGAAAATTCTTCCACTGATCAATTAATTCACCGATCAAGTACCTTTCGCTGGCCTTCAAGAATATCTTTATTCTGTACATATTTTCAAGGATATCTTTCATACGTTAATATTCTTAGGAGAAGCAATCGTTTTTCAAAATCGTATAGAGCGTTAAGTCAAATGTTTTCCCAGTTGTATCGGATTCAATTTGAGCTAACGTTTAAATAAAACATTGAAATATGGTGATACGAGGTAGTCGTCTGAATCGCAATAATAGAGAAGACTGAATTCAGAATCGTTTTTCGTTTCTGCGAACTGGACAATGCATCTTTTGTTGTCGGCAATCCGTTCTGAATGGTTCAATTCTCCAAAGTATCGAATATAAATCGTCGAACTGCAATTCGCTCCATCGGACAGCTGGTTATTATGGTTTCCCGTTCAATTTATTTATAGAATCTCTTCAATAGTACTATTGAAGCAGTGATTCGTTCGTGCTCGGACAGAATGCAAACGTCGCGATTATAATAATAAAAATGATTGGAGCAAACTGGACGGGTGGCTAATCGAGCCCATTTCAAATCGAACCACGCCGCAGGCAATTCAATTTCGTACGTTATTTGCGCGTCCGCGGGCATAAATTGCTTCCGGTTGCGAATGTAAGCTGCGTCGAATGTTTTCCTTCTCGCTGGAGCATATGCTGATCGATCAAAACGATTCGCGGAAATCACGTTTTTCACGTGATACGATCAAATCTCGGACGACGAATGCGATCGAACGATAATCCTTAAAACAGGAAGAAACTCGTGAGAACAATTTTCAAACGTTATTTTTAATGCAGAAATCATTTTGGCGCAACGGTTCGATCAAATAAACACTATAAAGCAATTTTACAAATTAATTTGAACTTTCAACGTAATTATAACATCTTTCTATGTGAAAATATCAGACGCAGTTTTCTTCTTTCTTGAAAATGATTCACACAAGGATCGAAACGTTGAAAGTTCAAATTAATTTGTAAAATTGTTTTATCTGTTTTAACAATCATACTTTCCCGTTATTCTAAATTTTAATGTGTATTTCCCCATTCCACCAGGCATTTTATTTTATAACCAAAAACGAAATTGAGAAATGCACTGGACGAAGTTAACTGAATTGCATCCTCGCCAGTGATGTAAGTAGAAACAATGATCAATGACCAGACACACGTTCAAGAACACGAATCTCTCGGAACTGATCAAACTTGATCTTTTTAATGACAAAGATGATATTAAACATTTTTAAAAACCGTTGTGTTATATTTAATAGTGAAAGAGTAATTTAGGATACGAGTACTGACGACGTCGACGGAACGGTTTAATTGAAAATCATTCAGAACCACGTTTCCTGTATCGCGAATGTAAAGCGATCCTTGAATTAATTCATTTATCTGGCTCCGTCGCGTCGAAGGCCACGACGACTGTTCGAATTTCGAAAGGTCTGGTCCACATCGTTTCATCATCGAATCTGTACCAGATGGCCCCTGTGGTTTACGCCAATGTTTATTGGCAGTCTACGAGCACACAAAGAGAGCCGACCGCGTACACGTGCATTTGGCAACAAGATTTTTCCTAGGAACCATGCGAAAAACCGGCTCATTGAAAACACGAGACCAGTTCGCAATGTCTGATTTAAGTCGAAGAGTTTCTAAACTTCAGGAGTTATTTCTTCGATCTACAATGAAATTGGCATTAGAAGTCATGAAAAAATTTCACAGAATGTATTTCTAACAAAAACGATAAAAATACTACCAGGAGGACCTCGATTAACCGGATCCCGATTATAAACAAATATCCGTTTAAATATGATTACCTCATGAAGGGAAAATAAGTTTTCTAAAATAAAAAAATTAATTTTAAACATAATGTACATTTTAATTACGTGGCCTTCATTTACCCGGGTTGTTCAACCTACTCAACGTATTATATTCAACCTAATAAAATCATTAAGACAGAAGACACATACATACATAGTTGTCGCGATTGGCATGCAGCGAGAACCGAGATGAAAGAATATCATTAGAATATATTTTCTTTAGCTCCTTCAAAAAAACATAAACAACTTTATCTATCTCTCTGGTCATACTGGTTTAACCTCCTCTAAAAAAATAAACAAGAAAAAAGGGAAGAAAAAATGAGAACAGGCTCAGAAAAATCAATGATTATCCATCAATTTAAACTATCGACTAAATCGATATCTGTCGATAACAGATATCTTGCTAAAAGGTTCATTAAATACTTTGCCTTTATATTGTATTATTATTAAAGGATAAATAATTATTTTCGGGAGATGAGACGTATAAACGTAGGAATATAGCCCACAATCTAGACGTAACCATTAAACCATTAAAAATTTCCATCGACTAAATATTCGATAGTATGTAGCAACTAAATAGTAATTAGTCGATGGTGCATCACTGGTAGAATTACCAAGCGACCGGGTTGTGCCACGATTTTCGGGACACCCTGTATTGTATATAGTCTCGGGCCGTCGATGTTTCTCGCATTTCGATTCCAGCGAAACGTTCGTGCGCGACGTTCGTTGAACGCGACAGTAGAACGAGTTTCTCGAGGCTTGATAAAGAACGAATAAAAATAAAAAACAAATAGCGGACAATTCGCAATATGTACCTTATTGAAGTGAGCTTGCAGAAGCCGTTCATATTGGTCGGCAGCACGGAGACAGAGCCGCGTGGTGAACGCTTCCATTCGTGCTGGCAGGGGCGCGTGGCAAACACTGCTTGACATTATTCCTCTGCTCGGACTGGCACTCCTCCGGGGAACACGCACGCACGTACTAACGTACAGTGTGTACAAATAAAATCGTCGCACGCCACGCACCAACGGGACGCACTTTAAATCCGGACGATCGTCTCGACGAGTGATCGCTCTAACCTCAATCGGCGATCCACGAGCTCATCGCGTCTCCATAGGCGTGGCACACGGGAGGACAGTTACTCGATCAGGATCTCCGAACAGTTTCCAATTACTATCTCCCAAGGTACAACTATATACCCTTTTTCTCTCTCTCTCTCTCTTCAATTATACGAACGCTCGATTCACCAGTTTCCTTGGCTTTTTGCACACTGTCGACCGCGAGAGACCGGATCTTTGAATGAAAGTAAATAGTCGATCGAATAACGTCGATCTCACAGTTCCCCAGAGATCGATTCTCGGTGATCTCTTTTCTCGCACTGCGTTGTTGCGATTAGTTATAAAACTGATTCACTCGATGATCGAGAGATACGTATATATCTCGAAGGAGTTTCTCGTGAACGAGGACTCGTTTCGTTGGAAACGATAACTTCGAATCGAACGCGCCTGCGCGCGCAACACCGTGTGTCAACTACCCCGCGAAGGGTGTCACTGTGTTCTACGTGCTCGGTGGCGGTGGTTGAATCGTTATCAACGAATTTATCTAATCGGTCGAGGGTTTTTCGCTTTCTCGCGGACCGATTCGAAACGATACGAACGTCGCTTCTTGCTCTCTGAACGTGCACTGAGCGGTGGAGAGAGCTACATGTAGTTTTATCGTCTACATGCCTACCCCCACCATCGCGTGTCGATGTCCGATTCTTGCTCTCGCATACACGCGGGTGCATACGCGCGGAGAGCTTGTGCTATTTTATTCGGATCGCAACCCCTTTTTCCTTCGAACGCAATTTCTCATAGATATTTGCTAAATTAACTAGCTTTCCTAATCTTTATTATCGTCATTCTTTTAGAATATTCACCGGATTCTGTGACCACGTTTCACAGACCCCTTCGGCGTCCTGCTTCGAAAACATGGCGGCGTGGCGTGTGATTACCTAAATATAAATTATTGCATATTCGAGTGAAGATTTTAGATATAGTAGAAAGAAAATACAAAATGTTTTAGTACTCGTTCTTATTTAGAGTTGTACGTTCCGAGATGAACTTGTGGCGCCTTGCTTAAGGAAAATGCCGGACAATTATTTAAATAATTTAGTAAGATACTGAAATAAGTGAAATATAATCTTATTATTTCGAGATTTACGACTGAATTACTTCTTCTCGACTTAATTGTTCTACAATTTCAGGTAAACCGTCTCGAAACCTCGTTCCTGTGAAATGCGATAATAATTGATTTGCACAGGGCGTCAAGGAATTAATTGAACAAAGGAAAATGCTCGTGGCAGCCGATTACCGGAACGCAATCATATATTCATATTTCATCGGGGATTGTCGGATCGTGAAAAAAATTTAAGTACCGCGAATAGACTAATGATCTTCGATTTGCATACGTCATTTATCGCTAAATTACAGGTGTTGTATAATACGTCTAGCTTTGCTTTCGGGGTGACAGTATTTGTACGAAATCAATACTGTGACCATTGATGAAATCGTACTATTACTCATACAATTGGTAAAATTATTCTTTTCCCGTGATCATAAATTTCTTAATCGCAAATGTTATCTGCCCGGCGACGTGAATATTAAGAAATATACAACGCAGGGACTTGCGTCAATTCGATTTAAATTAGACGCACGCGTTGATACTGTTATCACTGCGTATTTCGATTGCAACCGGAATCACTTGCGGTTAGGCCTGTTCTTATTAACTATTTCACCAATCGAAATTCTCTCCTCTCGAGCGATCTCCAAGATGTCCGAACTCTACGAAATCTTCTCAGTCCTCAGAATGCGAGCTGAACTCGATATTGAATTTCTCTTGAAATTTAGAATATAGACAAGCATTCGGTGGTTTTGTTTGAAACAACAGCATATAAAATTACATCAGAACTTTTCTAGACTCGTTTAGCATAGGGTAAAATAGAGAAGTGTAATTTTTTAATCTCGGCTTCTCTGGCAGCTTTTTTCTCGATTCCTCGAAGGGAACGTAAAACTGACGACACCCGGGAAAGCTGATTTCCATAAACACTAATAATACCCACCGCCTTTATGAATATCTAATAATACAAGCTATCTAGAAATAGCAGTCGAGAAACGGTACTTTGTGACGATTCCCGTGTCAGTCCTTCAGCAGTCTTTCTCATTGCATAATGGTACATGTTTTTTCCTAGTAACACAAAGGCTCGGGAATAGTTGTCTTGAATCCTTAATCCTGTAAATGAAATCATAGCCTCCCAATACGAGTTCCGGGAAAATTCAGGACCCTTCATACTTTTCCAGATCCGGGAATGATATATAATTATACCTGGAAGCTCCGATAATAGTAATGGTTTACTGGAACACTGTGTGCTAAACAAAGAAATCCTCGAAAAGGGGGCTGCGTGCCAAAAAAGATTTAGAAACCATAAAACCGTGCTTTTAATCCTGTCGTCGCTTCGCGGTACCATTTGTTTTAGAACGTCACCAGGGAGCAAAAATACTTGGAATCCGACTAAACCTAACGATTACTATTTCTTTGAAGTCTGCCGACACGCTATGGAACGATTGCTACACTCGGTGACACCATATTTAGGCGCAATAACCGGAAGTCGCATCCCATGCGCGCGGCGACTCTTCCTTTTCGATTGGTGCACGCGTTGCTGCATTTCTCGATGCATTCTCAATTTTCACAAGCCGTACAACGTAAGTACAAACGTACGTACAAAATCATATAAAGTTTAACTCGAACGTTTTCCCAGGTGTCCGAAAAGTTGGTTCTCGATTCGTGCACATAATGCGAATTCACATTAGAAAGTACTAAAACGTTAACACGAAGATTATCGCATTGTTTCTATTTATTTAGCACCATTAAAGGAACGCGTATCGAAAGAAACGTTTGGGACAACCTACTACGAAATATGATCCTAGGACCTTTCGCGTAGCAATTTTTGAGAGACAACACGAGTCTTGATAAAAAGAACGGAAATTTGTCGGAGATATTGCGTGTGTCCGAATTTGTGAAAAAGAAGGAAAAGAGCAAAGAGGAGAGGCCTAATTACGCAAGCACGTTAATTAAATGATCCGTGGCATAATCTGCGAATTGCGCGTTCCTCGTGACCGGTCGGATAACGTCCACCGAAATTGCAGAGATACGATTTCGCGCCACGTGCACGCGCCGGCGGATATAAAAGTTTCATTCACGATTTTATTTTCGCTAGAGAGTTTTATATAGCGTCGTAATCTGCTATTCGGGGCGCTCGTAGCTTCTTTCTTTCTTTGATAACTTTATTTCTCTCCGGCTCGGTGATCCTCGCTCGGGGGGGACGCGCTGCTGACGCAAAAAGGCCTTATCGCTTATGGTGAAAGTTGCGATGGCGTGCGCGCCAGTTACTTTTACGGCTCGACGAAGAGATTTAGGAAACTAGAAACGTCCCGGGACCACACGGTGAAACTCGTGGTTTCCATCAGACACGGACAATGTGACTTGACCCATTTCGTGGTTGTACGCCCGTGAGAACTGTCTCCAGGACACCCGGCAAACTGGGACGGGGTTAACGAAGCTGTTTCCTTGTTGTTCTCCAAAATATTTAGTATCGTATCATTGAAATGATCGTCACTCGAAGTGATCGTTACAAGCGATCTCGCGGACTCGTGACCATTCGTTATCAGACACCCATCTTACGATCTTATCCATTTTTACGATCACACTCGGACAGGCGTGTTTAACGACAAAGTGTAATGCATTCCATTCGCACCTGTACACAAATAGTTACAAAACTGATCTTGCCATCCGATAATCGTCTGTATCGTAATGCTATCTCCGTGCGAACAAGTCTAATGATTAATCATTTACACACAGGAAGTACATTCGCTGTAATCTCCATTAATTGATGTACAAATTCTTGACGCATTCTTCGAACATCCGCCGTGTGTTACAACTTGCTCATAATTCACTTTAATCGACCGTTTTCACTATTTTACATCGGGAAATGATCGTTATCGTACCTAGATGAAATTATACACAAGACCAAGGTAATTCGTATCATTGAAATGTGTACTTGTTAATGTGCAGCACACGCCTAATTTCTCGTATTTTTTTTATAGCTAGGGTCGAAATAGTGACGAGGTCGAAAATGCCTTTTAGAAACAACATCGCGGGACACGCGAAAGTCACGTGGAAACGGTTTACAATGTGTTGTTATTCGACATGTTAATTCACCGTTTATAAATAGTAGCAAAAACAACGTGATAAAAAATAATTGACGTCACGGAAAGTAGTTGCATGTATCGTTTACGATACACGTCCAAATTTGAATCTGTTACTTGACGCAAGTAGTAACACGATAAAGAACACGAGATAAAACTTACACGAAGGAAAACTCCGAAAGTGTGCGTGGTTCTCGGCACGTAGACGTCGCGTGGTCCAAATTTTTCCTTCTCTGAATGCTGTGGATCAACAAATTTGGAGAACCGTCGACTCTTGTCAGACTTTTTACCGCGTATTTAATCGCTGGTTCCGGTTAGAGACATCATTTCTTAAGCTATATTACATTTTAAAAGTATTGGGTGTTAAATATTGCTCGTTCAAAAGGTGTTTCTTGAAAATTCTGGATGATCTTTTCATAGCATAATTTCTGATTAAATAGCTCGCAACATTTTCAAAGATTTCAAATTAATTTTAAGGTGAGTCGCGTCTTTTTAGTTGCGTCAACGATTAGTAGACTGAGAGCATACATCATTTATTAGTGACAGCAGCTATTATTATATGCACGGTGGGACCGATTTTAATAAAATCGGCTGTCAGGATGTGTGCATTAATTATCCGGCTACTATTATGCATCTTTATTGTTTGTAAATGTTCGAATTAGCATGCAGGCGCCAATTAACACCTAGAAGAGGTCGCGTACGAAGATCTTCTCGGAAGAAGACATTTCCCGTGTTGCACCTTGACGAATTCAGTTTCTTAGGTTCCTCGAACCTTCTGTTCGTTACCTATCAACGGAACAGACACGGCTCTTTGAAATTACTCATGCTCGTGGCATGCGGGCCGTTTTCTGGAACGCACAATTGAGCCATTATTCCCGGATGTTCGCGGCTGACGTGGATATTCCGCTTGAAATGCTGAATGGAACGATGTAGGGGAGATCTCGGATCAATTCGAACGTTTTCTAGAACGTAACTCGACGCTCGAACTCCAAAATATTACAATTTAAAGGTTCCCATATCGATCCCAGGTCAAACGTTTATCGAGCCTTATGCAGTCTACCGTGAATCCATTTCATAATTTATCAATGTATCTTTTTTATTTGAATGGAGACATGAATTTTCAAGTAGTGGTACGATTCGTTGAAAGTGTATGCCCCCGCAGGTCGAATAGTTAATGCGATTTGATTTACGGTTAGTCGATAATCGTTTGCACTTGCAGAATCACGTGTTGGAAAAACAGATTTTTTAATTGTAAGATATGTACGACGGTGTACCAAATACAATTTTCCGAGGAATTTTATGAATTTTTGTGCGAATCGGAAATAAGACGGTAGCAATCTGCGCACTAACTTAAAATGCATTTTTCAGCACATTTTGCAGAAGTGATTCCTCCTCTCGCAATTGTCTTGGAAGTCGGTTGGCAAACATTAAATGAGTCGGCAGATCGAACCAAGAAAACATTAAATGAGTCGGCAGATCGAACCAAGAAAACAATAAATGAGGCAACCATATTACGAAACCGTTAGGCTTCCCATTGTTGCAATTGCGGCTCATATGCTCGATACCGACGACAAAGCGTTCCCATCTAGAGCACTGCATCGGCAAATGTTTAAAAACAATGACGCGAACAGGAAAAGAACTTTCGCAACGTGCCGCTTGACGACGCGACGCGTAGACGACGATGGTGACGACGAGTCGTAACCATACTTGTCGGTGCACTGTAATTTACGCATGATTCAAAGAACAGAGGAACAATGAGCATGCTTTCTGCCAACTGAAACAGTTCTCTTCATCGATTCGCGATGAGCAATGCTCGTTCGCGGTATTCGATTATCTATTACTATTAAATCGCACAATTCCACCCTGCGGATATTCCTCTTTCTGTTTTCGCTGTTATTTTAGATCAAGGGTCGGCTAACTACGACTCTCCGCCGGTTTTTAATCCGAGTCGCGAGGTTAATATTCTTATTTACATGAAAAAATTAAATGAGAGAAAAAACTTATGTAAAAAATATTTGGAACCCCTGGCTTTTATTGCTCTATGGTCCACCAAGCCTAAAAGTTTTACGATCTGGCCCTTTCCAAAAAAAAAAAAATACTTGGCCGACCCCTGTTTCAGACTATCAAATGAAGCAGTTTCTAAATCATTTATAGTTGGTTAAATAATGACATATCTAACAATGTAAACAATATTTTAAATAATACTACAGCAATATCTACTACGTAGTACAACGTCTACATCTCTGTCCATTAATCATCGACAATGGTAATCCCCTATTATTTTGTTTTGTACTAAGCCATTAGTTCACCAGATTAAAGATGAAATGTAGATTTTCCTCTTCACGGTCTATATACGAGTGTTGTGTCTAGTAGATGCGCAACTAAAGCGAATTAATAATATATTACTACATTTACTAAAACTTTTAAAAGTTTACTACTTAAAATACTTTTAACACACATACGATGTAGAATAAAGTTTTTCAAGTAAAATTAAGTAGTCGAAGTGCTGCACTTCAGGTTGCAAGAAAACTTCTAAATTGCAGCATGCAATCATGTTTTTGTCAGCTGATATCGATCTAGAGAACTGGAAAACATTGTTGAACACCTGCATTGATTTGCAAACTTACGAGAACAATCTATTCAGAAGCAAAAGAAACCAGGAACTGGTATATATATATTCGCGAACGAAGTTTTCCGAAAGCTGCGCAGGAAACTAATTCGAGGGTGGAGATCGTCCGAGTTGTGCAAGCTATAAATTTAATCTCGAACTTGTTATTCGTATGGCCGATCGGTCACGTTCCAGAAAAATCCAAGGTTTCTCTCGTCACTCTTTTAATACGGTGTTACCTTGCGTTTGTTAGTGGAAAATTACCTGCGGATAATCGATAATCGTTTGCGCGCGACATCATCTCTACCGCGTGAGCTGTTCAAACAAAGTGTGTAATTAAGAAAAGTGTTGCACGCGAGGCGTGTCATTAACTTTCATGTTTCCATTCGAATCCTCAAGTCACGTGGCTCTCCCCTTTCAATTCTTTTATTTTCGACTATTCTTGTTTCAGACCTTGGGCGAAGGGGTGCAGGACACATTGTCAATTCAAGATACATTATTATTACATTTAAATTAGAAAGAAAGATATTCATTGTAGGAAGCAGGAATAACGTGAAAACTGATTTCATCCCTTAACGACGTCGTTACATTAAAAGCAACATTAGAACATTTTTTAATTGTTTTTTAATCTGTTAGTCTGATTATTGTAGTATCGTTCACATTATTTTTAATACTCAACAGCACTTCGCAATGCTGGAAACAAAATGCTCATACTGCACCATTATTTCTAATCTTCATAATTGCTTTATGTACGTTTATATTTTACCTTTGGTTTTATTCGTTTAAAAAGAACACGACTATTTTTGTTTTTGATTTAATTAGAATTTCAAGGTAGAGATTATTTTGCCGCGCATTATTTTTCAGTAGATTATTATACTTTATATAATACAATAGAAATTACATATAAATAATCGTAGGCCAGTACACGACACGACTATTTTCAAGCTCTTCTGCCTGTTGTTCGACGAGAGACGATCGGGTCACCGGTGTATTACTTCCGCTCTATTTCTGTGTGACGTAAGTTCGATTAAGATTCACAGAGGTAGACGATCGTGATCGTGTTATCGTTTTGAATATGCACATATTCATGCTGTGGGTTGGTCAGAATGATTCATTTAATGCATGAAAACATGCTGAGGCGTTCTCATCGACATCGACTCTCGGCGCAGTGTTCACTTCCGGTTGGAGGACATCCGCGGCCCTCGTTGTGAATATTAACCCCCGCGAAAGCTGTCTTCTCGAACGTCACAGTCGCACTATGGGGTACTTGGCCGATCTAGCTGGCCAAAAGTCGATTTTGTCAAATTCATCACAGGTATAAAGGACGCTCTACACGGTCAATCATTTTGATCAAACGATTGAATCAATTGATTGAGTCAAGCGTGATTAACCGTCTAGAAACCCGTAAAAATCGTAATTTATATTTTAGTTTGGTTGATCGAAGCGCGTGTCAATCGATTGACTCAATCGTTTGATCAAAATGATTGATCGTCTAGGGCCTCCTTAAATGAGTTGCTACCTGAAAAAGTTAAATAGTGGGGGGTCAATAAATCGTCGGTTTTTCCCGGTTTGGCATTTCCGTCCGGAGGTATAATTACTTGAAGTTTAGTCATTTAGTACAGTGCTTGACCTTTCGCCGTGTCGTCCGCATTAGCAACGTTCGAAGTGAAATATTTTTTGTAACGGAAGCTATTTTAAGAAAACCGATGATGGACAGTGTTGTAGCCGGTAAGTGTGTGTATTTCACAAAATTGCAATCAGATATGTATTGAAATATTATTTAAATGCAGTTTTAATCTCGAAGTTCATACATTTGGAAGGAATTAGTTGTGCTTCCGGTAATGTTTGTTTAACCACAGTAAAATGGAAGGTAACAGCTTTATTTCCGTCTAAAAAAAAGTTGCAGAAGTTTGCAGATGCACAAGTTATCGCTACGTCTAATTTTTGCCACAAAAATGAAATTGCCAGCGTATTATTATTTATTTATAGCAGAAAAAATAATTTTGAAAATTGTACAAAAATTGAGAAGTACACCCTCAGGTCCATACTCAATATGAAAAAGTTTGAAGGTTTAATGTTTTCAAGAATAATAGAATGTAAGCTGGCGAAATGAATTTTGAAGCGAAAAATGTTTCTATTTGAATACCGATAGGGAACATGTTATTTATTACTTGACTCGTGCTCGTATCTTGTCGTGTTTATATTAGTTGCACATAATTTGTAATATTGAACAAGAGAAGAATTTTCCATGGCTATCAGACACTCCAGCGTGATAAAAAAGGCGTTTCTTTGCGGTGTGTGTTCTTCGTGCAGTCACACTTCGCGAAGAAGCTAATTTGCAGTATCGTATTTTACCTGTCCGTCAATGGATTCATCCTGTCACACGATTGCATATGCAGTTAGGCACGGGTGTTACGCGTATGGTATTGTTTACAGATAAAACACGACATGGTAGGTCGTGTTCTTTGACGACAAGCGAAAAAACTGGTCTCTCTTCTTGTAAAAATATTTATAAAGTATTCTAGAAGCTGTTTCGTGTTATTGCTGGATTTTACGCATTTATGATAAAAAATGCGTATGCACGATTTAAAACAATGGACCTATGAAAAAAATTTACGATAACGAGATAATTAAAAGAAGAAAGAAATTTTTATTTGGCTCCTGTGTCTTGCAATCAATGCAAACATTTTCTATTTTGCATAAATATCAGCAGTCTGATTATTACTGTTACAAACAGTATAATTAAGCGATAGTTTTGATCTTTACGGGTTCCGTTTCCTATTTTTGATCAGGAAAATATGTAGATAATTTATAGCGGATACAAATTGCGTAGCACTGATAGAAGACTCGCTATCGTGCAACCAATTTATCTTCTTTCCTGCCTACGCTTCCTTCTTGCGTTATCTCAGAAAGAACGTGACGTTCGTTAGAAAAGTGGCGTGATGGTTAATAAAAACCATTCGATGACGATATTCGTCCGATTTTTGTCAGTCTTCAACTGGTTTCGTAGTAGGTGACTATTTATAGTTCGCTCATTAGCCAATAGTAGAATTGAGCTTTTAATCGAGTAAACACACCTCCTTTCCGTTATTATTGCTCTATTTCTGCAATAGATAATTATTAAAGCTTAATCAACAATAATTATAGTATGTGTGGAAACAACTCGATGATTACTATGATAAATTTCATTGTTACCGATTAAACGTCGATAAGAATCAATTACCGTATTGCATATATTCAAGTATAATAAATTATGAGATCAATAGAATTGTTACTTTTTAAAAATATTTTTTGAAAAATTATTACCACCGGCCGCACGTGGAACCAATATCAAGAGCATTGAGAACGACAGAGAAATATGACAGTAGAAATGGTGGGTTTCAGCTCGAGAATTTGGCTTCGAGTAAAAACAAGGAAGTCGGCCACGAAATTTTTACATGTTCGCGCGTATGATGTAACATACTAGTACATGCTTTTTCTTCGAGTAAAAGGACTTCGCCGTCAGCCGAAAACTGCTGTTTAAATCCAACGGGGCCGAATGTCTTTCGGACGCACGAATTGCTCCTCGTCGTTCCATTTTGCATCTCTTGTTTTTCAAGCATAATTGCATAACACGTGACGCACATGTCAGTTTCAACGCGGCAGCGATAAAGCTTAGAAATTTCGAAAAATATTTACAAACGACCGGGAAGAATGAAACGTGTGTACGCCGAACGCGCGAAACAATGAAAAAATTAGCACTTCCTGGTGATACGTTACACAGACGCGCTCTCAGCTGTCGGTAAAAAATATTTTGCCGTTCGGCGAGCAAAAAATGTCATGACGATGCACGGAATTTGAAAATAATGAAAGATAATTATGCTCCGCATATTTTTATATTTAAATTCAGTTCACATGTGAAACGAGAAGCTAATTATGTCGTTGCTGGTAACTAGAATTCAAATTTTCTGCATTTCGGACAAAATCGACAATTATTGCAATTTATTCGAATCACTGTCACAAGAAATTCATTTACGTTCCTTGCGATTATTGTAAAAAATTTGCCAGGCTTCCAATCAGCAACAGGTAGCTGCATCCAATTCGAAATAAATAAAAACGCAATCTTCTTTTCTTACGAAAACGGCACGGTTAAATGCTCGAGTTGTTACACAGCAATTTCGCGCGATTAAAAGTGGCAAATTGGTAATAAATATGCAACAGCATTTTATACGTTAAACTACACGATAAAACATTTTTCAGTATCATTTCCTTGTCTTTGTTTTAAAGACAACGTTGTTGCTGTGTGCTACAAATAACGCTGCAACAATTCACTTTAGCATGATCGATCATTACGATCGATCCGGACAGAATCTGATGCTTGTTAAGATCGCACGGTCGCCAATTGAAGCTATTCCGATGCGTGCCAAGTGTTCTGATTCGTGAATCAACAATTTCAATTTCACGATTGCGAAATTAAGAGTGCGTTTTATGCAAATCTGCGGATCTTTATGAGAAATAAAAATAATTGTGGAAAGCAGGAAGAAAATAAGAATTTATTTAATTCTGGTGTCCTTGAATTTTTCTAATCAATTACAGTTTTATCTTTCACCCAATCAATTTCTTCATAAATGCATAAAGATCCGCAGTCTAATGATCTGTTATTAATTTTTTATCGTCGGGTTGCATGAAAGTTGAAGTCCCGAGGTGAACAAATTGCTTATCACGTCCGAAGGAGATGCTTTCGTTGAATATTCGTTTACAAATCGTATGCAATGTTGTAAATCTATTCATGTCAGAACTTTCGTGTCGCGAATTCTTTCCAATTCGTTTTCCGTGCAGACAGTCTAACTTACGGGCTTGAATAATTCATAAATTGGTTGCAACATTGCTGTGAAAAAAATGCAAAGAAAAGTCGCGGACTTATAATCGTTTTCAAGATTTATAAACCCACTTTCAGCGTTTCGAACGGAATACCGAATTCTTACGTCTTTTGAAGGGAATATATTGGACGCGTTCATCAAGACGTCCGAATGTCTTGTTAATATCATTTTTATCGCTTTCGATCGTGTTATCGTCAATTATATCATTTTTGCATTGACTACTGCTCATTACATTGTATTTCTTAAGCGTTGCATCGACTCAGCCTTTAAATTCGTACAAAATCTTCGATTTGGGAGTTTGACAAGGGCAATTAAGAACATTCGAGTTCCTTTTCGAAAGCTTGTAAGTTAAGTGAAGCGAAACTATTGCTTCTATCTTCTACATAATCTACTAGCTCCAGATCTTTTTGGTTGCATGAAATTTCCACTAAAATTCATCAACGAATTATTCCTATCTACTTTATTAGCGAAAAAATCTTTTCTTTTTAGTGAAAGAAAAATTGGAAAAGTTTCTCAGAAAAAGTACTTCTTTCTATGGGATTTTTCTATGAACTCAAAACCATAACTCACGATATCCGCAATTCTTTTTTTTGTTTTATTCGTTATGGTCCTGGAAAAGTTTTCATAAACTACTTCTAATATAATAATTAATTAATTGGTTATCGATCGTAATTTATCTTCAGGATATTACTAATTTTTATTCGCGGCACAAAAGTTTGATCATTTACAATAACAATTAGCTATTTTTGTGAATACTAAATTCTGGATTTGGATTTGAATCTTCAGGTTCAAGAACCACGTTAGCTATTAAAATGTTTTAATACACCTTTAGTTATTAGAGAGATCGTGAACTTTTGATTTTTGTCGAAAACCGAGCGAATAGGTAGTTCTGGTGGGAAATTGCTGTGACAGCGTAACAAAATAGTTTCCAGCAAACGAAGCTTTTGCAATTTCTGGGATCTATTAATAACGCAGACGAGGAAGAATTGTTTGTAATTCAATTCGATCGATCAAACGAGCTTAACGAGTACAAATCGGATACAGGCAGACGCGCAACTGGTTAGGCGTGCATTTCACGTGGAACGCGGACTGCCGAGCGCAATTTTAAACAGCTCCAATTGGGCTCGATCTGCATTATATAAAGCTCCGTCTGTGCCATTTACACAAAGATTCGGTAGATTGAAGAGCCTCGGGTTTCGAAGAGGCCTTGAATCGCATTAAACCACTGCACCTTTAATGCGATGGCATTTTTACTGATCTGCTGGTGAAATAATTTTATGAATTACTAGCTGAATTACTGACCCGTCAGACGTTGTCCTGTTTTCAATAAAAAGCACTTTCATTATTTTTCCGGGCAACGTTTTCCAACTTTTCATTCCCTAAAAACCTTATTCGGACTATTACGAACATATTACAAATTTTATTCGCGGCGTAAAGGTTCGATCATTTACAACAACAATTACCTATTTTTGTTTATTTATTTATTATTTACAACAACAAATAGCTAACGTGTTTCTTGAACCTGAACAAAAATAGCTAATTGTTGTTGTAAATGATCGAACTTTCGCGCCGCGAATTAAAAAAATTTGTAATATCCTGAAGATAAATTACGATCGATAACAAATTAATTAATTATTACAAACATATTTTAAGAAAAAAAATTAGCCAAACCGGTCCAGCTTACCTACGTACAGCATTTAATTTTTATTTATATAGATAATCGTTCTCGTACCAGGATCACACAAACCTTTGCACAAAATTGTTCGAGATCCGATAGAAAAATCGGAAAGGATTATTAACATAACGAGCACAATGAGCTGCTGCACTCAACGCGTTCGGTTATCTGGCGCGCCAGATGTACGCGTGGCATTAACGGGTTAAACAAATCGATAGACAATCGATGGCGTCCGCTTTCATAATTATTAGACTGCGAATCTTTCTGCAAAATGAGCCGAATAAAAATTTCTTTCTTCTTTCAGTTGTCTTAGATATTCTATACGAGATGTGAAAATCTAATGCTCTTCACTTTTTTTGCATTATTCTTCGAATATTTAAGTGTTCGAGGGAGCAAGAATTCGACAGTTCAAACAATTTTCTGAAATCGACAATCTGGCCGAATACTCCGCCATGTGCCGGTCAAATTGCCGAGTTTGCTTCGCATATTAGTACGCGCTCTAACGAATCGTGGAATATCACCAACCGAAAACCGACTTTTCCACTTCTGTCTGTTTCTGCCCTTATACAAGGTGTTCGACAGGTTTCTCGCACGGACTTTCACAGTTTGATATGGCATTAACGGAATTAACACCTACCGATAGTTGCCCAACTTCATAATAAATCTTCTAACACGTGTTCTCACCAACGGGAATAGTTTAATTAATTAATAGAAGGCACTCGAACTCGTTTTTAATGTAGCCATTAATTCTATATGATAAAGGTTTTATTTTAACCCTTAGCACTCGAGGGCGCCTCTGAGGCACCACTAAAAATTGCTGTACTATTATTTAAAATATTGTTTGCATTATTAAATACGTCGGTATCTAACCAATTACTAAACATTCAAGTATTGTAGGAGATATTATATCAATTTCATATCTACCAAATTTTAAAAAATCATAGAGAATGGGTCAGAAGAAACGTTTGATTTTCGAGGTAAAATAGCTCCGAGTGCAAAGGGTTAATAATGTTTCCTTTTTGTTTAACTTCCCTAATGTTCTTGCTTTTTTATATACGCTGTATTACAATATAATGTATATTATGTTCTACTAAATCTCATATGAGATTTCCTTAAAAAAAAGTTCTACATTTATATCGTATTTAGAAAATTTTATTTCCACTAGAAATCTTCATGACTATTTTCCTATTTAATGTCTGCGGCTTGTTTACTATTTTGAATGGGAAACACTCGAAAAGAACAAAGTGGATGAATGAACGAACAGGAAGAGTGCGCTTACTGCCACTCCAGATCTCGAGAAACTTCAAGTGCCAGAATGAACGTTAGCAGCTCTTTAAGATCCGCTCAATGACACTGCTATATGGGGTAGAGGAATGGTTTCAGAGCTGTAATAAACGCATTGGTAGTTGGTTTAAATCGGGCATGCCCGCTGGGTAAATAGACTGGTGATCGTGTGCGGTAATGAGTAAATTGCTCGTACAAGAAAGAATCGTGTGATAAATAAGGTGAAACAATTTACAGTAGACGTCATTGGAAATAACTAACGCTACGAGAGTTCAATAATGTTAATGAATTTCATCTCATTCATCGAGACATCTTCTGTCGTTACTGATCGTGAAAGAAAAGCACCTTGCACGTTTGTCTGGCTCGAAATAATTAATTAATGTTTACCAGGCATCTTACTTTTTACTAACAAGTGGTAATTCGAGTAGTAGTAGTTTATTATGATCCCCTTAGGGTTCATAGGCTCCTTTACAAACTTATCTTTTGTCCCGTTGCTCTTAACTTGACCTCAATATTACCTTATCTACTAACTTAAACTAAATTTTTACATTTAAAGGCTATCCTTATTTCTAAACAGAGAGAGAGAGAGAGAGAGAGAGTAGAACTATTTACAGAAGTAATTCGAGTATCGTTGTCGAGGAAATTTAATTGTCTCGTTCACGATTTTAGAAATGTGAATTTCAGCATCTGTTTTTCTCTTGTGTACACGCGTTCAACGAACATCTGATACGAGCACAACGTTTGTTTAATTGAACAAATCCTCGGGGTACACGTCACCCGTCGAATACGCATAATTCATGTTTATGTAAAAACTTCTAATTTTAAATTATTAATCGATGCAACACCCTCGTCCAATGAGGCCCAGAAAAAGCTTTTGACGTACTCTGCCACACAATTCAATCGACTAACGCATATAAACGAAGAAATTATATAAACCTTTACGTAACCAGTCCCCGCCTCTGCAACGGTGCGGACAAAGAGAAACAATTTTTTGATACGTCTCGATCGTCTACTATGTTGCACCTTTTTTTATCATAAAAAATTCTGACAGGCAACTAATCACAGAACAACAAGGAAAAATCGCGTTTCGATACGAATGCAAAATCATGGAAAGATCGAGTCACAAATTCTTTAATTTAGTATTTGAGATTCGTTTTAACTAATCAAACCCATTTTCAGGGCAAATCGTGCATAATGCCAAGAACACGTGTGAGTGGCCGCACTCGAGAATATGGCAGTGGTGAGTGAATTGTAGAAAGGGCCCTCACCACCGCCCCTCGAAGCTCTTGTTTTTCTTGTTAAAAAAATATATAGTATAAAAATTCTATATAAACCTCAATAAAAAATATATGGTATAAAAATTCCATATAAACCTCAATAAAAAAATATGGTATAAAAATTCCATATGAACCTCGATAAAAAAAGGGCGTCGTGTATCTCGTGTAAATTCTTTGGGAATTTCGATTTGCCGAATATAATACTTGGATACGTCTTTAAAGTGTCTATCGATTTAAATTTTGGCAAATCATTTTTCTTGTAATTGCATTAGATTCAACGTCTAACGATGAATTATGACCTTGATAGTAACAGAAGCGAATGAATTCTGAAAGAATATTATAGTGTACAGCTAATTCGGCTATTTTAGAACCAATTAGAAATATTGACGGTTATATTCGCACGCTATCCGCATCTGCAAAGCAACAGGAAAGGAAAGATTGTTTGCTGTATCAACGGCGAATTTGTTTAACCCGATGCCTCGCGCCGCCATCTTTGAAGAAGGACGAGACCCGTGCGCGTCTTTATCATTTCTAGCAAATGTTCGCTCAAATAAAGGAAAAGTACTACGAGCCACCGTGTTCAAACCACATGATTTATTCTGACACGCTTGTGGCAACAAATCACGAGACAACAATTGCAAAAGAGAACTCTGCCGGAAAACCGCAAAGATGTTGGGGTGCGGCGCAACCAAACGCCTATTTCCACAAAAACCGTACGTAAGATTACTCGTCACATTTTATTATACTTTCACACACTGTTTTTCTCTATGAAACTAAAAGAATGAAATTCTGTTATTATATTATGTTGCACAAAAATATGAAATACATACAGGGTGGGGCGCCACATTTTGCCATCTCGATTTACGTCGTTATTATTACGCATAGCAAACAATGTTTCCGATGAAGTTGAATGGTTTTGAGAGGGGCACATTCTGATGGTACATTTTTTTTGTATCATTTTTTGAATCATATATTTTTTATTGCATCAGCTGATGCTCCTTCATATTCTTTACAAAAAATGTATTAATCTATTTGTGTAAAAAAATCATTAGTGTAGGAGATATTTTTTAATTATAATTTGTTAGGAAATCTCGACTCTCGATTCAGAAAGTGTTCTGATTCAAATGGTCGTCACATTGAACCTTTTCTGTAAATAGACATTATAATTAAAGCATCACCTAAATTAATGATTTTTTTACACAAATAGATTAATACTATTTTGTAAAGAATATGAAGGAGCATCAGCTGATGCAATAAAAAATATATGATTCCATTAAAAAAAAACATTAATGACCTTCGTATGTCCTTTACACGTCCATCTACAAAAAAAATGTGCCATCACAATGTGCCCCTCTCAAAACCATTCAACTTCATCTGAAACATTGTTTGCTATGCGTAATAATAATGACGTAAATCTAGATGGCAAAGTGTGACGCCCACCCTGTACATAGGTTTTGGTATATCGAAAGAATATGCTCCAGCTACATTCGACGCTTGAAACAATGAAATTATGTAGAATCTAGACAGAAAAAAATGAAAGACAAAGGAAACAGTTAGCATGTCCAGTTATTTTTCATACCTCCGGCGTGCGTCGCGACCTTGGTGCCGCAATGCGAAAACGCGAACGCAAGAAGACCCCGATAAATTCAACAAAATTGCAAGAAGTAACGAAACGCATCCTCGCCGTTGGTAAACGAAATTTCGTGCGTCATAGTTGCGCGTGTATTATCGCCGTCACATTTACTTCCCGCCCATGGCCGAAATACGAAGAGGGAGACCGCTAATAGGATCGTAGAACAAGCAAACCGAGGTTCGCCGCGTGTCTATCTTAATCGTAGATCTCGTCTCTGAAATTAGCCTGTGCTTAATTGCGTTCGGTTCCAGTTTTAGCTGTCCTCCGAAGCTTTTCCGAGTTCTCTAGATGAATAGAAATCAAAAATACTATTCTCGATACTTGAAAATTCACGTGGACGTTGGGCCCATACTTTTTGAACAAATTATTAAAATATATTATATATATTATAATTATTATTATTATTATAATATTATTATTATTATTATTTATTATTATATAATTATTATTATATCATATATATATATATATATGATATATAAAATATATTATATTATACTATATTATTATTAAAATTGTTGAACAAATCATTCTTTTGTTGAACGTAGCAATTAGCAATGGATAATGGCTATATTATATAATTATTTTGCCACTCTTTTTGTTTCTATTTTTATAAACGTATTAATTTTTCAGACTCAAAAATTGTATCTCTTGAAAATAATCCATACAGGGATCGAAACGTTGAGTTAAATTAACTTGCAAACTTGCTGCTGTCTTTAATGATCGAACCTTGCGGCGAAATCACAAATTTATTTTATATTAGCAATGGAGTTATGTGTGCCACTAATTATCCTTTTACTGCAGCGAAACGCATTTAAAATTTACCTAATAATACTTCTAAATGTATTAAGAAGATGCATTTTCTATTCGTTTCTCTTTCTCAAACAGTTGTTGAGTGTAGGTTTATCAATAAATTAAGGTATTGCAAAATTAAACAGCGAAAGGTGAAAATCTCTTCTAGGCAGCGAAATTATAGGAAAATTGAGTAGGTGATATTCGAAATTATGGTCTTGAGTTCATACAAACAATTCCATAGAAAAAGCATTATCATTTTTTCCCAAATTTTCCATTTTTCCAGGCAACTTCTCTAATTTTTCTTTCTCTAAAAACCTTATTCGAACATTGGGAACATTTTTTTAAAGAATTAGCCAAATCGGTCCAGCCGTTCTCAAGTGATGCGCTTATCAACGAACAGCATTTAATTTTTATTTATATAGAAGATAGAATATCATTTTTTCGAAAATGCTCCTTTTGGTACATTTTCAATAGCAACTGTAACCTTATTCGGACTATTACGAACATTTTTTTAAACAAAAATTAGCGAAATCGGTCGAGCCATTCTCAAGGACGCGTTCACCAACGAACATCATTTAATTTTAATTTATATAGAAGGTTTCTTACAATCGACCCTGTCAATTTTTATTTTGCATAAAGACGCGCAGTCTATTAATTAGAAATAACGGTTCTTTCGCGAATGGAAGTCATGATCGTAGATGGTTGTAGCGCGGCGTTGCGTGCCGATTGTCGGTCTAGGAACGGCATTGATCCGTTGCTCGTTAGCTGTCGATTATTTGGTAGCGTGGGTGGGCTGCGTTTTTGCGGTGCAGTGGATCCTCGATCGGAATCGTGATCCAACGATCCTCCAATCGCTGATCGAGGCAGAGCAAGGCGCATACGTGCACGCACGAGCCGCCGGCGGATTTAATGAAAGTTGGCTCGCGCTCTCGACGGACCCGCGCCGGGCATTGTGTTCCAACACGGCCGGTCACGTGACCGTCAGATGGATTTGCGTCAATGGTGACCTCCGCGTTCGCGTATCCGTCAAACCGCGCCCCGCCCCGCCGCGCCGTTCCGCATACCCCATGGGCCCCGTGGGACCAGCGCGAACGACCACCAGAGATGAGGCAAGAATCCGCAGCTGGCTGAAATTTTCACGCTAATAAATGACTGGCAGTCCGTGAAATCGACCAGCAACTTCTCAAAAATCATCTTCCATCAAAACGGAACAGATTGGATTGCTAACTGCGCTTTTCCAAAGCTGGTTCGTACAAAAAATTCTAATCAGACTATATTACCATTATGTCCGAAAAGTGATAAGATTAAGTTCGTAGAACGAATGATGAAATTGCTAAGAAAATAGCCGAAGGTTGCATTGTGAATCCGAAAGAAAGATAGATTGAGGAAGAAAGCTGTGGAAGCATCTATTTATAATCCTCCTGCATTCTTCTATTGGACGAAACGAGAAATAGAAATTTATCTGAATTTCTCTGCCTTTTAAGATTCTCGAAGGCTACATTTGCCATGGAAGAAGAAAATTCAGTATAATCTTTCTTGATCGATTGACTAAATTCTTTTGATTAGTACAGAACTTTTCGCTAATCGTGTTACATTTATTAAGGGAAGTCAATATTTTGCAATTGAAGATCCTGGACAAAGACCAGGCGAGTCTAGATTTTGATACTGGTATAATTCTTGCTAATTGAAATCTATAAAAATTTGCTGAGAAGTGGATCTGCCCGGTTCTTCCATTTATGTAGAACATGTTTATCTCCCACGAGGATCCTCCAGAGATTAGGTTCGCTGCCGCCTGATGTGTTTCTTTCGGTATTAAGCATCTGATGCTATTCACGTTCGAGGGACGACGAATCCTCATGGCAAGAAGATTATCGCGATTCGCAAAAACCGGATCGTCTACGCTCCCGTAAAAGGAAGGAGCGTGTAACATCGCTCGGCCGTATTTCCTCTGACATCACAGAAGCGTCGAGTGACACCTGTACTCGCTATAAACCTCTCGAAGGAAGCCAAGGAACTGTTCACATGACAGTGGCTTTGTTGTTATATCAATAATTGAAAGGTTCAGTAAGAAACATCCATCTCAGACGCGTAAAGCCTTCGTCGATAAATAATCTAGCATTCAAACAATACCTTGCTACGTCTTTCATATGAATTCATACATCGTACAACCGGATTGCAGATGTTGTTGTAAATTTGCATTTTATAAACGCAGTTATAACATCGGATGTGTCATAAAAACATCATTGAACATTTTCGATGCTTTTTAGCAGTAAAAAAGCTCAAGTCATTTTTTAAATAATTCTTAATTACTTCTTTGTTATATTTTGCTTGCGAGCTGACACCAGAAATTTCAATATGGCGTCGACAGATCACACTCCTGTTCATTGTTAATTATACGTCTAAAAAACTGTGTTGAACGTTATGGTCTATTTCGATGATCGATGTGACGAAATTAAGAAATGTTTTTTACACGAATCCGTTATGTGTCCGTCAGTTTCGCAATTATAGTTTAAGCCAGCATATAATTAGCATTTGTAATGTTGACGATGTTTCCTGTGTCGCGAAAAGAGATACAGCAAAAACGACGATGCTCGTTGCCAGAAAGAATCTTATGTCCTCACGCGTTCTCATCAATCGCGAAATTACAGTTCTTGAGTAATACCCTGGGCAAATAGACGTAATGATCCAATAGCCCACGCATAAATTTCAGTTTTTGCGCGTACGTGCGTCACTAGTCGCAAGAAAAGAAAAATGACGAGCAGATGGTGCAGAAGAAGAACCGAACACACTCTTCCCCTGACTTTCGTTCTTTGTTCAACGCTAAACCCGTCCGTTTTTGCAAAAGTCGCTCGCGTTTGTCGTCCGGTTCGTGTATACGGGGTGTCTGGCAGCTTAGCAAACCCTTTTCTCCCTAAATGCTAGAAATAAAAGTAATAAGTAATGCATTTAAACGTCTACAGTAATATTTTAAGTTGATATTGAATTCTGACTTCAATTTACTGCAAAAGCAGAAGCTAACATTTATATGCATACGCGTGGAGTTTTTGTTGTTGCTCTTTTCCTCAATTGCAGCATGTCACGTTAATTAATGTGCAACATGGGGCGCGTGTCACCGCAAAAATTAAACCATGATCTGCTCAAACGCCGGATGCATGCAAATGAAACTTGAGAAGCAGATACCATTAGATAACATTGTTACACGTGTAAAACATCATCTTTATTTTTGCTATTAAATAGTGCAGAAAGTCTTGATCTAAGAAAAACCCTCGGGTCCGTGCAGTTTCTTAGATCCTGCAGAACAGCTCAAATTATATCGTGTTTAGCGTGGTTTTAAAAAATATCGGTTTTCATAAGAATGCATAAAAAATTAGGCACAAGAAAATATATATGGAACTTGCAGGTAAGCTATAAAACCACTCTGATTACAAAATATATTAAATGATTTTTATTCTTAAATATTTCATAAAATACCTTTTTTCATACACAACTATTTCCTTCGTAAACTTACAAATACTATAAAGAGCGTTAAACAGTGTTTGTAGTTTCAGTTAAAAAGACATTACAAACTTCATGTTAATACTGTTTATAAAACGTTAAAAAAATAAAATCTACTCGTATATACAATTGGATTCGTTGATATACTCATTCCGCTTTCATGTCTATTGGACTGAGGATCCTTAATACGTATTGTAACATTTTAACTGATTCGTGTTCCTGTTTTCTATCGTCTATAGTCAAAAGGGTGAGTCTACCCAAAGCTTCTTGAATACTTTGCGAAAATCCAGAGCTCCGTGCGATTAATTTTCCCTTTTGATTGTTAGCGATCAAAGACCATAATATAGAGCCTGCTACTTTGATCTCGTTCAAGGAACCGTTCTTAAATACGTCGTGCAGGACGTTGATGAATTCAACTGTGAAGTAATATTATTAAATAATTAACAGTACAGTGATCCTAACTCTCCCACCTTCGTAATTTCATACCTGAACTAAGTAATCGAGGCCTGTTCGCCATATTAAATGCCAGATTCCGTAATATGGAAATTGCGAGGATCCTGCTGGACGACGACGAGCATTTCGACAATTGCAATAAAACGTCCAAACCGTCGACGGACTATAACATTAATTACAGAAATGGTTAATCATTGAAATACTCAGTGAACATTTTCCAATTTATACCTTTGGCACACAGATCTGGCCTTCCTCGTAAAAAGTGAAGTCAATTAAGAATTCCAAGCAGTAGAGTTCAACGAGTGGCCATGGTTTTGTGCGTTTCGTTGTAACTGGATGTATCTTCGTGAAGAATTGCAACAAATTGCTCTGCGAAATTGAGTTTCATTAATATCGACTTATGTATACTTTATAATGTTGATTTTATCTTGGATTACCTTTGATATTGCAACTCTGCATTCGTGAACGTGTACCGCATTTCGAAGAACGTGGAATGCGAAATGCAGCTTATGATTATCAAATAATCGACCCGCCTTGTCTATTTCTTTCGAGACTAATTGAATAATCACGTGAATTAGAGCAAGAGTATTCGGAGTTCTTCTGAGTCCTGCTCCCGGCAAGATGGTCGTCAACGTTAACGATTGCGCCGCTGTAACAAATAAAAAATCAGTGTACTCGATCAACAATTACGATTATTGTTCACTGAATAATTACCTGCAGGGCATTTAGTTGTATAAGTGGCAAGCAACTTCAAGGCCGTGGTTGTTACGGTATTGTTCAGTGCGATCCAAGCCCACAACTTGTGCAACACATCTGCCAATCCACATTTCGTCAGAACTTCTTTCACAGGAGTGTTGCCATACATAAAGTTCATTAATAGTGTGAAAATGCCATTGACGTCATGCAAAAGTGGCGGGGTCTGAGCAAAAAAATAAGGAAAACTTGTAACATACAAACGCTGCTGGAAATTCCATCAGGTGTGATCTTCCTCAGGCGTTTTTACAAACGTATCGTTGGAAAACCCGTTGGTTTAGCATAGTAAAGTAGTAGGACAAAAATGACTGAGTAAATAGGCGAATCAGTCAGGAACGAATTACACAAATATGTGATCACTACCTTACGAGAAGTGTTAAAGTTAAAAATCTACAGTCTGCAAAAACAATGATTTACCTTTCTCTCGCGTTCCATTTGATTTTTCGAAAGTTCAAAAGGCTGCAGATTCAGCCTGACATACAGTTCCTTTAGTATCATCAGTATAGTCTCGGGTAAATTCTCTTCCAACGCGAATTTTTTCGCTGTGTTCGATACACACAATAAATTAGACAGCGCGCCTGTTATCAAGTCCTTATCTTCATTTAATTTGCGGTTCTTCTTCGACCTGTTATAATTATGAACAATGAATAAATGCAAGAAAACACCGCAAAGTTCTTCTCCGATAGGAATCTCTTGTTTCTCGAAGTCACGATCCGTTGATTTGTCGAGAATTAAAAAGATCTCCTCGTTCTCAGGTGACTTTTTCGAATGCACGTTCGCGCTTCGTAAAGAGAGCTTGTTTATGTCCGATATAACTTCTCTCAAGTGGTTTCTGCTGTCGCTCGAGGTTTCTATCAAGGTAGTGTCTATCACTGATTGCAAGGAGACGTTGCTTTTCCCTAAAAAGTCTTTTTGAATCTCCAGCGAAAGAAGAAATGCCAAGCAACCAATCGCACTCATGCGAAGCTCAACATTGGGGTCCTTTATCGCAGTGCTAATTGATAAAAGCACTGTGTTCGGATCGGATAATTCTAAAGCTGTTTGTATCGCCTCGAAATGTTGATTTTCAGTCAGCGAGAGCACAGCTATGAAGTTGAAAATCTCGGCCCATAATCGATTTTTTAAAAACACCAATTGTGACGTGTCGGTACCTGTAGATTAACTACAATTTACAAGTTTTTCATCACTAATTTTAATAGAATATTCTCAAATTTTAACTTACGATATAGGTCACTGTTCAGGAAGGAAAACAAAGTGTGAAGCGAGTCCGGGGAAAAATTAATCAGATTAATATATTCGTTGCTATACGTGACGCAGTTTGTTAGAACCGTGCAAATGCTGATGTACATTTCTAAAACGTCGTAGTAGTGTGACAAATTCTTTTTGTTATCGATATCTTTATCGATTTCATTGATACATCTGAAAAAGGTAAACATACAGGAAACCATATTATTGTTCGTTTATGTATTTAGTTACCCGAGCAAATATTTGTCCATAGAGTGATCATAAATTTGTTGAATTATTTCTTGCTTGCCCACAAATATCAAATTGTTTAGCAATCTGCAGATGGCCGTTATTAAAGAAGGTGTCACTACTAATTGCAAGCTGTTGTCTGTCATTCCTGATTCCCCGACTGAAACTGATAATAGTTGATAGGATCATTTTTTATTACATTTCCCATCTAAAATCGAAAATTTGATGTACATACAAGGTTGCAACTCATCCTGACAATTGTACAGATAAGAAATCGTGCGTGGCACCAACGACGTGCAACCAGACTGCATACTGTGAATAGACGGTGTAGCTCCACCTTCTAGATCTCGATGATCCAGTAGATCACAATCCAGAGTAGTGTACATGTAAATGTTCGAGCACAAAACATTGATTTCATAGTAAGTGTTGTTTTGTTCAACGTAGATCAATAGCGCGTTCGCTTTCAGAGAATCTACCTGTATCAATAAACATTGTTTCACTTTGAATTCTGGATTGATAATAAGTAGACTGCGGATCTTTATGCGAAATACAAATATTGAGCATCGATTGTGGAAATCAGTAGTTATATAAAAATTCGTTTCACCTCTTAATAGTCTTTTCACGTTGAAAATGCATAAAAATCCACAGTCTAATAATAAGTCGCAAAAAAAGCAGGCGATCGAACATTTACTTACATACTGAAATGGTAAAGAATTGCAATTTTTCACTAAGTTACTGAACGCGAGGCATGCTTGTTCTCTAACTATACACGACTCGTCGTTACTCAAAATATATTGAAGCAGTGTCTGGCACAACTCACTCGGCGCTAATGCTACGGTAGTTAAAAGTTGAGAAGCAGTGTGCACGTTATTTATCAAACCGGCAAGTAATTGCAAAGCGGATGCCTGGACCAAGGAATCTCGGTTTTGCCATAGCATGGGCAGCCAACTCAACGAGCGACCTTCGTCGTACCAAAAAGCTGCGAAAGCCTGAAAAAACATTAATGAAAATATCTTTTTGACGCAGACAGATGCAATGTCTTTTTTAATTCGCTCACAGTTTTGTTGAAATTGATCTGCATTTGATGTAACAAGTGATTGAGACATATTATAGAATTTCTGGTTATGGATAAGCCCATGAAACTGACGGTCCCGGCACCATGGAAGGATATAATCAGTTCAATCAACGTGTTTCCCAACGATATTAACAAATTCTTGTAATTCGCCCAATGACATTTTCCGATTAAATATGTTAGACACGTTAACAGCCAATCGAGGTACGCTGTAATAAATTTATATCAGAATTTACATTGTCTTCGGAAAGTTACGAAACATACCTAAATTATAAAAATGTTGTTGGTCTCCGAAGCATAAAGTGGAGACTACAAGCTCGATAAAGTGAAGCCAAACATCTTCATCTTCTTCGGTGGATTTCTCAGGCTTCTCTATAGCCGAGCACGTGCGAGCCAACTTCAATATCGATTGATGAACATCTTGATTATCCAGCTCCAAATCTTTAAACAATTCTGCTAACGATTTGGTTATATGCTTCATAATTTTGTTCGTCCATTTGTTCTTTCCTAATTTACAGAAAATCATAAAATCGATTTCATGACACATCGAAATATTCTTTTCTCAAATGATTGCGTACCATTCTTAGTAATGTTCGCGTAGAGCTGTAAAAAGTTTAAAACTTCGACGAATAGATCACGGTCCTCTTTGCTTGCCGGATGAGAGAGCAAGAATCGTTCGAATGTTCGTTCCCACGCTAGCAAGCTTATATCCTTTATTTCTTCGTATTGTTGCATCTTGTAAAATTTGATGTATCTTAAAGACAGTATGGTTAGTGATAAATAGAAAATTGGAAGGGGGATAATATTGAAATTGTTAATTACATTGTCAGATAATCGAGCGCGCATAAAACTGCACTGTGCGTGGTAGAGTTCTGTATGTTGTATAATTGCTGTTGGCAATAGTAATGGGGAAAACTGAAACGCAGCGTCATGAACTCGTTCTCTTGAATTATCAACTTTTCAGACAGATCGGAGTTATTCAGGTCGCTCCAACTTTTCCAGAGCACGTTTAAACCATCGTTCCATTCCCATATCCAATACTGTTTAATAAAAGTTGATGCCAATGGATTAGTACTATGAAGGACTATAAAATATAAAAATAGTTATATTATCAATACATTTAACCGTCACGCTCGAAACACTCGGTAACAATAATTTACCAGATATATTAGACCGCCTGTGCATACTTATTTTCCAATGCGATTTACAAAAAAATGGTAATTTCATTCGAGATGTAATAAGGTGCGGCAACGAAATGTTTAACTGACTATAATTTTCCATCTGTGTGTTGTGTTTTTCACTCAGTCTCATCATGTATTCGTTGTAAAGCAGCAAACATAGAAGTTGGGAACCGTCGGTTCTAATGCTTTCGTTACTTGGAAATAGAAAGATACCTGAGAAGAATATTTTAAATAAATGATCTTCTCAAATACATTTACGTGATTCATTATACATACTCCTGATTATGTTCGAGAGAACATTTATACGAGTAGACAGATCATGGCGTATAGCGCTCTCAGTGATCGCCAACAAATTCAAAATAGTAATTATCGGAACCACAGAATCTGGATAATGAAGGTAATCCTTTTCTACCTGAAAATCACTAAAAATTATTCATCGAATTTTCCTAGCTTGTGTGTATCGATGAACAATCAAATTTACCAGAGCACTGTTAAATATCTTTAAGATTAAAGTCAGCCCATTCTCGTGAATAAACAATTTGTGCAGAGAAGTATCCGACAGCATAACGCTAATTTGGACCAATGCAGACTTCCTCATTTTTGGATCAAGATTAGGTTCGTTTAACATTTCGATAACCGATAATAAATTACTTCTCTGTAAAATGTATTCATTGCATAAAATTGTTATCGGTATACGATGTCTGCAAGTAAAGAATATGCAACCTGATAATTTCCTGTTGATTTCCTGAGACACGCTTGATGTTCGAGTATACAAAGCGAGTTTAGGGGAAGTCCGTGCAAGGATGATAGTCGTGGCAACTTCTGAACAGAGTCTTTTTCTTTTCCTAGAAGCCAGATCAGCCTACAAACTGCTTCTTCCCTAATATCGCCTTCCAGTGAAAATAGGTATCTTAAATTGCCCTTGAAAACCTTCAAATTAAGACTGTATTATTAATCATGATATTATATTAATAATTATTTATTGGCTAGTAATAGCCTGAACACCCTATAAAATAAAATGTATCTTTTGCATTTATGTTACCTCGATATATGGCAGTTGTATACTGGAGGACACATCAGGATCAAAGAGTTTCGTCACACATTGTCCTAACGCCGTAGAAGGGTGAGCATGACATTGCAAAAGAGGTAATACTGGCACAATGGCTTCTAATAATCTGAGCCACCCACTCTCTCCCATTTGTACTTTTCCTTTCAGAATGAATACTAGTATTTCATCTGACATTTCCGTTATCTAGCACAAAAATACCATCCCGGTGTGAATCAAGCTTCATTATACATTATAAATAAACTGCGGATATTTATGCATTTATAACGAAATTTATCGAGTGGAGTATAAAACAGTAATAGATTAGAAAAATTCTATAACATCGTAACATTGTTTTTAATGTAACAAAGTCATCGAGAGATGAAATCAATTCTTATTTATTCCTGTTACCTGCAATCAATGCAGAATTATGTTGCGCAAAGATCCGCAGTCTACTTATAAATGTTTATGGAACGTTCTCTCTTACTCTTTGATCATCGTTCGTTACACCATGAGAAATAATTTCTGTTAGAACAGACGGTTCGAATAAAAACAGTAAATTTTCCCAGGACGATTTTTCGCTGTTATAGTTCACGCCTAAAATATTTCTGACTAACGTATGACACTCTAAATAAGTTGTATATTGTACATCGACATCTGCATTCGCCAGTAAACCCAATATCAATTTTGTGGCTAACGCACGATCCTCGTTGTTCAGTGAATACCTTTAATATCAATAGAAAGTATGTCATCAAAGTTGATATTTCACGTTTAAAAACGTTGAACCACGTACCTGTGTATGTTTTGCAAAAACTTAATAGTTTTCTTAACAATATGGAAATTTTTGTGATAAGGCAAACTTAACTTCGAGGCGTACAACGTTTTCAAAGTGTCCGAATGCGATAAATCTGATGAATTCTGTATCAAGGATATGGCTGCTTTCATCGATTTCGCTATCAATCGAGTTTCGTCGAACATTTTGATGTGTGCAACTTCGTCATTCCCTTGGAATTTCTAAGAAAGCAAGAACAAAGAATGCAGCGATTCTCTTTTTTAACATTTTAAAGTAATCTTTGATTTTTACTTACACGACCATACTCTTGCAGTACACTGTGGAGTTTCGGATATAAAAAATATATAGGAGCATCCATTATAGCTATACAGATCGACGTTTTTAATGATTTAGGGAAAACAACGTCTGCTATTTCTAAAGGAACGATATTGCTTATAAGCTTCATCGTGACAGTCACGAGATGCAAATACGTTATCCTAAAGTGATCTATCGCGTTGTAGCTTTCGAAATACTGCACAACATCCCCCAATATGTTAAACAGTATTTTTAAGTCTTCGGTTATTTTCATGGCCACGTCGTCGTTGCAGAGCCAGATATTTGGCATTACGCTTACGATAAGAAGTTGCACTAATTCGTGAGCTAGATCTGTTATGTACTTCGTGTTTCTCAATGGAAATGTCGAGTTGATGGGAATGCTTAATTGCGATATAACATGTTTCAATGACTCGATGCAAAAATTTGGTATAAACATTTGCTGCAGTTGCAAAATTGAGTCGTCGATATTGTTTGTTGTGTTCTGACTCCTTTCGCTGGTACCCTGAATAAAATAGATTGTATTAAAAGATATTAGAGTTATGCGAGAATGTTAGAGATTCCTAAGAATTTCCGGGATCTCGAACAAGACTTGTATATTCTTGTGAATCCAGAAACTTTCTCGCATATCTCTACGAAACACGTACCGTGGATTGATATGGTTGATAATTAGCTTCTAGAAATCCTCCATCAGGACTATCCCTATTGTCGGAAGAAGAATAAGCATTGCTGCTTAATTTACCTACTAACAGCTAAAGAACATCGTCTTTGTTAATATTCTAAATAATATTAATCATCAGACTCCGGATTTTTTGCAAGCCACAGGAGCTATATAACAACTTGTATTTTTCATTAATAATTTTAATGCAGTGAGAATAATATATTAAAACTCTTAAAGTTTTTTAATGCATAAAATTCGGAGTCTATTAATTATCCATTTGGAAATATATTTATCTACCTTCTGCTTCTTATTTGCTATACACGGTTCGCAGTAATAATAAATTCTAAGTCTCAGAGATCGTGTCAACTTGTGCAATGTTTTTAGCACCATCGGTACAACATCCCTGAGATTTGTGCTCGAGGCATTTGCACTGGATTCCAAAAGATTGTGCAATATCTGATACAAGTTTGAACCGATTAGGTACAAGTATGATTTAATTATACGATGGTGAAATATTTTTAATACCGAAACTATTGCTGGTCTCTGAAGGAATACTTCGGCTGGAAAATCTTGCATCATTACATTTGTAATAAATTGGCACGTGTGTAGTATGAGATTTATGTCTAACATGTTGTTCAGAGCTTCTTCGACAGCTGCCAAGACACCTCTGTCCGAAGTGACCAAAGGTTGCCATGGCATAACTAGCCATTTAATGCCACCTTCTGTGGTCTTAGATATCGGTGTTCCATCTCCGCATTCCAATGTTAAGTCAAATGGTATGGAGCTGTTTCATAATTTCATTTAGTACATTATTCGATTATCTGGGTATTAAAAATGTTTAAATGTAGTCTACCTATCCATAACAGAGGGAACTGAACGATTGCACGATAGATCGTGTTCTCTTATTCCCAGCATTTTGCGTTGATTGCTGTCATCATCTTTTATACGTGTTCTGTGTCTGTCGTAGTCGATAAAACCCATTCTTGGAGAATCAGAATTCTAAAACAAATTTAAGAAAATTGTAGGATTTCCTTTTGACTGATAAAATTTACAGAATAATACAAACCTGTGAATCTTCAATGCATATTTCAGTTGTTTGTAAACAGTTCGCACTGGCAACAAATTCTTCAATCTGATTCAATTTTTCATACCATTCGGAACCTAACTTTCTTCTTAATTCATGAAGTTCATTTTGAAATCTTAATTTGCCAAATGCATTCAAGTAACTCTTGTCACCTGTCTTTAAAGAAATAATAATAATTGGCGATGTTTAATCGTGAACAAAGTATTTTAATAAAGATTTATAAAACGATGAATCAGTACCTTTAAAAGACGCAGCAGCAGGTCTAAAACTTTCTGAACTTGCGAGAATGTATCGAACGAAAACCAATTAAACAGTTTCGTGATCAATTCCTTTTTAACAGCATCGCAGTCACATCCGAATCCAAGATCGTATTTTGAAATAATATTGTCCAAAGCTCTCGATCGAATTTCCTCGAGATTGTGACCTGAAAAAATTTCAATGCATTTCCTATTTTCCTTTTATTTTCCTTGGCAAATTGAATTCTGTACGTACTCAATTTTTTAACATGCATCGCCGATATTCCGTTCATGTTTGACATTTCTTTGAAGGATAATTGTCACGTTCTAGGTTAACTGCGTCAATTTTTAAATGAAATGGGCGCCAAAATGGCATTGCCCTGCCATCTTGCAGTCAAATTCAAAATACATCCACTGATCCATAGATCAGCGCAGAGCTTCAGAAATAGAAGTTTGCGCCATCTCAAGTTAAATTTTATTACTAATTGACCACTAGGTTAGCCATTTTGCAGTAGATGGCGCAACGTCCTTGTTTGATCAACTGAATCATTGAGTGTCGTAAAGAACGGTTATTCCAATTTTCAAGATCTTATATCATTGTTTATGACGCAAGAAGTTTACGAGATAATCAAACGCGATTTACTATCGCAGCTTGCTACAATTTTTAGATTACTTTCCAAAAGGACATGCACGGCACCTATCGGCTCGGATACGAAAATACGAACCCGTGTAGCGCATCTATCCCATTATTTAAATTTCCCGCGCACGCGCAAATCAGCAAAATATTCGTTCAATCGAATTTGATGCAGTATCAACGCGATATAATACGACTTCGCCGAGGAAGGGGGTGGCTCTTTGGCACACGGACGATGGCGCACAACAAGATGGCGCACAGTTCTTTTGCACACAGCTCGATTGCGCACACGGTTCTTTTGTACACAGCATTATTGCGCACACGGTTCGTTGTACACAGCATTATTGCGCATTTTTTCTCGTGATTAGTGTACACTGGCATCAGCCGTACAATTCCTCGCGTCTCGTGTCATATTTTGTTTACTAAGTTAGGCTTTTCCTAACCTATAAATGCATAGCATTAGAATGCTGAGTTTAATCATAGAGTAGAAAATCAGAAGGTAGAAGGAACTTCTATCGGAACCTTTCACACTCTTAGTTTCCCGCTTATTTTTCGAATATTTCACTTGCAGATAATTTAAAAAAATATGAAACTACAATAGTTTTATTTATTAACAACGTGACCTTTTTATCTATGTGTGTAGTACATTTATTTAATAGAATATATTGCTGTTTCAGATTTATCCATCGGTGTCTGCAGCACAATCGAGGTATTGCAGTTCACTAGTAGAAGTCTGGAGGTGTGTCGGGTCTCGCGGAGTAACTCGGCAGTGTTGTTATAAATGATTAGAATATAATTTACATGTAAATGTACAAAACAAACACTTGTTGTATGAATACGAAATGAATAAATACAGAGAGTGTGGTAAACTTATATTTGCCGTTTTATTTGTTGAATCCCAATCTTTTCCCGAACATCCGATTTGTCGTTGAGTTGCACCCCTGAATTTTAAAAATTACTCAACTTGCCGTTGAGTTGAACTACAGAATTTCGAAAATTTTCGAGCGTCTGACTTGTCGTTGACTTCTACTACTGAAACCTAAAAATTGTCGAAAAGTAGCGAAAATTCCGAAAAGTAGTACGAGTCAATGATAAGTCAGACGGTCGAAAATTTTCGAGCGTCTGACTTGTCGTTGACTTCTACTACTGAAACCTAAAAATTGTCGAAAAGTTGCGAAAATTCCGAAAAGTAGTACGAGTCAATGATAAGTCAGACGGTCGAAAATTTTAGAAAATTCAGTAGTACAACTCAACGACAAGTCAGACGGTCCAAAATTGGCGAAAATTTTCGAAAACCTCGGAAATTGAACTTTGTATTAGGAGAACATGATATCGAAGGAGGTATCCGGAATTTCAGTAGTACAACTCAACGGCAAGTCAGACGCTCGAAAATTGGCGAAAATTTTCGAAAACCTCGAAAATTGAGCTTTGTATTAGGAGAACATGATATCGAAGGAGGTATCCGGAATTTCAGTAGTACAACTCAACGGCAAGTCAGACGCTCGAAAATTG
>CM052338.1:17754307-17786103 GCA_028455595.1 Lasioglossum vierecki | reverse complement strand
GCTCAATTTTCGAGGTTTTCGAAAATTGAGCTTTGTATTAGGAGAACATGATATCGAAGGAGGTATCCGGAATTTCAGTAGTACAACTCAACGGCAAGTCAGACGCTCGAAAATTGGCGAAAATTTTCGAAAACCTCGGAAATTGAACTTTGTATTAGGAGAACATGATATCGAAGGAGGTATCCGGAATTTCAGTGGTACAACTCAACGGCAATTGAAACGGCGAAAAGTTTTTCGAAAATTCAGCAGTACGATTCAGCGGCAAGTGGGAAAAGAAAGGTATCGGTAAGGAATAGGTAATTTAATTGATATATTCGCAGATGTATTTTACTATATTCTCTTTATTAATTCATTCTACATTTATACATATACATATAAAATAATTGTATTTTAAATATATATAACTTGTAAAAGGAGATGAGATGGAGAGTCTCTGAGATGCAGTCTCTGTTGTCTTCTTTGGTAGTATCCTCTTCTTGGCATGCTCCTGCGTTGTCGATGAAAACTGGAAAATAAGAAAAGAGAAAATCGGAAAATATAAAAACTTTATTATGGCGAAATATGTAGTATCATAAATCTGGACTTAGGGTGCACTGGTTGTACGAAGCTTTGTTTAAATAAAATCAATAATTTAATAGCTATTTGAATCATTATCAATGATATTGGGCAATTGTTACTGTTAAATACATCACGTTTATTTGTAAAATATTAATGGTACTTACTTAAACATACATTGAGTCTTCAGAATAAGAAAATAATTTGCAAAATTCATAGGAGACGAAGTTAAAATCTATAATTATATTATTATAACAAGGAATCAAATAATTACACGTTTCTAACATCGTCGACCTATCATCTATCATTTTATCAATTATTTTTACACATCGTTTTTCAATGTTTACATAACAATCATTTGTAAAAAATAAATGGAATTTTTCTATCGACTAACTCGTTAAAAAAGTTGTACTTTTTCAACGATTAATCATTGAAAAACTACGTAAAAAATAGGAGGTAGTTTGACAATGAGTATTTCTAGTTAATTTATAGTTGTTTATCAAAACTCAATTAGTAGAAATAGGTGCAATTATAAAACATAAAAGAAGTTTACTTTCACTTCAGGTTGTTGCAATTCAGGTGGAAAATGTTTATTTTGCATAAAAATCCGTTTGTCTATCAATTAGTAAAATGTATATGTATAATTATAGGATGGAGTTCAATGGAGTTCCCGAGAAATAACGTTATCAATGATAAGTCGACAATGCTGAAGAACCGGAGGGATTTTGAAAGGACCGTTTAATCGTTTCACAAAATTTCAAGGATAATAATTCGAAGCACATGCCTTCCGCTAACAGAGTTCGTGTGTAGGTATTACAATCGGATTAATCTCACAACATTGAATTTACACAATTATGTACACGTCATTTAACTGCATATAAACGTACAAAAGGGGATTTAAAACTAATAATCGAATCATTGGTAAGTCGTATTCGGTGCATATTACGGTGGGTGGGGGATGGTAGGACTGTGGGGTTTGTGGAGTCATCATTCATTGTTCGACGGTCGTGATACAAACTTTTACGCACACATGCTCGCTGGTTCGCAGTTGGGAATCACTCGATTTCTCACGAACTCACGCAAAAAACGTACATATAATAGTCGTTTCTAAAAAATCGGAAAAACTCGCTTTCAAACGGCTACGAAAGCACCATAATTTATTCGTCTCGCTTTGAAAAATTCGCTGTCACTTAAACGTTCACTGATACCGATTTTAATTCTATGTTAGGATATTTTTCTAATTATTCGACCGGTTCACTTCGTTCTTCACGAGCCACCGTATACACGGTGGCCCGTGCAGCTAGTCATGGATTGAGTAAATTATTAAACACATATCAGAGAAAATTTAACAAACGGAAATTTCAAGCGTACACAAAGCTGTTAGGAAAACTTTGTTACAGAATATTTAAAAAGAACTATATGTGCATTGTTTATCGGTACACCAACATTCATGATTTTTTGGAATACCGATATGATGGCGTCTTTCGAGTAGAAGTGCGTCTTGGTCTGCAGAAATGTTTGCCAACAACTTGTACGAAGTTATCCACGGCGTTTCGCATAAATAATCGAATTGAATTAATCGTGAAATTAAGATACAGTTTTGGTGAATGCTTCGTATCGATTCTCGGCCGGAGCGAACCGAGCAGCCAGACATTCCTTCTCGGCGAAGCAACAGCGGAATCGTTGTGCCAAATTGGAAGTTTGCCGGGAATTAATCGCTAGGAAATAGTTTTTAAGTGTTATCGCGTGTCACTTGGCACGCGAGTGTTTCAGCCGAATGTAAATAGAATCTTTTAATTGAAATTCCTTCCAATTACTCCTGCCCCTCCTATTGTTCTCCGTGACGAACGACGTGCTCTTTAAAAGAACGCCGCGCGAAGGCGAGAAGAACAACAGTGATATTTCCTGGGCACAGTTGGTTCGCAAAAATCAATTCCTCGGAGATTACAAATTGTTAGAAATCCGGAATTGGAACCCACGTTGAGTCTCCTCGCTCGAACGAACCGTGCTTAATTGCGAACACCTTAATTATACGTATTATTTATTCTGCACTTATCGAGAATTCCGAACCTTCGAATAAATATGTAAGAGGATTATGTATTTGTTTATCATTATCCACTTGCACGGTCGTTCGATGTTTGTTACAATTAAATCTCTCTCGCGCGCGTATAATTACGTGATAAAACGTTGATCAGATTAAAAAACGTTCTATTTACATTCGACGGTAGAAAATGGACGAATGAACCCTTATAGCGACTATTTCTGCTTCGCTTCGCGGAAAGAATATCGCTGTCGGTTCGCTTCCACCTGTTTCCTATTAGTCGGAGAATATCGTTTTAATAGAATTCCTTATTAAAATTCATCTAATCGCAAAATCTTTCGGCAATGTCCACGGTAATAAAACGCAACGTACATTCTATAAGTACACTGTTAAAAATTCGCTGTTCTGTTGATGTTCTGTAAGGAGGCAAGAATACTATTACAATATTTATCATCGTTGGACTGCGGATCTGTATGCGATATCAAAATTTTCAGAAACCGTATACAACAAATTTCTTTGTGTCTCTAACGATTTCAAGAAATAAAAAACAATATACTTAATGTTTTTCACTGTTTTAAATTACATTGTGATTTTTTTCTCATAAATGCATAAAATCCGCAGTCTAATTTCGTCGCAATTTTTCTGTGATTCGTAGCGAACGGTAAATTTGGCGATCGCATTTGTTCACGATAAACGTGTCTAAATAATGACCGATTCCTTTGGTACCTACATAGTTTGCCGTTGAATCATTGTAAAAGCTTGAGATCTGTTATATAATTTGTTCAAGGACACCGGCAATCGATAGCACGCCGGTTCGTTCGTTATTCGATAAATGAATAACATAACCCACGGTGTCCCACGTTTAAAAGCGGTCGTAAACGAGTATAAACGTTATTGCTTTTAGAATTCCGTTGTTCTAAGTAACATTAATTGTAAGTGTAATCGCCTACGCGTTAAGCAAAGAAACCGTGCAATTATACCGCGTTTAATTGTTAACGTTTCGCAATTCAAAGGACGTATGGCGATCGGGATAAACCGGAGTTCGCGTTGGTCCTTCGAGCAGCCTCCCATTGGTTTTAACGTCTTTTTAAATTATTTAATACAGATCAATTTGCTTCGTGTCGACCGGCTGTCATTCTTAATTTTGTTGCGATAATTATTTTTGTTAAAGTATAATAGATATTTTTGTTAAAAAAACAAACAACCGATTAGCCTTTTTAGTAGAATATTTTGTTCACATATTGAAGATTTTGTTGCGGTAATTTATTCTTGTTAAAGTACAATCAATATTTTTGTTAAAAAAAACAAACAACCGATTGACCCTTTTAGTAGAATATTTTATACACATATTGAAGATTTTGTCGCGGTAATTTATTTTTGTTAAAGTATAATAGATATTTTTGTTAAAAAAAAAACCGATTAAACTTTTTAGTAGAATATTTTATACACATATTGAAGATTTTGTTGTGGTAATTTATTTTTGTTAAAGTACAATTGATATTTTTGTTAAAAAAAACAACCGATTAGCCTTTTTAGTAGAATATTTTATACACATATTGAAGATTTTGTTGTGGTGATTTATTTTTGTTAAAGTACAATTGATATTTTTGTTTAAAAAAACAACCGATTAGCCTTTTTAGTAGAATCTTTTATACGCATATTGAAGATTTTGTTGCGGTACGATCGATTTTATAGATCGGATTATATTAGATTTTCAATTTCGATCGAAAGTAGACACGAAGGAAGTTGAAAACTGGAAATATAAGACACGAATTCGCGGGGCGAGGCTCGAAAGGCCAAACACGTTCTTCCGACGCGACGAGTCAAATATTAAAATTGTGTTTTTTAGTGATGCACGTCTGCATCAGATCGTCAGAAATCGATCACATCTGTTCCTGACAACACACGCCAGCGACGTATACGTAGGATGGGTCAGGGTAATAAAAGAGTTTTCGAAATTCTTTCGGCGTAACGTGCAAGCGTTGAATTTGAAACGTGGATCCTTCTTATTTATCGCGACTTCATTGTATTTTTTTCGAGAATATATATCGGCGATATCTCCTTAACATACAATTTCGACAAAATAGGAAAATAACTGTTACGCCGGATCGTGCTCGAGAGCTGCGTATACAAATTTTATTCTTACCAATAGAAAATCAATATTATCAAATTTGGTCTTTGAAATCGATTGATTCTATATTTTAGAGAATAAAATAGAATACACGTCGAATCGAGTAATTCAGATAAATGATTATTTTTCAAACTTACAAGACACCTCGCTCGCCGTAAATCTACGTGCTATCAGTCAACTTTGTTTTCAAGTTCGTTCCACGCAAGGTTTATTGCTTTCTGTTTCTCGAAATCACCTCACTGTCAATTGATACACTCGTACCGTTCGGTGAAAGTGGCGCAATGATCGTAACTCGTGCAAAGGAATCGTGGAACGCGCGCCATCTTTGGTTACTCGCAATTTCTTCGCTAAAAAGCATCGTTCGCTCGCACAATTTTCCGCGTACGATTTAACAATTCGAAAAATCACGCGGCAATTTTCCGCGCAGCCGATAACGTTATTAGTTAATCTGCTAGGCAGAATGTTCTCGTAGAATACAATACAGTGATCACTATGCGCGTTAAGCTGGGAAATCTGAAACCGTTTTCCTTGACAAAAGACTGGAAAATCATTCCGAAAATGATCTCTCGATTACACTAGGGTTTCTCGACTAACGCAATCACACTCTGACCGACAATAATATTAAACGCTAATCCTCGTAATATTTCACCCATTTTTCCTTACATTTGAGATTCTAGAAATTATGCTTCATTCGTAGCGTCGCAATTTTAAACAATTATTACTCGCAACACAGTCGGAAAAGGACGTTTTGCAACACATGAAAAAGTAAATGAGTGAATTTTCACGAAGAATGTACAAGGGTTCGATAATAAATAATTTACAGAAATTGTGTGTGAAATTGTCGACTTAATTCTTCAACTCTATTTTGTAGATCGTTCGACCCTCAAACGGACAATGCAATTACAATTTGAAATGTTTCTAGACGAGTTTTAAAAAGCTCGAATCAAATAGAATCTTCTTTTCCGTGGTAGTAACCTTGTTAAATATGAAATAAACTAAAATCGTACGAGATTCTGTTGCACTTTACGTACCAGCATTTTTTGAAAATTTTTTTAGTCATAATAATTGTTTAGATTACTTCGAGTCTCAAATTATATTCAAAGCAAAATTCATTTTCAGTCGCTGACCCTCGTAAGCTTCTCAAAAATAATCGTTTTACATTTTAAAGTTTTATCCTTTGAACAAACATGTAAACTTGTAAATTATAGAGGAAAGACAAATTTTCCAGAGTTCGAGGTACACTCGTTTGCGAAGCATAAAAGGGTCGATGGTTTTCGAAGTTGTTTTAGAAGGTCCGATTAAGGGTCGGGAGGATGTTCCGAAAATGTATCGCTTCGTTCAAGCACAAGATTTTTGGGACACCCGTTATACCGATGCGATAACAGAATAGCGTATAGAGCCGTCGAATATCTGTCACAACGACGCAGTGGTTCCTACAAGGTTCTCACGGAATGGACGATGCGATCAACGACACAGAAACGATGATTTCTGTTGTTCGTGTCATCGGATTAACCCTTGAACTGCTTCCTGATCCCCGACACCGGCACGGCGGACTAAACCAGTCCCGGACCGTTTCGGTCGGCGCGGCGCAACAATTTCGCAATATCGATTTATCAAAAACACGTGTATACTTGAAAATGTATTCGTTGATTCTTGGCGTGGACCGCGTTTCATCATCTTCTTAACCCTTCTCTTAAGCAGACTAGAGGTGTTTTTTTTTAAAGATCGCGCAAACACTCGACAATTAAAACAAACGGCTCGTGAATACAAGCTTACGTTTTTTATTTTCTTCACTGTTAACATCGAAAGTGTCCTAAGATCTCTCTCCTCGTCGCCGAGGAGAGTTTCGTGCGGATTCTAAAGAACTCTCATATTGTTTTTTACTTTTTTCTTTTTTAAGTTTTAATTAGCAGCGTCCTAAAAATATCGTCGATTTTTATTTATTTTTCCACAGATTTTCTCTTTCTCCTCGAAGAGCGATATAAGGTGTGTGGTCTCGCACGATCGAAGCTGGTGTGTGTGTGTGTGTCTTTTTGTTTATTTATTTATTAAATTTTTTTTTGGTTATTTCTTTTATTTGTTTTCGAGCGAAACGAGTCTTTGCGAAAGAGTTAAGAAGCGTCCGAGCAGTGGAAGGGTTAGAGACAACGACCTGCTGGCTGGCTATACATGTGTATATATATGCAGTTAAACAATCGGATCCGCGATTCAGCTACCGGGGACCTAACGAGTTTCGAGTATAACAACGTAATTTAATTAGGGGAATTGTTAAGTTACTCCTAAACGGAGGGTAGAGAAGAGATAGGGGTTGAGGGGTCGACGGGAGGAAGCGTTCGTTTACGGACGTTCTGTGAGCATATTGCCCCGTGGGGCAGCTGGCCTGGCTCCGTCGGGAGCGACGGGGCCACGCCCACTCTCTGCTTTCGACACTCCAGAGCTGGAAAGCTGCTGTCTCATGCTTGTAATTGAATTGATCAATTATTGTTAACCGTAACGTATCCGAACAATAGTAAAATTTACTTTTTCAATGTTCAGATGCAGGTACTTAAACAGACTGACTTGTGTTGTCTTAATGGAATACAAAATTTCGAAGGTTTGTGTTTGTTTCTATTGAGAATGTGGTCAGAAATAATTTTTCTAAATCCAATCATAGACCACTATCAGCTCTTCAGCTCCGAAAAGTACAAATAGGGAGTCCGACAGACGTTTTATTTCGACGCGTTGCCCTCTGGGGCAATCCGTCGCCATATTGCTTCCTCGCTCCGCCCCTCGGTTCGAACATCTATCGAGGTAAGGAGAAGTGTGGGTAATCACGACAGGAAACACATATACACTGTATACGCTATTATAAAAAATAATAAATATCATTGAAACGTGAATTACACAAGACGGGGACGCGTCGTGTCGAGAAAGGGCTGCGTGGGCGGGGAATTCTTTTTGTTTAAACATCGACGCACGCGTCCCCGCTTTAACAATCGTAGACATCGACAAAGATACAATATTTCTCGCGTATTCTCGTGTGTCTGTGTGTGTGTGTTGTCGTGTCTTATCTGTACCTCGAGAAAATCGAGGCACAGTTTCCGTGAAACTTTTCGACTCGACGCCATTTTAGGTGCGTCGAATCTTGGTCTGTGTGTGGGTTTTGTCAGTGTATGTAGGAATAGATACATTAATACGTAGACGACTAAGCTATCTATGTCATGTTAAAATACTGTCTGGATCTTTGTCGCTATAATATCGTTTCCCTCCCCCCCTCCCCTTTTCCATCCGGTTCGCTGTACACACTTAAAACTACGATCGCGTGGATCACGATCTACGCATCGTGTCTCTTCGCTTCGAATGGTTTTTGTTTTTGTTTTGAATCGTTCCTCGATCCACGGGATCGTGCGATATGTTTTGTTCGTCTTTAGCAAAACCTTATCTCCTATTCACCGATTTGTATATGCACGTGTATATGTTATATAATATATATAATATATATATAATATATATAATACATATATATCTTCTATATACAATATATATCAATTTGTATGTATATTATGTATATAAGATGCGGTAAAGGTGTAATAAATTAATTGTTAATGTTGTCGTTTTACTTCCTTCCTCGGTTCTTCTTCTTCTGTTTCTTCTTCTTCTTTTTCTCTTACTTGGTTTATCTTTTACTTGTTAGAACTATAATTACGTCGCGCATCGTTAATAACTAGTGATATGTATTCGTTTTGAACTATAGCGTTTAGTTTGATACGGCCCTAAGGTAGTCGGTTCGATCGCCAGCGATCCAGAACAATTTCGGGGATCGTTTCGGATCATCCGATGGTTCGATCATCCTTGCTGTGTAGGCAGTCTTTTTATTTCTGTGGAGTGAAAGCTTGTCTGCTACGAACTCACTGTGAACGTCCTTTAAAAAGATATCGATCGTAATTTGATATTTAAACCGTATTTGTAATTCCAAAGTTGTGTCTTGTAAATCTTCGTGTATATATATTATAAATTATCAGACTGCGAACGTTTATGCAATTTTCAATGCTTCCAGACTAGTTTTAACAAAATTCGAATAAAACAGAATCTTATTTTCTGTGATAGGAGCATTTCCAGATCTGAAATAAATAGAAATTCTACTAGATTCTGTTGAATTTTATATTCTACCCTTTCTCGAACCTTTTCAGAAGCCATAAAAATTAATATAATTAATTTAATTTAATTTAATTTTATTATTAATATAATTAATATAAACGCATAAAGATCCGCAGTCTAATAATTACCAGATTTCTGTGAAGATAAAGAAATCTCGAAACACATTTTAATAATTTTAACAAAATTCGAATAAAATAGAATCTTATTTTCTGTGATAGGAGCATTTCCAGATCTGAAATAAATAGAAATTCTACTAGATTCTGTTGAATTTTATATTCTACCCTTCCTCGAATTTTCTCGGAATCCATAAAACCCGTAAAGATCTGCAGTCTAATAATTACCAGATTTCTGTGAAGACAAAGAAATCTCGAAACACAGAAGAGATAGAAAGCTGAAATTTGGTACACGGACAACCAGTAGCCCAAAAGGGTGCACGAATATTGTTTTTGTCCCGGAAATCCTACAGGATTAGGTCCAAAAAATTCATTAGCGGCATACTAAAACAAAACGAGCCAGCTGTTGATTTTTCAGCGGGAATTGTGCTAATTGATAAATAAATAAGCGAATGGTTTTAAACATTATTCATGATAGTAGTCGCAGGAATGATATTCGGCTATGATATTCAAGAAAATATCTTTCCGGAAAAATATTTTCCCAGAGATATATCGTTCGATCGGTTTCTGTTAAATATTTTTCCCGTTCGCGATCTGTTTGCAATCGATTCCACCGGACGAGCGGAGAGATGATCCGAGGAGTTAACCCCCGTCGTGACCAAAGACGTTACAGTTAATTTCGTGATTAAAATCGTATCCCAGGATGATTTTGCGGTAGACAAATATTTTGCGGGGTTAAACCAGCGGCAATTTCAAAGTTGTGCTCGACGAAGAATTACCGGGAAGATGATCCAAGGAAAATATTTCCTTTATATTATCTCGTGGCCGGGCTACGCTACCAACGTACTCTGGCTATGGGATCTGAAAATTCAAAAGTTCCTTTCGATTCACGGGCCGCCAACATCGAGGCTCTGCCGGAAAAAAGTTTCGGCTACCAGCAGAATGAAAACACGTTGGCGAGAATGAACGTTTAACGAGATTTTATTAACCCTCTCCTAAATCATTGCTCCGAGCACAACAACAAAAGAAAAACGAAATTCATGTTTTTTAAACGTGCTCGTTTGCGGAAACATTTTCAAAAATAATCGCACCAAACGTTCGGAAAAAAATCGCTTGTTTTTGCTTTTAGAGGACCATTTCGATGTTTGCATAGAGAACACCGTGAATCTACATTTTCACGATCTAGAATCATTACAGATAGCAATAACCGGAGTGCGGATTTTATGCAGCCGTTAGAACAATTTCAAGGTAGATTTTCAAGCAACTGAATAGAGAAATAATCATATGTAGAGAAATAATAATTACCACGTTTTTATTAGCTCGCTTTCTTGTTTGTTTGTTAAATGAAATAGATAATGGATGCATCTTGCGCACCACGTTTTTCGTTCGAAATCTTACAAATATTTTCATAGCAATTTAAAAAGTCACAATGCGACTAGGAAAAATTATTTTATACTTTTTTTTAGTCCGTTTTTAAAAACGTGGTATTTTTAAAAAATTTATTTTTACTTACATATTTATTCTTATCCGCAGTTTAGTAACAACGATTTCGATGGTCATCGAATTAGAGAGAAGAGAGAAACTGTCCATGGAAATTGCAAAAACTTGATAAAATAAGAGAAAATTAAAGCAGAGCAAAGAAAAAACTCTGTCGAAATCAACATGACACCGTTGTGGCTGCGTCAAAGTTTCGGGAGCACTGCTCATTTACAATATGGTGAGACATGGAATTGGAGAGAATAGAGAAACTATCTATGGAAATTGCAAAAACCAGATAAAATAAGAGAAAATTGAAGCAGAGCAAAGAAAACTCTATCGAAATCGATATGGACACCGTTGTGGCTCCGTCAAAGTTTCGGGAGCACTGCTCATTTATGATATGGTGAGACATGGAATTAGATGAAAGAGAGAATTCGAGCAAAAATAGCCGTTTCATTGACAAAATAAAATGAGATAAAATCGAAGCAGAGCAAAGAAAAGTGTGTCGAAATCGACACGAGAAACACGAGCCAGCCATTGCCTATCCAAACGCATAAAGAGGTTAAAATCCATAGCACTCGATTGCCTCGATCGACTGGCTTCCACAATTCTGGCGAATTCCCCGAGTGATCTCGCAGCGAGAGCGAACCGTAGAATGGAGCAGGATTCGTTAGGTCGTTGAAACGCATCCTTTATCCACTCTTTCCTGGAAATCGAAGAGCGACGACGTCGAACGCAGAAACAAGGAGCGTTGGGGAACTCGGGGGGAACAGAGGGGAACGAACGACCGGTGCGCAACAATGGGGCATTTTATCGAAAAAGCCAAGAGAAAGAGCGCCGCGGGGCAACTGCACTTTTGTCCACCTTGTATTTTCGCGGATTCCTCCGCCCCTGTAACGCCCCTTCTCCCGCTGGGAAACTGGCCTTTGACAGAGAAAGAGAGAGAGAGAAAGCGGTACAAAAGGCTAACGTGCGACGACCCGTTAAAAATCGTTGTCCACCTAATCGCCCGAAGATTGATTCGATAAAACAGTAAGGGTCGAGCCCGCAAAAATTTGCATCTCCATGCACGCAGCACCACTGGTGCAGTCCTCCGGTGCAGTAAATTCGACCATCGATAAAAATCCCCCGTAGACGATCACTCTCTCTCTCTCTTTTTCTCTCTCGGCTTTCTCGTTCGATTTTCTCTCCATTTTCTTTTTTGTTTGTTTTCCCTCCTCCGTTGCTGCTCGTCTCCAGTGTGTCGGTCCGATTAATTCCGTAGATGACCGGGACAATTGAAGCTACAAATGATGCTCCAATTATTTCTGCCTTCTAGCCGACCGTGTCTCGTTTATCCGTCCCCCCTCCCACGTTCCTTCTATTGAGCTTGTTAACCTTCGCATAATTGGTCCTTTCTTACGCGGCTGGATGGGTCCCTGATCCCCGCTCGCCTGATCACAGGATGACGTCCTGGTAAATACCGAAAGGATCGAGTTAGATGAAGGTCTGATGATACGAGAACGCTCTCTGCTCCGATAAGCATTATTTGTCCCAAAGAGCAACGCTTCAGAGGGCTTTCCAGACCGTAATAACTCTCTGAATATTTATCTTTTTTTTTACTAGAGTGGTCCAATTGGTTTCCGCAAGGAAACAAACAACCCTTGTTCCTAGAGTGATCTGAAGGCTAATTTTTTTTATCTGTGTCTCTCCGTGCATATAGTGCCCCCGAGTGGGCGTGGCTTCGTTACTCTAAAACTCTATCGTCCCTCAGAACCAGTGTAGCCATATTAGGGGAGTCACGGTGGGGGTAGGCAGTCCAGTCACAATAAGGAGGAGGATAAGGTCCTTGAAGGTCCTTGGGCGGTAGGGGTTTAGTCTGTATGGCGGTAGAATACGACAGGTAATGACAATCCCCCCAATAAAATCCGAGAGGGTGCCGAGTCAGACACACCTTCCCAACCATCACCGTAGAGGAGGAAGTCTGTAATAGGATTCCCCCACCGCCCTTAAACGAAAAAAAGGGGAGTCACGGTGAAATGATGTTGCCCCTCCCTGATGACGGGGAATGAGTGGGGCGACTTCGCGACCAGTCTACGGCTTAGTGGAGGACCGTGGAGTGTGCGCATGCGCACTGTGTTGGAATGGAATAGTGGAAGGGGTAAGTAGGGGAGTACATGAGGTTCGATTCGACCTCATTCTGGTTTCACTGCTCAGAACTAATATTCCATGTCCAGATTTTCCATTGAAAATGACCTCAAGTCAAATCTAGGCGAGGACAACATTGTAAACGTCCTCCTTTTTTTAAATCTATCGAAATTTATGAATTACTATAAATTTTTTTGTTAATATTAACTGTAACCCTTTCAGTAACATGTAATATATATTTGTTTGTAAACCATGTGGTCGCTAATGACCTAGATGTTAATGCGACCACACTAAAAAATAAACCATTAATAAATAATAATAATAATATTCCATGTGACATCTAATACCGTGGGCCCCAAGGTGGTTCGGAACTCATCTTAACCCCTTAACCTACAACTACGAGTGAGACACGTGGTCTCGTATTCGGGCCAAAACTGATTACGACTTCAATAAATCAATAAATCAATAAATATTACGTTTTGGACCCAGGTTGTTGGAACATAAATCGTAGGTTAAGGGATTAATAAACTGTAGGTTCTGTCGCGAAGTAACCTTCGCAAAGAGTTGAGTCCGACGTAAAATAAATAAAAAAAATTCCTTCAGAACTTACCTCCGAAGACCACAATGCGTCTTTACCTCGTTTTGTTTCTTTTTCTCTGCTCATTACATTAATCGAAGTCTTTTAGTATTATACGTTCTAGAGAAAACTGGAAATGGAGGATCACGAAGTTCGACGAGCTAAGAACAGCGTCCGAATCAAATGAAATTTCTCCGGGAACACCGTTTAATTTCGCTCGAGTCTTCGATAATATTGCTCGCCGGGGAAATTGCATGCGAACCGTTGAAGACGTTCGAGGGGATCTAATTGAATATTCATTCTCCCTGTAAAAGGAAAAAAATGAAGAAGGTGCGTGTTAAATGTAAAGTGGTCGACGAAAATTTCCGGCTTATTCGACCTCGGAATAGGGTGGCGGCCGTACGAAAATGGAAATAAGACCGCGGATCGTTGTGCGAACGAAAAACGCATCGATCGCGAGAAACAGAAATATTTTCTCTTTCGAGACTCCAAAGCCGCTCTTACATATTTTTCACGGTTTTTGTCGCGAATACATCGAATCCGCGTATTTTCAGCAATAAGAATCTCTGCGCGCCGATACAAAAGGAATACGAAGCGAGACGGTGAATAAGAAAAACGGAGGAGAAGTCGGGAGAAGGTTGGGAAACTCGGGGAAAATGGAGACGGGTTCGGCGAACACGAGTAGCGCAGCCTGAAAATGAAAATGTAACTAAAGAAGAATTTACCGGGGACGAGAATTTTTAAACTCGAGATATTGCGCGCCATATTGGTCGACGTTCGCTGTTAAATGAACAAAAACACCTGCTCCCTTCGCTGGCAAAACGAAGAATACGAAGAAAGAAATATTCCGCGAATGCCGGACTAGAAAATTAAAATACAAGTACGAATATTCATGGAAATTCAAGAGATATTTCACTTTTTGATTCCGTAAATCACGGTGCTCGTAGATAAGCACGGTCTACGAGCAAGACCGGTTTCATTTGTTTATCAGAGCCACGAGAATTCAGCGTTACCGTTGATTCTACTCGTGGAATCTGAATTACGAACTCATTGAATTAATTCTACGCTGCACTTGTTGCAACAGGAACATCATTTTATAATAAGAAGCACCATTGATAGTAAACGATCACTTTAAATAGAGTTCTGCCTCGAACTCCTTCGATAGCTTATTCTCTATTTTAAATACTTAACGCATACTCAACAAATACAATAAATACTTAACAATCGATAAATATAACAGGAACACAACTTTGGAAGTACTCCAGGCTATTTGTGTTCAACGAATAGTTTTAATTAGCACGATATTGTTCATAGCCGAGTGAGGTCGGAGCGCAGAAGAAACAGAAATCCCGTGTTCCTTTTATTCCCTATTTAACTTTGGTTACGGAAATCACAGGATTATCGAACCTCGAAATTGTGCTTCGATCTTTTGTTCGTCGATTTTTCTTCTCGCTTTTAAAAACCGTCTCCTGGTGTCTTTTGTTCTCCTGAAATTCGGGAACACCGAACAGGCAAATTCATGATATGTATCGTTTCCTTTCTTTTTCCTTTTCTTTTTTAGCGTGGCTTATTGCTTAACGTACCGCTACGATTTACGACCTAGATCCCTTAACTCTATTTACACGTTGATGCTCCTCGCGAGTCATTAATATCAAATACTTTACCGGATGTACAAGCTTCGATGGTCCGTGATATCATCGAGGAAGCGAAACGTCGACTCCGGTCGATAGTCGCCGAAGAAAACTCATAGGAAATCGAACAATCGACTGGGACGCTCGTTTTCGTCCCATCAAATAAGAATTTCAACGTTCTTCGTAGACTATGGACCCTTATCTACTTCTTCTTTCAACGAAATAACGCGTAAATAATTTTTCAGTAGACAAAACAAATTTTCCTTGACGTTTGTCAAATATTTTGCGAATATTATAAAGATCCACAGTCTAGCTACCACTGAGATAATTAAACAAGGCATTGTAAACTCTAGAATGTACAATACAATTTATAAAATTATATCGGTGGTTCGTAAAATATTTTCAGCAGAACGTTTACTTTCATTAGAGTGAAAAGATTGTACAGTTATATCTTCACAGGAAATTAGTCCATTCGTTTCGTTCTCGCATAAAAATATATTTCTAACAAGAATAGGATTCACCTCGAAACGAAGCGTAGATTTTAATGAAAGATTTCTGAATTCTTTCGATAAACGAGTTTGCTTCCCTCCCTTCCCAACAATTAATTAACGCGATGGTTTTTTTTTTAAAGAATTTTCGAAAATCATCTGTTTGTTCGACGTTAACACCGATCGCGATATCAGCCGAAGTCACCGTGGAAAACGCGACACGTTTCGCTCGCGATTATTAAAAGATCAAACGAAAGCCACTCTTATTTTTTTCTGCCCCCATGTTGCAGCCGAATTTCTGCGGTGATCGACGAAGTGGCGGAACTTCGTTAAACCGTGGATGAAAAGCTGATTGATTCGTTTCGTTTTCGTTTCTTGGATTGTCGGGAAATTGTCTGCGATATTGGTTCCAGCGAAAAGTAAATCGATTGTTCGGTGAAATTTTATGTCAGCCACGGTTCCGCCGCCACCACGCGACCCGGTAACTAGAAAATGATAGGCTGCGGATATTTATGCGAAACGGAGAGCCAACCAGAAACCCCATTTTTCCTTCGATAATTTTCGTCAACGTGTACATTGATATTCTCCGCTTTTACGAAAAGCGCGAAAAGAAAATTATTTTCATCGATAAATTTTCAGATTAAAAAAAAGAGTTTTCCCATTGCAATAATTTTCTTCTTATTTCCCTTTCGAGTGCATAGATGAACATTTTCCGAAAAGGCTCTTTTTCGTCCGCAGTAATACGTACGCTATCGATTTTATTTTTTAATATTTTCTTATGTTAAAGAAAATTATTTTCATGGATAAATCTTCAGATTAAAAAAGAGTTTTTCCATTGCAACAATTTTCGTTTTATATCCCTTTACAGTGCATAGATGAACATTTTCCGAAAATGCTTTTTTTCGTCCACGGTAATACGTACGTTATCAATTTTATTTTTGAATATTTTCTTATGTTAAAGAAAATTATTTTCATGGATAAATCTTCAGATTAAAAAAAAGAGTTTTTCCATTACAACAATTTTCTTTTTATATTCCTTTGAAGTGCATAGATGAAAATTTTCCGAAAAGGCTCTTTTTCGTCCGCGGTAATACGTACGTTATCAATTTTATTTTTGAATATTTTGTTATGTTAAAGAAAATTATTTTCATCGATAAATTTTCAGATTCAAAAAAAGAGTTTTTCCATTGCAACAATTTTCGTTTTATATCCCTTTGAAGTGCATAGATGAACATTTTCCGAAACGGCTCTTTTTCGTCCGCGGTAATACGTACGTTATCAATTTTATTTTTGAATATTTTCTTATGTTAAAGAAAATTATTTTCATCGATAAATTTTCAGATTCAAAAAAAGAGTTTTTCCATTGCAACAAGTTTTTCTTATATCCCTTTGAAGCGCATAGATGAACATTTTCCGAAAAGGCTCTTTTTCGTCCACGGTAATACGTACGTTATCGATTTTATTTTTGAATATTTTCTTATGTTATATCAGGTTTTCAGGGCAACTATTGTTACAAATATTATTTCGTGATAAATTAGGAATAATATTAAAGTCATAAAATCCGCAGCCTACCGGTAGAGATATCAACGAGAAGGTACCGTGAAAAATAGATTACGTTTGAACCCGTGTTTCGGCCGCGGCTAATCGGTAAAAAAATAAGTAACTCGCGAGCGTTACTTGCGTTTCAGTAAAATATTTGATATCTCGTCGTTTGTCCGTCGACGATACTCGGTCCCGTCGCGTCGTCTCCCAGACGAAACGGTGGAGGTTTGTGTGTACACGATAAACAAAGTGTATGTACATATGTCGTTCATATCTTTCGATCACAGAAGTATTGTTTCTAAGAGTCAGACGCACCTTTCTCCCAGATTTCACTCGGAGCCGGGGCTATTCGATCGATCTTCCTTTATTAAACCTATCATTGGCCCGCGAATGCAACGATAACATTGCTGCAAATTCGCTTCCTTCTCACCCCCTTCCCCTCCACGAAACTCATTTCAGCTTTAATTAATTAAATTTGCTCGATGCTGGAAGTTTTGAGCGTTCCGTGTAACGAAGAATGATCTGACATTTGGTGAAAATAGATAAATATATCTTTAAGCTGATATTTGTTTTAATAATTTACCTGCCGCCGGAAGGTTAATTATTGCACCAGCCGCTAAATATACAAGAAACGTCTGATCTCTTTGGTTGAACCTAACGCGTCTCATCTAAGAGAAGAGAAACAGCAATAAATTGTTCTGTTGTCTAGGGAAATGTTGAAAGTTCCGAGGGAACGCATTCCCCACGGGAACGTCATCGTAAAAAGACAGTTACAAAATGGAACTCATTACGAAAGTTTTTCGAAATCGCGGCCGGATGAGAATGAATTTTTTAAAGTGCACTAAAGTACAACGCGATCCGCTGCTCTAACGTCGGGCCACTATTTAATCTCACTTTCTCGCCTGCCGGTCAAACTTTCCGTGTTCCCTCTTCCTCTCTCCCACCCCACGTCTTGATTCGCGATATTTCTTTTATTTCGCAGACACAGCAACGAACAGAAAAAAAGATTAATTTATCACCACGGACGTTTACTCAATCTTCTAGTTTGATCCTGCATCTCTCTCTAGTTTCTTCTCTCTCGTTTTCTCTGTTAATCTTTTCCTTTCCCTCTTCTCCTCGCTGCAAGAGGAGGAGCGTCGCAAAAAGGAACGCTGAAGCGATGCCTCAATTAGGGAAAAGTTGAACATGTTCTTTCGATGTTTCAATTTTCCGTGGAACTTCTTCTTTCGACCTTATTTCGCGCAGTCCGAACGAAATTATCAGTCGTATAATAATCATAGGAACGCATAATCCGAGGAAAAAATATTTCGAACGGAAGTGGAACAAAAAATAATTATTCTAATTTTTTTAAAAATGTTAAAAGCACTTTCGATTTCATAATGTTATAACTAGACTGCGGATCTTTATTTAAACGATGAAAGTGTCTACTACATTTTGTGACTTGAAAACGTATTATTTTTCAGACGCAAAAATGTATCTCTCGAAGATGATTCACATAGGGATCGAAAAGTCGAATTGAACTAATTTGCAAACTTGCTGTTAGTCTATAAATGATCGAACAGTGCGACGAAATCACAAAATTTAGTATTACTACAATTTCGATGGAGTAGAATTTTAATTAATGTCTGCATCGATTCCAAGCACAGAAGTTAAATAGAAAAATTTCTTTTTTTTTAAATTATTATATTAAACTGGAATCAGTAGGTTGATGTTTTTAAATTTTTATATATGTACTTTTTATATATAATTTTATATATATATATAATTTTATATAAATTTTATATAAAATCCGCAGTGTCTAGTTATAACTGTCAAATTCAACGACTCACTTTATAATGACGTGGCCAGCCAACTAACGTTTAAATAGTTTTTCCCGAGTTTTCGGGACATCTGACAGTGATGATAAGCATTGTTGATAAACCATTTAATTTACGAGGACAGAGGATCGTGGTCTCGGCGAGGTCTCTGTAAAGTATCGAGCTGCCATGCCATTTTCATCGCATGATTTCGTTTTCGCGGCTGTTGGCCACCAGAGAAGGCTCTCTCTCTCTGTGCCTGGGTTTTCGGTGAGGATTCAGCCCGGTGGCGTCGTCTTTTAAATAAATCAGTACCGTTCTCGCGGGACACCGTCGACGAACGGCGAAACAGGAGGTGTAACGGGGGTTGCAGGTGGTTCGAGAAGGATAGCTCGGAAGAACCCCCGAAGCGGAGATTGGAGACACACTTTCGCCACGTCTCGGCGAACTTCCGGTATTACCGCGACGAGCCGAACCGGTTCAGGTGGCCCGTGGAACTCGATAAAAAGGAACTAAAACCCCTAACCCCGGGAAACAGGACCCGATTGAAGGAACAAAGATTTACGCCGTGATCGGAACGTCTGATTTAATTTTGTAACAGCCACTAACTGCGTCCCCGTCATAAAGAAGTCTGGACGCAGCGTTTTGTTATCTCACCGCCTTTTATACGAGCCTCTTTTTAACACTTTACTTACCGGAAGCCTATTAAATAGGATTTTCAATAATTGTGTCGTACCAAAAGAAAGCTTAAAAATATTCTTTTACATTGCAATCTTAAATCAAACTATTAGATGACGTTATCAAAGGTGACTTGTTAGTTCACAATGAAAATTGCAACAGCAATTGAAGGTTCTATTAAAAAGTGTTTAGACATGTACCATAGATTTTTCAAAATGATGGACATTTAAAAATTGACGGAATTAAAATTATTTCAAGTGAACGGTGCGCTGCCGACATATTATAGAATTTTATTAGAATTCTTCAACCATAATAGATATATCGATAAATAAATGTGTTTGTTTTTTAACTTTCGGAACTTTTTTCTTTTTAATTGTAGATCACTTTGCAGGATATTCCAAATATGTGCTTTTTTTAAGTCTCAAAAATTTTCATTCATTTTTCCGATTAAATTGATACCGAACACGATAACAGTTTGGATTTTCCATGACTGTTTAATCCGGAATTGACTGATTTAGCTGGGCGAAGCAAGTTATTAATTTTCCTCGGTTTGCTAGTACAGCTATTACAATTGAATGGAGAAAAATGTTGACGATTTATTTTACACGTCTGTAAAACCAATAATTCTCAAGATTTCGAAAAATGCTTTGACATAAACATATAAAAATATTCTGAAGTTTAATTGGATTCGATTAAAGGTCACAGGGTCACATTTATGGCAAACAATGTTTAGGTAGAATATTTTAAGAGAGAAAATCAATTTCTCAGTCGCTAAAGTTTATTGGAATTCCGTTAGAAAAATTCATTACAATTAGACCGAGTGAAAATTGTTGTTTGCTCGCATCAGCGGTTTTCTCATCCGTCGAAAGTTCCATTTCCCCGCATTCGTTGTGAACGCGTAAAAATCCGCCAAAGAGAATCTAGGATTATTGAAACTCGAGGAGCATGTGTAATTCCGAGATGGCGGAAAGAACAGGATCGGGTGGCAAGGAGGAGCTGTTTTCAGCAATTAATAATGAACGCCTTAATCTCAGTTCTGTTGCGCATGCAACGAACGAAGAGAAATTAATTCGGTCATTGAGAGGAGGGGCGGAGAGGGGAACAGGAAGAGGGTAGGAAACGATGAGATTACTTTTAATCAGTTTCCCTAAATCCTTCCGGAATGGTTCGGTAGTCGATGAAACCCGCGGCGATATGTTTTATGCAAATGCTTCACGGTCGATGCACGCGAACCCTGTAAATCCTTTTCCTTGGACAAGCTCCCCTGTTTTCAGGGGGACTTTGAACCTCGAGGAAACGGTTTCTTGCGATCGCTTCACGCTGGGGAATTTCCCGGCTCGGCGAGACATCGCTCGCATTTTAAACGAACGATTACGCCTCTCGCAGTGCTTGTCCGCTTCAAGTGTTCCCGGCTCGAAAGGGGCTCGAAGCTTCTCTTCGATTCGATTATTTTCCGATAGCACGCGCTTCCGAGAGGACAGAATTCATTCGAGGCGATCGCTCTTCTGCGTTATTATTATTTTACAACGGCGGAAATTCATGGAACAGTGCAGCCCTCCTCCCCCCGTCTTTATACTAAATCTCTGATTCTAGTTGAGAGACACAGGAACCGGATAGTGCGTTTTTCCTTTCGTTTCTTCCTTCTACCCTGAATAATTTCGATCGATCGAAGATATGGAATTGTTTGCCATTTTCTTCGAGGCAAAATTCGATCCCATTCGTCTCGTTAAGAGTACAACTTCTATCAAACAATTCTGCAATTCGATACAATAGTTGTAGATACGCGAAAAGCAAAATATAGTTTTAATGAAATTTGAAAAAATCTATTGTAGAAATTATAGCACACGTACTTGCTGTGGCAATAAACTTTTTTTTTAACTCAATAATAAGGAGTTACAGAAAACTGAGTATTCGTCCATGGTGGCAGGTCAAATTTCATTACAAAAGTATTATTTTTCAGACGCAAAAATGTCTCTCTTGAAGATGATCCATACAGGGATCGAAACTTTGAGTTCAATTAATTTGCAAACTTGCTGGTAGTCTATTAATGATCGAACCGTGCGCCGAAACACACAAAATTTAATATTATTACATTTTCGATCGAGAAGAATTTCAATTTATACGAAATTCTCTGATTTCGTTTCTTCCTTCTACCCTGAATAATTTCGATCGATCGAAGATGTGGAATTATTTGCCATTTTCTTCAGGGCAAACTCGATCCCATTCGTCTCATTATAGTACAGCGAACAACGAAACGCGAGAACTTCTATCAAACAATTCTGCAATTCGATAGTTGTACATATGTGAAAAACAAAATATCCGGATTGTTCGTACGAAGTCTCTTCGATCGAATTCGATCCAATAAACCTGCTCGGTGACGAATCTGGGAGAAGTATAGCGCAGCCAACTCACCATAAGAAGAATGTCCGCGTTGCCATTTTTAATCTGCGGATGTTTACTCGGATTACAAATGAATATAATATCTGCGAAACAAATACTCTTCCCCACATTTTCATAAAGTATTCAATCAAAAATATCGGGTTATAACAGAAATTTTTTCGACTGTGCAAATGTGTGTTCAACTTAGTTGTACAACATTTACTAAACCACCGTATCGATAAATAAAAAGTGATTGTGCAAATGTGTGTTCAACTTAGTAACGACGGATCGTAAATGTACACATTTACGAACACACACGACCGAATATAATACGATATACGTATATATAGAATATATAAGATATATTATAAAATTTTGTTTCCATAGTATACAGGGTGTCCCAAAATTCGTGTACTTCCCGGAAATGGGAGGTTCCTTGGGTCATTTGAAGCGACATTTCCCTTTACAAAAATGACGCCAGCGGTTTTGTTTAGGAGTTATTAACGAAAAACACGGACTCCGTTTGCTCTAGCCGCGCTCTGATTGGTCTGTGTTTTTTGTTAATAACTCCTAAACAAAGCCGCTGGTGTCATTTTTGTAAAGGAAAATGTCGTTTCAAATGACCCAAGGAACCTCCCATTTCCGGGAAGTACACGAATTTTGGGACACCCTGTAGAATTTTACTAGAACTCTTAAACCATAAGAGATATAATGTGTTTGTTTTTTACTTTCGGAACTTTTTTCTTTTTAATTATACATCATTTTGAAAAATATTCCAGATATGTACTTTTTTCAATATATTTGATATACTTTACCGTATGAATAAATAAAAATTGATGCTACGACCCAATATTTTCTCGATCTCCTACCTGACAGTAGCCCGCAGTGGTTCGTGCGAATTTTTTTCTTTAAAACCTAGAACAGTGAAATAATTAATGATCCAGTAAACATCCAAGGGTTCATCGTTCGGAAAAAGGCGTGTTCCATTGAAAAACGGTTTCATCAGGATAGAACCGAGTATCGTCACATTTTTTACGACCATACTCGCGGCCATGATATGTTAATTCTGCATTTTACCGACTAACGGGAGCCCACGAAAGAGTAAAAAAACGAGACGAGGTTCGCGGCCCACCTGGTCATCACCACCTTCTGGCTCGGCTTCGCGCTCCAGTTAATGTCTTCGGTTTCGTTCGCTCCATCCGACTCCATTTTGCGGTACGTGCCTCGAAGGCACCGCGTCAATTTCCTCCACCCGACTCTGTACCCGCCAAACCCGACCCGGTCCGACCCGACTCTCTCTCGCGATTCGATTCCGCGAGTTTGTCCGCGGCCAAAAGGAACCGTCGATTCGATTATCCGATCGGTATCGAACTACGGACGTGTTGTTATCGGAATTAACTAACGATGCCTCCTTTAATCCGGCAAACGTCGAATATCGGCTCGAAAAATTTCCATAAAGTTTCAATAAAATCATTAACACTTTGGGTGCCAGCTATTCAGCGGCTTCCAAAATTCCCCACAAAGTCGGAATAAATTTCATCAACATTTTCAGACCCCTACACAGTGGTCTAGAAGTCAGTTCTAGTGCGAATTAATTATTGTGCGAGCAAAAAATTGACATTTTGTGTAAAAATTACTTTGAAATATTTGAGTGAAGTAAATAAAACGTAATTTACGATATTGACTACTTGTTTATTGATATAACAATTAATAATGTGTGTGATATTATAATATTAATAATAATAAATAATAAAAAAAATTTTAAAAGAAAACAAGTTCTTGAATTTCAATCTCATTAAAGGGGAATACTGTAGTTAATTTTAACCAAGTTTTATTTTTTGACAGAAATCTATCTTTATAATTATTGCCTATTTTTCAACGTTTCTTGAATTTTGAAACGCTTCAATATTATGTCCACTCACATTTATTAATTTTACTTTTGTTATTGTAGTATACATATCAAACTATCATACAAGTATAAATAACAATTTACGTTATTTGTTTCTTTTAATTTATTCGCGCTAGAACTGACTTTTAGACCACAGTGCGCCAGCTCGGTTAGCCTCGGAAATTCCATAAATTGTAACTTTTAACATTTAACGAAATTAAAATTGGATTTTTTCATAGTTTCAAAGATTTAATAATAATTTCAAGATTCTTTCAAATTTTTTCATAAAGCAGCTTGGCAATTTATAACTGTATTTTGAATTCTATATTTAAATCCGTTGTTTCAGTACATTTATGCTGAAATTACCGGTAAAGTGGAATAGTTAAGATTCGCGATACCGGGTGTACCGACGAAATTCCCTGCACTCGATAAAATAACAGACAATGTCGGACGTAAAAAAAGTACTTGTCAGATATTTTTGTTTTTCAGTTTTCTGTCACACTGAAAGCGCATAAAAATCGGCGTGCGTCAATTGGGTATTGTCCCTTGTCAGTTACGTAACATACAGGCTGTTGGGAACATCACGAAACGTGTACAGCAATGTTTTACGTCACAGTGCTGAGGAAAATAATTTCACAAATGTATGGTACACGTTCAATTGGACAGTATCCACCATTTGAGAATCCATCGCGCATTGTTATACGTCTATATTCACTTTTTAATTAAATCTTAATTTCTCGTGATTCTTGATATGTATATATTCGTATAGTGATCTTTGATATGTCTATATTCATAGTGATTTTTGGTGATTCTTCATCTGTTGCTTCTTAAAGTATAGTATTTGGTATTACTAGTTTCCTTTACCATGACTCTACGTGTTTTTAAAATATACTTTTTGAACACTGTGAGTTCAGTCGCTTAGCAGAACGTTAAATAAAATGGTGCTTGTATTATACAATGATTAAGAATGTGTCTCGAAGACTTAGTTCCTTCGAAGCAGTTGAAATTCTTTACGTCTATACAATAATCTAGATAAAAAGGTGCCAGGAAAAATATAAACTTTCGTGTCCTACTATGTATCTACAATTTCTCACGATTTAGATCGTTCACCTCTAAATATCTATCTCTGCGATCTAAACTGAAAAATATTGATTTAAAGTGTGCACAAATATCGTGATTCTAATCGTGATAGATTATTTCTACAATATTCGGCTTGAACTGCTCAGTATTTCATTGAGAATGTCGTCCTGTTAGGCACAGAACTGACTACTGCTACACCAATAAAAATTCGAAGAGCAAAGTGTGCCAGCTAGATGGATACCTCGGCCCAAAAGGATTGGATGCGTGAAAATGGGGTTTGAAATGGGGCGTAACTTGTTTAAAGGGTTCAAACAACTTCACCGTTATTGTGTTTTACAATTTAGATTAAAATTTTCGTTTAACTTCAGCGGGAAAACTCTTTTCTCCGAGATAAACCGTGGGAGAGAGAGAGGGGATAGGTGCGCCGAACGAAAATAGTTTCGGTGGATGTGGCTGCTGCGAACACTAGCTGTACGGAAAGGGAAAAGGGTAGCGGAGGTTCAATGGAGGTCTAATCGTGTCCCGGTTCGTCCATTGCCTCCAACTAATTCTTCGTAGCCGGGGCTGTCGTAAAATTTTTCAAAGATCCCCGGCTCCTTTCATCAGTATTTGATTGTAATGTAATGAGAATCACGGAGCCAAGTGAAACGTGCTTCGGCGAAAAGTTCCTACCGGCCGGAGGAGTTTGAACGACGCTTTCCGTTCAACGATTGATCCTGAGAGAGAGAGAGAATTGATCGGATCGAACAACTTCTAACCGACAAATATGGCCGCCGCGACGGCCATCCGGTCGCGGTAGAGTTATTAAAAGTTTCAATAAGAGCATCCCCACGATCCTAACAATCCGATATGCATGCCAGCCATTTTTTTTATTCGACGTATTACATACTTTCCACCCTACAACTTTTTACCGAATATTTCTTGTTATTTTTGCTTGATACCAATTTTTAATAATTGTCGTATTGAAGAAAGCACTCCATCTTGTTCAAATATCAAACAACTTAAAATAGCCCACCGTTTTTGAGGTTGTAATTCAATCTAATGTTTTTATAATATTATATATTTTTTATAATTATATACAATAATTTATAATATTGAAGATCCTCGGTCGACCGCCATCTTGCGGCCGTTCGACTTCGCGATTTCCTTGCGACCGTGGACGAAGGAAGAAAAGATTGAGAATGGATTTCCCGTTATAGAACATTTTTATCGATTCTTTTTGTTTTTCAACACGGAAGTGAACTTGAACTATATAATTTACATTGTTTAATTTTTACAGACGCAATTACTGTATATATTTCTTGATAATGCTCTTAAACTAAACCGAAACGTTGACAAAAATTTATAATAATTTGCAAAACTGCTTAGTTAGTAACATAGGATAGAATCTATAACGATTATTATTTAAATTTTGATAGAATATCTCGGTATATATACTTAGATGTTTAGCAATTGGTTAAATAGCAATTTTTAATAACTGTCACATTAAGGAAAGTACTCCATCTTGCTCAAATATTAAACAACTTAAAATAGCCCACCGTTTTTGAGGTTGTAATTCAATCTAATGTTTTTATAACATTGAAGGTCCTTGGTTTTACATGCCAGCTTTTGTTAATATTATTGCACGTTCTAAAAACCACGTTCTCGGTCGAAAATTCCGGACGCAAGTCGACCACCATCTTGCGGTTCGAATCGTTCGACTTCGCGATTTCCTTGAGACCGTGGACGAAGGAAGAAAAGATTGAGAATCGATTTCCCGGTATAGAACCAGTGTGCGATTCGCGTTCGTTAATCTCATTAGATCAAGGGGGGAGGGGAAAAAAGTTTGCCGGCCGACGACGGTCGTCAGAGCAGGAGAGGACTTCCTCAAGAAAATGGAAGTTCCGCGAAGAATAGCCGTTGCGTCGGCCGCGACCGTCGGGGATATAATTTTGTTAATTAAATGTTCGAGTAGTTCTAACGTGATTACGATTTGTTGAAGGCAAAGGTAGTGCTATTTAATTACGATGCCTTCGCAGTGCGCGCACACGAGCGTTCCCCGAGCTTCTAATTCGATTACGCGAACTCCAACTTTCGTCTTTGACTTTCAACCCTTTCAACGATTGTTCCAAACAACGATAAGTCGTGTGCATTCCAGTTTTTTTATTAGAAATCCAAACTTGATTCTCATTTCCGTTCCAAGGAACACCAAGAAAAAATTTTACCTCAATTTCTAAGGTGTCGTTACAAGCTTACTCCTTCGAATTTATGGAAGATACATTCGCGAAGAAAATGTTTCAATGTTTTTACAGAGGTTTTTACAGATTCGGAAAAATTTTCAAGGAGGATAAATAATGATGTGAGAAAGCAGAATGTTCTTTAAAATGAGTTCGAGTTATATTATTATATAAATTATATTATTATATATATAAATATATTATATTATTATATATAATATATATTATACATTATATTATTATATAAATTATAGCAGGTTAGATGTAAATTTCTCCAGAATTAGTATAGTTTTTGAATGCACTGAGATACGACAGACTGTATTTTCGAGAAATTGTCGGATCAAAATTAATAGTCGGTTGCAGAAAACGGATTTCGACAACAGGTTCTTCGTCCCGTTCAAAGTGACTCCGAGAGGATTTATTTCGAGTAAATAAACCAGGCGAACCGGCGAAATTTCATTTCGCTCTGATCAAATTTATACGAGTTTATAAACGATATCGAGAACGTTACACGGGAATTTTCTTATCGACCACGCGAAAAACAAGGGATGCTCTCACCTCCATGCAAATCCTTCGATATTACCGCTGGAGAGCAGAGGCTTCCGTGTTCGGTCTACTCGCGGAATAATTTTCTTCGAATCGTTGCCGGTTTATTCAGTGTGTGTACTCCCAAAGTCAACGAACAGACGAGGTAAAAACGAGATGAAACGTTCGGTAATGAAAAACGATGTCGTAAACGTCTCCGGGAACGTTTAAATGGAAATCGAACCACTCTGAACGATTATTCTACAAAAGTGGCTCGCTCCGAAGAAGAACGAGAAAATCTGTGTACACAGTGCAAAAATTCCCGAGGGGAAAGTGCTGTAACAAACAAATAAATTTTTAGATACCACGTTTTTAAAAACTGACTAAAAAGTATAAAATAATTTTTCCTAGTCTCATACAGATCTGAAAATTTGTGATTGTGAATTTTTAATAGCTATGAAAATACTTGTAAGATTTCGAACGAATAAACGTGGAGCGCATAATACATCAATTATTTATTGCATGCGACCCACGTTTTTCGTTTGAAATCTTCCAAGTATTTTTATAGCTATTCAAAATTCACAATCACAAATTTTCAGGACTATCTGTACGAGGTTAGGAATCTGTATGGGACTAGGAAAAATTATTTTATACTTTTTAGTCCGTTTTTAAAAGCGTCCTTTATTAATACTCTGTATACTCACTAAGCTCACTGTAAATTTCACTTGGTAAACAATGCAATGATGTACTACCGATCGTCACGCGGCGACGTACTATCATATACTGAGCTCCGTCGCGTGTCGGGGCGAAATGGGTCCGTGGAGTGGGGACGAGTCAGAGTGCGCACGCATAGTAGAGAGCTTTTTCGAGCGAAGTGGGGATCGCTGAATGTGATGACGTGGTTTCACAGGGGGATGAAAAGGGAAATATATTATATATATAAATTGCAAAATTTGTCACCGAACAGACAGACAAACAAGAAAGCAAAGCTAATAAAAACGTGGTAAAATCGATGCTGCCAAGTCTAACTTAGTTTTCGAAGCAACTCGGTTTTCTACCTTGCGCACTTTCGAATTCTATAGTATATTGAAAGAGTTTATAAATTCATTCGAAAGTATACAGCATGCGAATGCAGCGAAAAATATACGAGTTAAAGCGTTCGCGTTGTAAAATAGTTAGGGGGCTATTCGAAAGCTTATTACGACACGATGTTAAACTCGAGAGCGTATATCGCATGAAATAATCAGAAGCCTTCAATTTGAAATGTTACTACAATCAGATGAAACCTACAATTTTAAATGTGCGCGTTGCAAAATTAGATTTGAATGCTGGTATTATGTGGAATAATTAGAAGCGTGCGAATTTGATGAGTCTATATTCATTAAAACAATTGGTAGCCTATAAATATAGTAGAAATGTTATTCAATTCAAGAAGAAACTGAGTTCGATTGATTATCGAGATCTACTGTTTCGCAAGCGAAGAAGCTAATAGAGATTTGGATGATTCGGTTCGTAAATACTGAGCTCGAATCCTTGAAAGGTTCTTTCCAGAGTGGAGCGAATGGCAAATCCTTTCCCCTTTTTCAAGCCTGCCGAGAGATCTTCCGCAAACAAAATACTCGACGATCGTAAACTTCCGAAAAAGCTTTGGGGACAGCAAGCTCGATGCTGCGAAGGTCTCGTAAAACTTCCCGCCGCGCTTCACGTCGAAAAACGTCCCAGCGTTTTTGCCATTTGTCCCATTGAAACTTTTCTATCGGTCGATACTTCCGAAAAATTCCCGGAAGGATTTAAGGACCGAAGGCATTAAGGAAATAAACAAATTATCCTGTTTTTTTCTTCTGACTCGAAAAATTACATAACATATTTATATACCGGTGAGTATTCCATAATTGTTGAAAGTCAATGGTCCATTGCTGAGAGAATTTATTAAAAGACTCCTTCAATTTATCTATCGGTAGATAAAGTGTCAAAAAATGATACTGCAAATATATAAAATGAATTTATCGTTGTACGAACAACTGTACGAAACCATACTCTCGATAAGTACATAAATTAATACCAATATTCTAGAAATTATACAAATCTTCTTTTTTTAATTTATTGTTGTAGGAACAACTGTGCGAAACCATAGTCTCGATACATAAATTAATATCAACGTTAAAAAAAGTACAAAATAATTGTTGAAAGTCAATGGTCCATTGCTGAGAGGATTTATTAAAAGACTCCTTCAATTTATCTACCGGTAGATAAAGTGTCAAAAAATGATATTGGAAATATATAAAATAAATTTTGTCTACTTTAAAATAGCTTTGCTTTATTTCATAATAAGAATAATTGTCTTACTTTTCGTCGAGTTATGTCAACGGAAGTGTCTCTTTTTCACCGCAACGAATGAACTCGATTATTTGCCGTTTCCAACACAACTTTCAGGATTCACAGGGTGCGCGAGTGTTGTTGTTTTGTTTAAATCACTTTTGCAGCGTTTCCAGTTTGTGTAGCGCAACTTGAGGAATGAGCGACGCTGAAGGGACACTCATTCATCGAAACACATCACTGTTAGTCACTCGTGAACGACGCGGTAGAGAACGCGTTAAATAAATTACTCGAAAACACACAAGCGTTAGAGACGAGTCGGTGACTGACAACTTGCGCACGACTGCTCGGACTGTTTGACCGTATCAGACTGAACAGGTATATAAGATGATTTCACGTTTTATGTGCGTTTCACTCCGCTGTTATTATAACCTACAAGCCATTGACATATGTTACCTGTCTTCTTTAACAGAATAGTAATCGTTCTACCTATTGTAATATGTGGACTGGTTTGATGTATTTAAATTTGATCATGCAGCACATTGAAACAAGATGTTAATAAAAAAAAAAGAATCGTTCCTCTTATATAATATTCAACGTTCAGACGTATTTATGTATTATGTTTCCTTCAATTCTAATTGTGTTCATAATAAATAACTTTGTTATATGATCTTTGGGTTAATTGATTATTTAAAGTATATTTAAAAACTCCCACACATGTTCTACTAAAGATGATCTGTATCCAATCGTTTCTGGTGAAATCATTTTCGTTATTTCGATAATTATAAAACTAAAAAATCTAAAACATTTTTTTCTTTCTTTTTTTCTTTCCCATTTTTTTCTGGCTCGAAAAATTGCATAACATATTATATACATTATATATATATAATATATATATATTATTTGATTTTATTTTATATGTATTTTCAACGCTTAAAGAATCGAACGTCAAAATAATCCCGCAAGTTTTCATTTTGCTGGAAAACTACGTGAAAATTGGATCGAAAGAGATGAAGCAAAGTCCTCGTTTCGAGGAACAGACGGTGGAGTATTGCTCGAGATATTTCGGATCGATATGCGTAAAGCGAGTTCGTTCGCGCGTGAAAAGCCGCGTGCTACGTATAAATTCTCGTCTCGTTTATCATTTCGAGCGATAACGGACCGTATTATGCCAAGCAATTTGTCTCGCATAACTATTTCACACGTTGCCTGCGGAGTGATTTGCGAAGAGCGAGCCAGAGAGAGAGAGAAAGTTGGCCTGCCGAGAGCGGCCGTTGGAAAACTGCCAAAAACGTGGGAACAGTTATCGCTGACAATGAGGGGTGGGCAGTAAATGTCAACACTTCCGCGGGCATAGCATTTAGGCGAGAGGCTCGATGTTTCAATTTTCTATTTTCCTGGCACACGGTTCGTCTAAAGTATTTTCCGCCCTGCTCTCTCTCACTCTCTCATCTTTCTGTCTTCTCTGCTTTGTCTCTCGATTATTCGACTTTGTTTCTCGTTTTCCCAGGTATTGTACCATTTCCCCGATCCAGCCGCAAAATACGTCATAAAAGAGGTGAAATTGAGTGATAAATGTTCTGCCCGCGCGAATATTTGACCAAACAAATAGCATTATTATTAAAGAAACTTTTAAAGCCGCGCGCCGTTTTGTTTCGCGCGGATATTCGAAAAATTAGTATCGCTGCACCGGACAATATAACGAAATAAACCATTTGCAGTCGGAGCTATTTTAACTAATGATTTTGTTCTTTTAATGTATCATTTATGTTATTATAACGATTATTAACTGTTTCTTTTATCTCGATTGTTTCTTTTATCTATGTTGTCAACGTTTCGGTTTAGTATAAGACTATTATCAAGAAATATATAATTGCGCCCGTAAAAATTAATCAATGTAAATTATGTAGTTCATGTTTAATTCCGTGTTAAAATGCAAAAAGAAACGGAAAAAAACACGAAAAACCAACTGTTTTATGGAGCAAACTTGCTAAGTGAAAAATTATTTAAGAGTTGTTATTGTAACGTTGACGAACAGTTATATCAATTTGCAAAACTGCTTAGTTAGTAACATAGGATCGAATTTATAACAATTAT
>CM052338.1:17718226-17746015 GCA_028455595.1 Lasioglossum vierecki | reverse complement strand
ACAAAAATATTGAACGAGATCGGATAAAATCGTTATCAGGGGTGAAATTTGATATTTTCCTTCGTCCGATCAAGAGTTAGAAACTGAAAATTTAGAAACTATGAAAAATTTGATGTAAGAAATCGTACAAATTGCTTCGAGTAATAGCTTCGAACACGAACAAAAATATTGAACGAGATCGAATAAAATCGTTCCAAGTCGTATAGCGAAGTTTTCGTTTATCGGGAGTGAAAGTCTTATATTGTCGAGCAGACTCGCACTGCTGTATCCAGGAGTTCGACATGAAGGATATATAACGAATGTCAACAGAAAACGGCAACAGCTTTGGAGCTTGCCAGACGGACATAAACTTTTCGTCTGTGATCTTCCGTATGATACTGCGACTCGAGTAAACGCAGCCGATTCTCTCGGTCGAAAGAGCCAGAGGCTGGATCAAGCTTCTCTCTCTCTCTTTGTGGAGCTTTGATTAGTTGAGCGACGGATCGGTTAAGTTGTTCAATTACCGTCTGCTAGCTGCTCATATTTGTATTTGACGAAGATTGCCTTCCGCAAACGAACCATCGGCGAGCACTGTTTGCTCAAATATACGAGAAGACGTTGAAGATCGTAAGAATTAGGTAGACAGTTTATTTAACCCTTATTTCCCTGTTTTATTACGAAACTTGCTTGTACCGCAGGGCTGCAGTGAAATGAGAATCCTGGCGTCTGAAAAGAGAATACCGTGCGTAATAAATGTGACGAGCTCGTAAATCTGCCTTCGCTTCCGAGGCTTTTTGGGATCGATAAAGTGTAAACTAGCGTAAATATCCGCGCCGTAATCACTACAACGAGTCAGGTAGGTGGTCGTAGGCGGAAAAAGAAATTGCCCTAAGGTTCCGGGATCTGAAAAATTTGCATAGAATTTTACGCGTTATCGTCAGCGAACCTCGTTCGATCGTAAAGGAAATACACGGAGAATGTCCGTTTTTTTCTGGCGCGCGTTTCCGGCGGAAGCAAATGTTACTCCTCAGCGGGTAAAGAAATTTCTACCCTGTATACATAGATGTGTACGCACACCCTCCGTGTTATCAACAAAGTTTCTATCTTCAAATATTGACGGCTTAATAATTCCTTAACAGCGTTACCAGCGCGAAGAAATATGCGCCGGCGGTTTTCAAGGGGAGCCGCGTGCAATAAATCCGAAAGTAATTCAAGGAAGGCATAAATTCGCGTTTTACACCGTGTAAAATTATATTCGTTTCGTCCGGAGAATTTATTGTATATTACGTTCATAAAACACCCTCTACCGCCGTCGGAAATCGAGTCTGAAGTTCTTTATCATCGCGTCCCATCGTCGACTGTCTTCCGATATCTCCAAACGGCCTCGTTCCTTTTTTTTCACAACCTCGAAATATAACCGATGTAAAAACTTTACGAGGCGCCGCGGATACTGACGCTGCAGACGGGAATAACGTAATGAACATGATTTACTAGGCTTCGCGTCTTTGCGCCAACTACAATGGCCGTTTTCCTGTTTGTTTTTTTAATCAAGCGACGATCGACGGATCTTTCATCGACTCAAACGTGAATTACAATAATAAACACCAGCATAAATAAACATCAGCATAAATCCATTTCTTAAATTGCCTTCGAACATCCCGTGTATAAGGCAGGGCCCGCTATATAGATTTACTGATGAGTCCTCTAGCGGGTCTAGGACGAAACACCTTCCTTCTTTTAAAAAGTAATTAAAAACATTTTGAATAGCTAACGTGATTCTCGAACCTGAAGATTCAAATCCGAATCCAGCGTTCAGTATGTCACAAAATGGCTATTTGTTGTTGTAAATGATCGAAAGATAAATTACGATCGCTAACCAATTAATTAATTAATAATAAACACCGACTGAAAACGGAGAAAGCTCTTCTTCCATTGGAAAAATATTGAAAACTAAAAGACTTTTTTCATGGATAAGCTCTTAATTGTGCTTCTATGAAATTTCAATTAGAAACAGTTAAACAGCTCCATTTATCGATTCATTCAACCCTGAATCATTCGTAAGTTCCCAGAAAAATGGTCGCTACACATCATCGGATAAAATTTCTTCTAAACAGTGAAAAATCGTGTTTCATTTTCTCTGGAAAGAAAAGCGAGATTACTTTCCGGACAACCCAATAATTATTTAAGGTTAAACCGATCGAATCGTTCAGAGGAGTTTCATACGGAGGATCGACGTCTAAAGAGACCGATAAAACGAAGAAGAAGAATTGCAGGAGCAATTATGCGACAGAACGAGATAGTGTTTGTAGCTTCCGGCAATAGTTCGAGCTCGGAACACCGTTGGATATTGTAACTGTCGGGACAATTTGCTTTTTATTACCCGGCGCGGACACGAGCCGGCGTGTTTTCGTTAGCGTAAATTGCCCGCGGTTTCTTGCAATGGAACTTTTACGACGGTGTGCCCTGAACGGGAGATGGACCGGTGGATTTTCAAGGAGGGGTCACCTTTCTTCGACGTTTTAAATGGAAACTGGTTTTCTCTCTCTCTCTCTCTCTCTCTGCACCCCTCCACGTTTCTCCAGGCAATTTCATGGCCGTGGTAAATCGAAAAAGTACGGAAATTCAGTTGACTCTGATATCCCAGGAACTGTTCGAAACGGAAACGAGTTCTTTATGCGAGCTTTTGCTGGCTTTTCTTCATGCGACGTGACATTCGAGAAAGTTTAACGAGAAAATTGAAAAGCCTTCGATTCACCATTTATCGTCTCCCCCCACCGATTGACCGTTCAACTTCGGATAACGCTGGCCTTCCATTAACCCTTGTAGCATTTATGGTTGGCATTTTGTTGGGTCTTCGTTGCGACTCTACGACTCTTGTTGAAACCGTAGAAAGAAATATATTTTCATCTAATTTATTCACGATCGTTTTGTATCAGATGATTGCATAAATTCGTGGCCAATTTAAATATGAAATCCAATGGTTTAAATTTGAAAAATTTCGTTAAAGATTGGTTAAATTAAAAAGTCGTTTTGAATGAAAATAAACATGAAAAAAATTTATAACTATATACTATATTTATAATTGTATATATATATATATATATATATATATATTAATATAACATTTATAACGATTGGTTAAATTAAAAAGTCATTTTGAATGAAAAAAAAATGAAAAAAATTATAACGGGACCACCCCGGGGACATAATCTACAAGATGCAAAAGGTTTCGTACCGATTGGTCCATCCATCTCGGCGTAATCGGTGAACATACATAAAAAAAGCGAAAAAAGGCACATACAAGTCGAATTGAGTAACCCCCTTCTTTTTGAATTCGGTTAAAAATGGTTAAATTTTCTACAATTACAAAGGAATGGTGATCATTATATGTATAATCGATTAATCAAGCTGTATTCGTTAAAATTTAACCATTGAATTTAATTTTTTCATATCGGGCACGAACTTGTGCAATCATCTAATAAAATGTTTATTTTGCAAAAAAAATCCGGCAGCTCGTCGCGGCGATCGCGAATTCAGGTCGAATTCCTGCGAGGGGGAAGATTTGCACGCATTCGAGATTCGTTGATCGCACCCCCGCCAGGATCGATGGAATTTTTATGTCGTGATCTCCACCCCGATGGTTCTTCTTCCCTTCGCTTTTTTTTTGTTATCCTCGAGAAACAAATGGTCAATTTTATCGGCGAGTTTTATCTCCGCGTGATATATGCGGGGGCACGTCCCCCTTCCCCAATCCCCTCTCCCCTACAGTTCGCGGCCCCGATATGCAGGATATCCTTACTTCAATCTCGTTCCTCGGATATCGAAATAGGTGAGCGCCAGGAGAATCTTGCGATATAAGGTCCATTACGGGGCGGCTCGAATGGAAACATCGACGTGCTATCTGCAGATTTAAGATGTCACGAGCAGATAGATCCGTTCGACCAGGGATCCTTCTTAAACCTGTTAACCTGACGAGTTCACTCGTCGTTTGCATCCCGGAATTTCCGCCTTTCTTTATCTTTATTCCTTTTTCTTGTTCAACCTTTCAACAGGAGTGACTTCTCCATTATGAACACCTACAGTCTGTCACTGTAATATCCGCACACTTTTCAGTGGACGATAACTTTCAAGATTGGACGAAGAACTACTAGGTTCCCCGGGGCTTTCACTGAGGGGAACAAAAATTTTCGATTTCTCCGGATGTAATATTATACAATTCGACGAAAATAATTAAATAAAAACGGACTAAGTATAAAATAATTTTTTTTAGTCCCATACAAATTCCTAACCTCGTACAGATAGTCCTGAAAATGTGTGATTGTGAATTTTGAATAGGTATAAAATAATTGTAAGATTTAAAACGAAAAACGTGGGGCGCATGCAATAGATAAATGATGCATTTAGCGCTCCACGTTTTTCGTTTGAAATCTTACAATTATTTTCATAGCTATTAAAAATTCACAATCATATATTTTCAGGACTATCTGTACGAGGTTAGGAATCTGTATGGGACTAGGAAAAATTATTTTATACTTCTTAGTCAGTTTTTAAAAACGTGGTATTTTAAAAAATTTATTTTTACTTACATAATTATTTTCTGTTTTTTTTTAGTCTTGTGTTAGTACTTGTATCACTCTTTATTAATACTCTATATACTCACTAAGCTCACTGTAAATTTCACTTGGTAAACAATGCAATGATGTACTACCGATCGTCACGCGGCGACGTACTATCATATACTGAGCTTCGTCGCGCGTCGGGGCGAAGTGGGTCCGTGGAGTGGGGACGAGTCAGAGTGCGCACGCATAGTAAAGTAGAGAGCGTAGCGAGCGAAGTGGGGATAGCTGAACGTGATAGCGTTTCGCGGGGGGATGAAAAGGTAAATATTTAATTGTTATTTTCTCCGAAACAGATAGACATTTAAAAAAAATTTTGTATCCAATTTCAAGTCTCTAGTTTGTCAGGAAGTGAGTTTAAAATCAATTGCAAAATTTGTCACCGAACAGACAGACAAAAAAACAAGAAAGCGAGCTTCAATCGCGTTCGAAGGGTTCGAAGTAAAATTTAAAGTTTAATTTTTTTTTCGTGGAATTGTATAATATTGCATTCAGAAAAATTCACAATTTTTCGTCCCCCGAGTGAAAGTTTAACCGGTTTCTGTATAAGTTTCGCGGGAATCGAAACAAAAACGTTCTTAAAAATATTATTTACAAAGTGTAAATATAAGGTGGTAAATATATTAATTCTCGTGTTTTTTTTCAACTAGACTAGTTTGATTTCTGTTAAAGTAAATGTCTCTTAACTGTGTTAACGTACGCTATCATTTCTCACGACCATATATGTTCTCGTTTAATACTTTACAAAAGACCGAGAGGAATTACGATAAGCCTAATACTTTCTTTAACGATCACAACGTTTCGAACGATCTAACATCCTAGAAAATTAACAACAAACAAAACTGTTTCTGTACAATGAAACTTTACAACCCCTATAAAAACCGTATACTACTCGAAACCAAAAACAAGACGGCACAAAACTTCCGAAAAATATTGTATACAAGCTCGCAAACATTCAATGCACAGAAAATATGTTCTGTGTAATTCCGAGATTCATTATCCATTCAATTAATCCCGTGTTCGATCCCGAGTCCCCTATACTGATTCACTAAGCGAAGACACGCAATACTAATCCCACCGAGTAGAAAACGATCTCCGATCGAATGATAAACGCGTCTCTCGAATATCACCAGAAATCTCATCGACGCTATGTTACATATAATAATAATGTACCCTATAAAAAAACTGTACCTCTGGATATATCACAATTTTTGATATGTATGCGTTGTGAGTTCGCCAACCGACGCGTTATGAGGTAAACGGAAGTATTCTGTGTCAAAATCAAACTTTCGATAGAAATGAGATAGAACAATGAAATTTTTTTAAATGAAACCTCAAACTTGGCAGAGTATGATATAATTATAGAGATTGTGGTACGAACGCTTTTTCACCTTGAAAAAATTCGTTAAACTTGCACAATAAAATTCTGGTTTTTCCAATATACCACGTGCGGAAAATTTTTTTTAACAGATTTTTTCACGCTGATTTCAAATCTGTCCTGCATATTTTTCTAAGAGCTCAGGATTTATTTTTTATCATTTTTGTAATCTCGATAACAATCGCACTGTGCGGATCTTTTTGCAAATTCTAAAATTCGATTTATCAACTAGAAAATTGGTTTCAACGAAACAAGAGATCGAAGAAAATTGGCACACTTGAAAATTTTTCAGCGACCTGAGGATCCTTCAAAAAATCGAGTTTATAGTTAAACGGTTAGACTTTTATTTTTTCAAGATTAAAAAACGTTCGTACCATAATCTCCTTATTTTTCTCATATTACACAATGTTTGAGGTTTCATTTAAAAACAAATTTCACCGCTCTATCTGATTCTATCGAAGGTTCTTTGATTTTGACACAGAACTCTTCCGTTTGCCATATGGTGCGACGTCGAACGCTGTACGGAACGTGTTAGACGAGCGTTCGGTCGGAAGGCTTTCGTGTATTTAATTAGATTAATTAGCATCGGCCTTCCCGTTCATACTCTCGATTACGTTTCCCGCGTGGTCCGCACGAGCCGGATATCGATCAAACGTAATGCGATATCGAGGCTTTGACCGTTTTCCACGGTGTGTGTGTTCGCTCCCAGGGCTTGTCCTCCTCAAAGGCCCGAAAAAGAATTCGCTCGATAGACTTCGTGCGCTTTGCCTTCGCCGGCCGTTCCAATTTCTACGTTTCGCTCGCGTGTCCCGCGAAAATAAGACCGTTGCCCCGGCCCGGTTGCGAACACTGTCGCGAACCTAACCGGACGTGTTTCGAACTCTTACAAGTACCTCCGGAAATTGAAACAACCTTCGGAAGGCGGTCAAATAAACTACCGGTTCACCATTGTTTCGTTATTTTCACGTTGCTCTATTCTAATCTAATTTTTCTTCGTTCAAGATCGGTCAAGGTCGTGACGTTTAAGGTCGTCGAACTGGTATCGACGTTCGATGGAACGAAAATATTATGTTACCGTGCAAAATGCTGAGGAAATGTTTCGTCAATGATTTATTCTCGGTTTTCTATTAGATTGTGCGATTAAATAAACAAAATACGAGTATTAAATGTCACACGTCCAGTGTGGATCATTCAAACCAATCAATGGTTTCTTAAACAAACTGATCGTTTCTTGTGTGGCAGAATAGATTGATTTTCACATATTTCAACATTTTCTTCATTGTCGTTTTTTTTTTTTTAACGAACGCATAACGAGTCGGAACTTTTGTTCTATCGATTTTTTTAGAAGATTGCGGAAGCTCGTTAAACGTCTGAAATAAATCTCTGAAATAGTAATAGCGATTCTTGTCTCGTCCCGGAATACAATGGTTGTAATTCAACGTTATCCTAAATCTCGCTTGTCGGATCTTAATTCCGTTAAACTTCTGTGGAACGAGCTAGATAGGTAACGTAAGGGCCGTGATTTTTCTACAAGAAAACAACAATAATGAAAACGCATGGATAAAATCATTGCAGAAGGTAAAACTGTTTTCGAGCTTTAATTAGCTTGGTGGAACGACCTTGAGTGACCTTGGGAAAACGATGTATGATCAAAAAAAAAAACTTGGAATTCACACAATTCGAAAATTTATATAATGGTAATGCTACCATAACGAATGCATTTTTGTATGTAATGGAATTATTTATTTCTCTGGTTTTTGCGTTCGCTGTTGCAACCAATAAAAATATTCTGCGACCTCATTCGCAGTATTTAAAATATTTCTGGCCCTACACGAAGCATCCATCTTCAAAGTTCCCGTGTCGAACATCTCCACCAATTATATACAAACGGTTTCAGTTATATTTACAGATCAAACGTGAAGTATTTACTGAACAAAATATACTGCTGCCTTCCGCGGAGTACTCAAGACCCGTTCGAAATCGTCCGGTCAGATTCGAGCCAATTTAAAATACACTCGACCCTATTCATAAATCACGTTATTAATTATCGAATAGAACACTGTATAATTGATCGATAGGAGCGACGAAACCGAAGATCCACGGAGTCCGCGGTGATCTCCGTATCAATTCTCGATCCCCACCAGGTGGAATTTCTCGTTTCACACGCGGTAAGCTTAACGACTCGATATAACAACTTCCAATGTGGATTATAAAAATATTAAATCTTTTATAATACGAACTAGTTAACCTATATGATATGTAAACTCACGGACCAATGTGATCCATGGGACGGGCCGTCCGTGCGATCCGCTCGATCTCGGGAGGATCCACGAGAGCTCCCGGAAACGATCGTTTCCTCGGACGTGCTCGTCTCTATTTTATTTTGGCCGGCGTTACTGTCACTTCGTGTCGACTGTGTGTCTCTGTGTGCGTGTATCCACACTCGTTCAAATCATGTTCAACCATCGAGGTGCACCAGCACATATGTAAAATGCTCTGCGTAGAAACCACACGAGCCATAACGAACGCGAATGAATACTGCTTATGTATACTCTTATGTATAACTATTATGTTAATAATAGTATATACTTATTATGTATAACATATTATGTATAACTGATTATGATACATTCATGCAGTTAATCAACTTTGTTATGAAAGAGAGTTGCCCTATTATATCAATTCGATCATGTTGCATAGATTGTACCAATTTCAACTATTTCTTGTTTATGTTTTTACAAATTCTTGTGCACCTAAAACAAATGTACTTTCATGTGTTAGTCAATTTTGTTATGAAAGAATTGCCTTATTATATCAATTCAATCATGTTGCATAGATTGTATGGATTTGAACTATTTCTTGCTGCTTTGTTTATTTTTTTAGAAATTCTTGTGTACCTAAAACAAATGTACTTTCATGTAATTGCCTGTCTGTTTCGAAGAGCCGTTGCTCCCCTACAAAGAAGTCCGCCAATTCGTCGGACGGTTTCTGGGCGTGCATTCGCACAAAGTGCAAGCAGACCTCGACGGTTGCATTTTGCAACGAGCTGTAGATGCGTGTGTGTGTGTGTGACCAGTGTTAGTGTAGATGTTGATGCAAGTCAGCCTTGCCTGTGTGTATGCAGGTCTGTACCATGGAACAAGACATGCGGTCTTGCGCGCAACCACGTGGAGGAGTGGGCAGCAGTATCGATGGATCATTCTGCTCTCTTACTGGAGATCGATCGACCTAAATACTCGGTCGTACAATGTGCTCGAATTCGTTCTCTCTACTCTCCTGTCTCTCTCTCTCTTTCTCTTCCCCTACGTGGATAACGAGCTCAGAGTCTTCTCTCCCACGATTCAGCTCCGATAACACGTCCTTCGATAGGATGCACGTGGCCGTGACTGATACAGAAGATCGTCCATCCGAATTCCACCCGTAAGTTCGATCCCCAAAACCGTACACTACACTGACAGATCATCCCGTCGCATCTACCCGCAGCCTTCGACTCGGATTCCGAGTTCGAGAAACGATATTTCTCAATGCCGACGATTTTTAGCACTGTCCAGACAAATGGTTCCGACTGGTCTCATCCTTGGAAAACGATGAATTTTCGCAGTCCAAGGAATTTCAGGTGGGAAATGTAACAATTGAAGATAGATGTCTTGTGAATCAGTGATTTTCAGAAGAGGTTAAAATTTTACTTTGACGAATTTTAGTTGGACAACCATCATTGTGCTACGGATCTTTATGCGTTTATAACAAAATTGAGTAGAATAATTAATTAGTTTATCGATCGTAATTTATCTTTCAGATATTATGAATTTTATTCTCGGCGCAAGGTTCGATCATTTTTCTACACAACAAATAGCTATATTGTATGAAAACTAAACGCTGGATTCTGGTATGAATCATTGTTATGAAGCTATTTGTTGTGTAGAAAAATGATCGGACCTTGCGCCGAGAAAAAAATTGAATAGATTACATTCAAAGACTGTTGGAAAATTGAAAAAATTCAAGATGTCAATGTACGATTTCTCCTGTATTAAAATCATTAAGGAAGAAGTTCCTATTTCTTGTAATCAATGCGGACCATTTTTATTTTACATAAAGATCCGCAATGTAACCATCATGAGTGCTGGAGTGTTTCTGATCTGTTTCTTAGCGAAGCAAGCTATAGTCACTGCTAGAACTTCATCTATAGCTTGTGTAATGCAGTTTGCCTGCCAAGCAGCAACCACGATATCACTTTTTCATCAGTGCTGTTTGTAACAAACCGATCGAGGCTTGCCAGTTGATGCGAACGTTTGTCAGCCTTTGTTTAGCTGCTGGGATCTGTCGTAGCCTCGGCAAATTTAATTCCCAGCGGCGATTTACGGCAAATATTAAGCCAGATCTCTAAACGGCGGAGGTAAGACTACACAATCGCTGTTACGTCGACTGTATTGTCATCCCCACCTCTGTTTGTCCTTGGGCTGTTGAGTAATTGGCTGCCGTTACTCGACGGAACCCAGCAGACCAGGTACCACTGTATTCCTAATACGATTCCAGTCTGACGGACGATCGATTCTCTGCCACGGTCCACTAACTTTCTGCTCCTCCGAGGATATCGATAGTCCTTCGAGAGAAGGGGAGAGAGAGAGAAAGAGAAAAGGCGTGTCCTCTCATCATTCCTACGAGCGTTGTGCGGTTTAAGCTAATTACTTGACTGCGGAAGGTGATTATTTGATCTGAATAGAAAATATGCAATTGGGACGAAGGAGATCGAGTTTTATGGCTTCCCATCAAGATGATCCAACAGCGAAGGAACTGACGTTATATTGACCTTTCTTGTTCGCTGAGAATCACTCTCCGAGGCACGAATCAACATTTTCCCAACGAAATCCTATCAATCTGTTCGAGTTCGATTAAAATCTTCACCTTCGTTTTCGTGTGTTTATGCAAAATTTTCTCGTAGATGAACCGTTTAACACATTCCGTGCCAAGCCGTTTCTGCTCGACTTATCATGAAAAATTTTCTTCGTTAATTATCAGGTCATTGAGCATAAAACTTGAGTAATGGCTTTGAAATTTGTGTTTTATTCGTCAAGTTTCATACTTGATGAACCGATACACGACAGAAAGCATAGAACAATTTCTTTCCATCTTCAACAGTTTCGACAAAATGAAAATAACATATGGATGTTCACAAATTGTCTTAATGTTTCTACTGTTTCAAATTAAAGACATTCTACAGTCTTAAACTTTTAAGTTCCCAAATATATTTTTCATGTTAAATAAATACGTGCACGACCACTGAATGGAAATTTTAGCGTGGCACGGAACGCGTTAACAATATTTATCCAAACGTCCCAGCTGAATGAAGAAATCAGCCGCGATCGAGAACGAAAAATCGCGTGGACTCACGGAAATGGAAACACGTATGCAGTCGCAACACATGCAGCCGGCTGTTGATTAAGGCGGACTGTTAATTTCTGGGTAATTATTATCGTTCAAGGACAAAATCTTTTTGCCGAGGCTGATCGATCGAGCCTGGAACGTCCACGGGGGATGCATCGAAAAAGCAATTCCGAGCAATTAGCACGCGAGGACGAACGGGACGCGGACGCGAGAGGGGCTCAGGATCGGCCGATAATAATGAAGAGAGTCCTGGCCGGGGCACATATCCATTAAATTGCATGCACTCGATTTAATGGCTTGACTCGTTGCCACGAGCTCGCCAGACGGCCTACTCGAGTTCGCGTGCTCGAACACCCTTCGCACCGGAGAATCCCACGGAATTGTTGCACTTTTAAGGAATCGAGCATCTCCGTTGTTCTTACCGACGCCAGAACTCGATCGATCAGTGTTCTCTTTTTTTTGCTTTCTCTAATCGTGTCTGGGAAGAAGCCTCTTTAACACGGGAACCGTGATTCTCTCGAAATCTCGTCGTCGATAAGAGGATAGTCGATAAAGAATTGTCTGGAGAATGTATGACACAATCGTGCGGTGGATTAGGAATAATAAATTACTTCTCTAGAAATCGTTCGATCTGTTCAATTATGCATCAACACGTTATTTTCACCGGCCGCAAACCAGGCCGGAATAATTGAACTTATTATACCGACAAAGTTTGACATTCGATCGCGGTTGCACGCGAAATATCAGTTTACCCTGCACTTTATTATCATTGAGCGTATGCTCCATCGAAAATATTGGAACTACCGGCTGATATTCAATCTGTTATAAAATTGTTCGTTCAACATCGATCATTCGTGCCTCGGAAAACATTGAACACCCTATTCTCCCCGATCGCAGCCTCTTTCAACTATATGAAATATTTTCGTTAATTTGCGATTCCCTGAAAATAACTATTCCGTGTAATAAAGACCCTGAATTCTGACCCTGATTCGAGCACATTGATGCGATCTGCCAATAAGATCGGCCACGATCATCGTTCTACGAGTCCCACATCGATCGTTACAGCTAACCAGTCAAATATAAAAAGTACTCATCCTGATCAGCCTTGATTCTCTCCACGACGAGGTTTCGTCGGATCGCTCTGTTCCCCAAGAATCTTCATTCAAAAATGAGCCAGCATGTTGGCAACTGTGCACTGCTAGGTGGCACAGTTGGCAACACTTTTCTTCAAGGAAAGTTCCTCTTCAACGAAGCGTGTTCGAATCTTTTTTTCAGCGACGTCTTCCAGGTGTATCCATCTCACTCGATACTCGAGAGCATCAAGATCCTCGTTCTTTTCGAAACAACCTTTACCCCCAGCGTGGACGATGTTCAACGGGGAGACACTTGTCGAGCAATCGCCTGGAATCATGATCTTCCAGGTTGTCTACAGCGACTGCAATCTTCTGGGAATCGTGTCGAGTAATCTTGTTGACGTCCTCAACTGCGACGCGCCTCGGGCCAGCCGAGTCGACGCCTGATCGATCATCCGATTTACCGAATCTCCGATGCGTCTGCTATAAACATGTCCAGGTGCTGGGAGTTTGGTAACGGCTTCGTGGAAGGTGTCAACCTTGGAGTTTCATATTTAAAATCCATAGTCTTCGGGAACAAAGTGTTCAGTCGAAACGATGATCTTCGTGATCGGCGAAACGGTGCTCCTCTTGTTCCAGGCTAGACGAGCCAGTTCTCCTCTACGACGGTTATTCTTCGGGCCAGCCGAGATCCTCGCCCACGAGCTCGTAGAATCGTTGGTTGTGTTCGTTGAAGAACCTCCTCAGCTTTGTGACGACCACTGGGCTGACCCTTGGATGCCGTCTACCTTTGCTCTCTTTTAAACATTTCTCCGAGGTCTCGTTCCGCAGGCAGTAGAAGCCCTTCGTGTGGTTGAAGTAGAAGTTGTGCCTGCCGATTCGCGGTTCCAAGCCCAGGAAGCTCTCGATCCTTCGTAGCTGGGGCACCGGGTCCTCGATCAGCTGGTCCCCGTTCACGATCAGGATTTGCTCCCTGGAGAACACCTCCAGCCATCGGTGCATATACGTGTGATACAGCGAGATCGCCACCGGCCTGTACGACTCGTTGATACTGCCATCCGGACGTATCACCAGCTCCTCGAAACTCCGACTCGCTAGCTGCTGTTGTTGCTGTTGTTGTAATTGTTGCTGCAACACGCTGCGAGGGGTGCCGTTCGTTATCGTCGACGCAGTTGCGGCGTGCGTTCGCAGCTGCGTGTAATCCGAGATCGCTCTGGTTACCGGCTCTCGGACTATCAACAGCAGCTTCACGCTGGCGTTCATCGCGCGAATTCGCTCCGGCACCTGGAACAGACAGAGATTCGTGATCGCGATCAGGAATCTTCATCCAAGATTAATCGAGTGAAAATACTGAAGTGACAAGAGGCTCAAGTGGCTCAAGTGACAAGACGTTCAACTCAAGTAGCTCAAGTGAAAATACACCCAGCTGAAGTAGCTGAAGTGGAAAGACATCCGGATAAAGTGAATAGACATTCAGCTCAAGTAGCTCAAGTGGAAAGACATCCAGATAAAGTGAAGATACATCAAGCTGAAGTAGCTGAAGTGGACAAACATCCAGATAAAGCGAAGAGACGTCCAGCTGAAGAGAAAAGCTATTCAGCTGAAGTAAGAAGACATCAAGTGTATTTAGTTGCTCACCTCTGGCGTGACGAAGTAGCTGGGACTCTTCTCGATGGTGATCTGTCCCCGGAACGAGTACGGCATCTTTCGACGGTACCATTCGAGTCCCTTGCCATAGTTGTCGTCTCGGTCAAAGAAGTGGACCTCGCCGGCCGCCTTTTGTATCTGCGGATGAAGGAAGAGCATCTCGAGGAGGGCCCTGGTGCCGCATTTTCTCACACCGATGATGATCGCCTGGGGCAGGTGCCGGCTGGTACGAGGGAAGTGCACTTTGCTGGAGAAGAGTAGGGGCGGTGTCGCTCGCACCTGCGACACCAGTTCGACGGTACGACCCTCGATGGCTGAAGCTGCGTGCAAGCTGTAGACCGCACTGTCGTAGAGTATGTGGAAGGTCAGAAATAAGGAGAGGAGGACGACCGTGAGGAACGCCGCGGCCATCTTCGGTCTGGATATACCGACCACCAGGATGCAGTCCGAAGCGTCGCCCTCGGCCGGCCTCATGGCGGAGCGGGACATCCACCTGTGCACAAATACATCGCACCTCTGTTAGAAATTTATTTTCTGAAAATTTTCAGGAAAAGGTGGAATATAATATTCGCAGAATTCACGTTCCTAGTTCTCGCACTACATCCTTTTACACTGAACAACTTGGCCGTTTTTTAGAGGCTTGTCACTCCGAACTGGAGGCAGATAGAGAAATGTAATTTGGTACACTTGTTAAATGCTATCATGTCTCAATATTGACAAAACATTAATCTTCCAACATTAGTAGGCTTCGAGATATAGGACCTCAAAAATCGCTAAATTAGTCACTGACTGACAGATCATCAAAACCTTCTGGGTACTTCCCATTCATCTACACGCTTGAAATTCGGCACATAGGTCCACCATAACAAACCATCGAATAATGATCAAAGTTTGAAATTTTAAACCTCAGAAAAAATGACTGTATCTCGAGAACGGTGCGTCTTGTTTTGTGTACAAATGTTTTTGTTGGGATCGATTCTGAGGAGTTACTACCACTAAAAATAAGAATCTATTTGATTCCACTTTCTTAAAATTCGCCTAGGAAAATTTAAAATTGCATGAACATCCGCAATCTGTTTACAAGTTTCGTTTTATACGTGATTTATAAATATCGTTTAAAATAAGAACCATCGTTTTATTTATGATATTGGAACATTCAGGTTGATGAAAATGTTCTCTCCCAAGAAAAAAGGAAATAAAGGAATTCACCTTTGAAGACCGTAAATTATCGTATTAAATCGGTATCAATGGTTTGCGCCGATCGCGTTTGCGAGCTAATAAATTTTCGTGGCAATTATACGTGTACAGAGAAGATGAATGCGAATGAAATTCGATGAAGTCGTAGCACGCGGCCTGCTCGCCGGCTGATCACATGCCAACGACCGTGTAACCCGTTCTTATCAGTATTCATGTAATGATCAGTAAGTACGACGGTCTTAATAATTCTTGTGGCGTGGAGCGCATAAATTATAGGCGGCGCGTGCAACTAATGTCGATATTGCGTGTTGCTGGTACGCGTGTCGCCGAATTTAAAGTAGCTCGACGGTCTTCGGGGTCCTTCGACGATTTTCGAACCGAATGATTTAGATAATTATCTTGAGATTTAACAAAACAAAAACCCAGTTAGTAATAAATTTTTGAGAATCGTCAAATCGACATATTTTATCCCTGCTACCCTTGTTAGCTACCACAATAAAATTTATTATTCAATAAATCCACCAATATGTTGGAAGGAGGGGACTCTTTGATCAAACCATAAATTTTGTAGGACAAATATTTTTTCGAATAATTTAGATAATTGTCTTGAGATTTAACAAAAAACAAACCCAGTTAGTAATAAATTTTTTAGAATCGTAAAATCGACATATTTTATCCCTGCTACCCTTTTAGCTACCACAATCGAGACTTTTTAAGAGAAAAAGATGAGCGTCTCATCAAAATGAAGCCACTCACGGAAAATTAGCTTGACAGTAATTAATTGTAAAAATTACGCTGGATTTTGGACTATGAGAGTATTGATTACCCAATAACATTTCGTCAATAACAAATACGTGTCCAATATTTGTCCAAGAAATAGTTTGTCGCATAAGATTTAGCCAGAATCATGTTTCCACGTAAGTTTACCACGGGAAACTGCAACGCCACCGGTCTCCAGAGTTTCCTGTAGGTTAAGCGTCTACCAGATTGTAATTGAAATGTGATAGAATAAGTGGAGTCGAGGAAACGAGACTGTTCACCGACGGAGCATTGTTCTCGAGTTGCGTAACTGCCGGAGCTCATTACGTTCTTGGTTCGATCGAGCCACGTTTGTTGAGGATTTAGAAGCCGCGCCGATGGCCGGACAAAGCACATCGTTTCCGTGAAACAGTGGATGTTAATGAAATTACGGTTCACGCGGAAATGCTCCCGGAAATATATGTAATACGATTTATTTGTGGACCGTCACGGACTTGCCAGATGAATACATCCCCTAACCTTCTCTCTGTACAAGGGATGCAAATGTATCCCAGGTTGTGACGGAAAGTTTCCGATAATTTTCTACGACCCATGTTTCTGATATGTTTCACATTTTTTTTTACAAATATAGACACAATTTTGTTCTTTCATTCTGCTCGAAGAATATATGGGATCCAATTAAACCACATCTGTCCTTCGTATCGATTTCACTCAGTTTTCCTGAAATAAGTGAAACTTGGTGACTGTCATATTTTTAATGCGAAACATATAACCACGGAAACCTGAGATGTAAATGTTAACATCAATTTGAATGGAAAAAAGTAAGTAACTGTTTGACTTGTTATTTGACACCGAGGGACAGATTCAGTTTGTAAAATAAGGGACGGTTGAGTGGTTGAAAAGATAGGTTCGCTGAATTCTTTGAAAATGATTCGATCGAGAAGATAATTGTTTTATCTGGGAATTTGTGCAGTATTTATTGTTGGACATTTTTAATGCGAAACATGTAACCGCGGAAACTTGAGATGTAAATGTTAACATCAATTTGAATGGAAAAAAGTAAGTAACTGTTTGACTTGTTGTTTGACACCGAGGGACAGATTCAGTTTGTAAAATGAGGGACGGTTGAGGGGTTGAAAAGATAGGTTCGTTGAATTCTTTGAAAATGATTCGATCGAGAAGATAATTGTTCTCTCTGGGAATTTGTGCAGTACTTATTGTTGCACAATATCCTTCGGTTTATATGGAAATAATTTGGTGCTTCGTATGTTGATTGCCGGCGTTAAATATGGCGACTGTGGTCTGAATGGCACCTCCGGCAGCCATTAATATCGCGGCGAAGTAAAATTTATAAATATAAAACTAAGCAGAGTTGATAGTTGAAAATCTTTCAGCGACAGAAATTATTTAATCCAGGGGACGATTGATCGAGAAGGAATTGAATGCAATAGTTATGTTCGTACGTAATTTAGTCTGTATGAAATAATTCAGTGTTTCGTACCGTCTCTACTATGGCGGTCGCCGGCGTTAAATATGGCGACTGTGGTGTTAGCGGTACTCTGGCAGCTATTAATACGCGGTGACGCTAAATTTATAAATTTAAAATGAACAAAGTCAACAACTGAAACGTCTCTACCAGATGTACATTATTTGATCCAGGAAACAGTGACATTCTGTCAGAAGTTGCATCTGATATTAATGTTTATACGTCGTTTTATAAATATCGACGCCCAGGAAAAATTGACTTCTTTACCTGAAAAACTGCTTCGAATAGAAATAAAATAAAAATATTACTCGTCCAGAAATGTTTCACATGACAGGTCTACGTGAATACACGTATAAATGAAATTCTTCTCGATCGAAAAAGTAATATAAAATAAATTTGTGTTGTATTTTTTTTTAAAATGAAAGTAGACTTCCTTGGTTTGAAAATCTTCTCTATCGAAAATGTAATATAAAATAAATTTGTGTTGTATTTTTTTTTTAAATAAAAGTAGACTTCTTTGGTTTGAAAATCTTCTCTATCAAAAATGTAATATAAAATAAATTTGTGTTGTATTTTTTTTTAAATGAAAGTAGATTTCTTTGGTTTGAAAATCTTCTCTATCGAAAATGTAATATAAAATAAATTTGTGTTGTATTTATTTTTTAAATGAAAGTAGACTTCCTTAATAAATATCATGAGATTTTCTAATAAAAAAAATAAATTTGTGATTTCGGCGCACGGTTCGATCATTAGTAACAACAACTAGTTTGCAAATTAATTTAACTCAACGTTTCAATCCCTGTATGGATTTTCTTCGAGAGAGACATTTTTGCGTTTGAAAGTTAATACGTTCTTGAATATACGTATAGTGTGTAAGGTAGTTCGAACTTGGGATACAACGAGGAACTTAGTTAGTTTATGTTTATTTCACGGACAGTATTTAATTACAACCTTCAGCAGAAGTTAAGGGAACATTGCAAAACTGAAGACACATTAAATCCCCTTATGAGCGTCATCGTAATTAGGATTTATCTCGACGGCACCGGCAAGATCAAAAGATTACCCCTCGGTCACATACAAAAGTTCTACAAACTTTCGGAAAACTTTCCTATATAATTGGCAAAACTGCGGAAAATTCGAGACTAAAAATCGAGCAGTGTTCTAACGGGAGTGTTTACGTGTGAACTCATTTATGCTCGGATAATAAATAACACGCGAGCTGTTATCTCCGTCTCTCGTATCTCCATACAAATATTTCCGTACTGTCTCTGATAACTATGCGTCGGAAAGAATACAAATTGTTCGAGCGTTTCCAATTCTTTCCTTCGCGTGAAAATTGCATGCATATTCTTGAGAAAACCATGTATAGATATACTGAACTATATTCCTTTCTTGATACAACATTTTCATTCCCAATAACCATGGAAATAAATCTTTGAATGTCATTGGCGCGCTGGTACGATCATTCGTAACATTAATTAAGCTATTTTGAAAAATTACATAGAAAATTTTCGACGTTTCAATCTCGATTTAGATCATTTTCAAGAAAATTCTTTTATTGTAATTGCGTCTGTAAGAATTTGTTTTTTAATTAGTACATGGTTGTCTGACCAAATGCAGAAAAAAGGAAACACTATCTCAAAAACATAAAAAGTAGAAAAAGAAAAAAGAATAAAATAAACTTTGGGTGAATACTCACTTGCTTAATACAAAATGGTTATTAAATTAAATTCTTTACAGTTTGTGGAACTCATGTTGGTTCCATGCCGGTACCAGTGCACCAATTGTCAATCGAAATGTAGGAAAACCGTGACCATGGAAGTCTTCATCCATAAAAACAATTTGTTATTCGTGTGAAATTTTCAAACTTTCATTTAGTAATATCATTCGAACAAATCTGAAAGACTGCGAACCTTTACGCGAACTTCCATTTCCAAAGACTACGAAAGGAAAAATATTTTTCTCCAACTGGAAGACTCTCCAGCGATAAAGATAAAATAAATATGTACCGTTAATGCTCGTTAATACACAGATGTTCTATAATTAAATAATGATCTTACCCCGTAAAGAAACACGAAGCAACCAGATTAAACAATTGCTAATTTCCTCCACTATTTTCGTCCACTATTTTTATTTGAACATGAACGGTGAAAGGTGCTCGCGCGTCAAGGATATTCAGGGTCGAACCGTCTAACGTAATTAACCGATCGATTTCGTGTGGATAGAAATCTGCGCAATGATTAACGAACCGGGGGAATTAACAGTGGCGGCCGTTTGCGCAAACCGCATCTCCAGCACAGACGAGTTTTATCGATACTCTGCCAGTAACAATAAATCAACTGGGAAGCCCGCATTCACTCTCGCGGAACCCGGCACGGAACGGCGCGCCGGATCTTACGGGAAGAGGAAAATCTACAGATAAGAGTAATCACGCCGAAACGCTGACATCAGACAGCTGATATACACGAGCGCCTAGTAAATGATATTAATTAATCATTTTCCTATGCAATTAGCAACAAGGACTAATCCGACGCGTCGCCTCCTCGAACTGCTGGAAATCACAGTTTTTAATCGAACCGTGCAAACGAACCCCGTACGAGTAAGCCAGAGATGGGCAAAAATATTTTTAAATAAAAATTTCGAACAACTACTTTATTCGAAATTTTTATTTAAATCAGATTTTCGCCCCAACTCTGGAACAAGGAAATATATCGTTTTCAGGTTTTCATCGGATTATTTTCATATCAGAGTTTTACCTCTTCATCCCCGGAAAATGTCGTAGAAGGGAAAAGATATATTTTGCATTTTTTCTACGGCTACTTTTATTTGAATGCTTCAATATTGATTAGCAGACTGCGGATTTTATGCGTTTACGATGAAAACGGGTAATTAAATAACGATAAAAGGATATTTGAAGAATTTAAACATACTACTATAGTATTTTCGACCTTTCAAACATATTCGGCGAGAACTTAAATAGTAATTTCCTCCCAGCTCGTTGCGATTCAGTTAAAAAGTTTTTATTTTGCATAAAGATCGATTATTGCAAACGAATCAAATTTTACTTGAACGAAAAAGAAATGCGCTACATTCGTATTTGTTAGACTTTGATTAAAATTTTTGCTACGAGTCTGATTAGTTCGGAAAGGGGTTAAATCTGCGATGAAAATTTTCGTTGTAAATACAATATAAAAAAATATTGCTAGACATACTTGTAACTAGAAATGAAATTGTGTAGAACATGGATAGTTTGTGGCCTTCTACGGTCATGTTTTATTTAGAAAAGTTTGGGTTAAATCTGCAATGATATTTCGTCGTAAATACAATGTTTATGTATCGAATCTAAAAATGCGTAAAATCAGTAATAAAAAAATATTGCTAGACATATTTGTAACTAGAAATGAAATAGTGTAGAACATGGATAGTTTGTGGCCTTTTCTACGGTCATGTTTTATTTAGAAAAGTTTAGATTAAATCTGCAATGAAATTTAGTCGTAAATACAATGTTTATGTATCAAATCTAAAAATGCGTAAAATCAGTAATAAAAAAATATTGCTAGACATATTTGTAACTAGAAATGAAATTGTGTAGAACATGGATAGTTTGTGGCCTTCTACGTTCATGTTTTATTTAGAAAAATTGGGTTAAATCTGCGATGAATTTTTCGTCGTAAATACAATGTTTATGTATCGAATCTAAAAATGCGTAAAATCAGTAATAAAAAAATATTGCTAGACATATTTGTAACCAGAAATGAAATTGTGTAGAACATGGATAGTTTGTGGCCTTCTACGGTCATGTTTTATTTAGAAAAGTTTAGATTAAATCTGCAATGAAATTTTGTCGTAAATACAATGTTTATGTATCGAATCTAAAAATGCGTAAAGTCAGTAATAAAAAAATATTGCTAGACATATTTGTAACTAGAAATGAAATAGTGTAGAACATGGATAGTTTGTGGCCTTCTACGGTCATGTTTTCTCTCGCTTCAACGCTTGACAACGCGTGCAAAATCGTCGGATTATTTAGAAAAGTTTGCGACAGACGGTTCGACATCGCTAAGGGAATCGCTCGGACACCTATGACAAACTGAGCTCTCTCACATACGTGATCGCGAAACTTATCCGAGCACATTTTCCCAGGGATATAGGGTCGCGCGATGTTGCAGCTCGGGAAACATTGGTTCCGCTGGTTCCGCTTAAATCGATAAATCAGCCGGGTTGCACGTTGTTTCTGCCTCGGGCAACCAAGAACAAACCGCGATGTACACTGCGCCGGGCTGGTTAGTGTGTGCATCGTATCGGCCGAGGATAATCGTGTGAAAAACAATCGACTTCGATAATTCCCCTGGTAATGTATCAGGATGCTGCGCGTGGCATCGCTTCTTTCGCGAAGCCCCGATATCTTTCGTGTTTCGCACACTGGGTGCACTCGAAATAAGAAGTAACAAACAACGCGTGCATGGAATCTGTTCGTAAAATTCTAAGAAGACAGTTTCCCGAAAAAATTGCAGAAGTGAGAACGGTAATACGATAAATAATTAGATAAAATAGTTGGATAAATTAAAAATAATACCGGAGTATTTAATAAGAAATTTCTATGGTGAATGTTTCCTTAAAAAAAAATGAAGAAGCGAGAACGGTAATACGCTCAATAATTAGATAGCATAGTTGGATAAATTAAAAATAATACCGGAGTATTTAATAAGAAAGTTCTATGGTGAAAGTTTCCTTTAAAAAATTGCAGAAACGAAGATGGTAATACGGTAATCACGTAAACAATGGTTAAATAATAATGGTCAAGTTCCGTAACACTAAAGGATTTACTAAAACAATTTCTATGGAGACGGATCTTTATGCAAAGTAAAAAATGTTTGCATTGATTGCAATGGCACAGAAGCCAAATAAAAATTGTATTCCTCTTTTAATTATCCTATCAAGCTGAAACTAATAAATTAACGTTCTTAAATATTTTTAATATGTCCACTGCATTAAATTGCACGTACTCAGTTTTTCCATAAATGCATGAAATCCGCAGTTCATTAATAAGAGAATCACGCAAACAATGTTGGTTAAATGCCGAGGATAATCGTGTGAAAAACAATCGACTTCGATAATTCCCAATCGCTTATTTTCTGATATGTTTCTCATTTTGTACACTGGGTGCACTCGAAATAACAGACCACGATACGTGGACGAAACTATTCGAAAAATTGTATGGGACAGTTCCGTTAAAAAAATTGGAGAAGCGAGTACGGTAATACGAGAATCTGGCAAATAATGTTGATTAAATAGTAATGGTCAGGTTCTGTAACACTGGAGAATTTAATAAGAAACTTTTGCCGTACGCTAGGAAACTTTCGTATAACGAAAATAATTGTGTCAGCATTATCCCACTAATGGAATCGGCGCCGCGTTCTTCGAATTTTTCTAGAAACTACTTATTCAAGAAAGTTTCGAGCAATAAAGTATACCGGGGGAAGTTTCAAGCAATACGGTTCTCGAGCCGAGTAATACTTGGAAACGTATAAAGAATAATCCCGGCGTGCGAAGTCAACATTAACGCGGGGTTCGCGAATGTTAACGGCCGAGACGAGGAAGCTGGAAAAGAAGAGGTTATCGGAAGCCAGGCTTCTAAACGGAGTAGCTTTACAATTTACAGAGAAAAGATGCTCGAAATACAGCTACGGGAGTATCTCGTTGCAGGTCGGATACCGTACAACTATATATAATCCAAATAAAACAATTCAGTATTTCGCGCAGGGACTGTCGTGGCCGACGCGTTAAAAATGGCGGCTATTAGTGCACGTCGACGTTAAACGCATAAAAACAAAGACAAACGGGCATGAAAATAAGGTAATTCGTAACTGTGATCTTCTAAAAATTCTAAATCATCAAGTCCTGCACTTGTTGGCTGCGAAATACTTTTCATAATTATACGTAGATGCAAACAAGAGGCGGTGAAGAATAGATTAAATGGCAGGAGTTTAAAAGTGAAATGTTCAAAGATTAAAGGAATGATTAAAATTGAATATGTTTCATAATTATACGTAGATACACACAAGAAGCGGTGAAGAAGAAATTAAATGGCAAGAGTTTAAAAGTGAAATGTTAAAAGATTAAAGGAATGATTAAAATTGACCTTTATTAACCGACTTCGAAAAAGAATGAGGTTATGTTTCCATTCTAGTGTTCTACAAATTCCACTGATAAGAAATCTTTAAAATAAATAAAAAGAATATAGACGGTTTAGCTGTGCATGATTGAGCAGCGTCATGATAAATTCAGCGAGAGCCTGTCGTTATCAATTCCCCGAAATCCAAATGGGAGGGAGCACTATCCTAATTCGAGTCCCGAAAAATCCGGACTTAGCAATCGTTGCTGGAAGGTGGAAAGGATGTTATTGGCCAACTGGAAGGCAATTCGGGGGAAACAAGCGGCCGTCGAAAAACCGCAGGACCGTTCTACTCTTTGGTTTCGATCGGTTGATTCTGGCGACCGGCGCGGCGTCGTGGGAAAGAGAGACCGAGAGAAGGAGAGAGGGTCGGTCGGCTTTCGGCGGAACGCCAAATATTTATCTCGCATCGACGGGACCTCTCTTTGAAAGCCCAACGACCGTATTATTGCGACAAATCGCAGTTCCGAGGGTTAACTTTCGTGCGAACGACCGATTGTTCAGTGACGGACGGCATTGTCTGTCACCGAATTCCTGCTAATCTATTTGCACCAGCCCGAAAGCGAGGACACGTGGTTTCGCAAACGCGAAAACTGCTCCGGTATTTTTATTTCGTAGCGTTTTTCAAGTAACGTTCTGTTTTTCAATGAAACTGGAATCGAGGACAACAAAATAACCGTGCAGTGAAAAGAATTTTGCTATAGATGACGCAACGTATTTTTTTTTTATAACGTTCTATTAATTTCTGGGAGACGCGTAAGCGTTGCAGATTATTGTTTGAAAAATGGCTGAATATTAGATTAACCGCAGTATGGCAAGAGTCCGAGGAAACTATTAACAAAAAAAAAAAATATGACGAAGAGAAAAGATACCAAACGGGATAGACCAATAAAACTTTCAGGTTGTCAAATTCTGTTTTCGTTTCTTGTTATAGTTTCGTTTAAAAACAAACCTTGCCGGAACACGCGGTTCATACGTAAATATTTGCATCCTCACTGTATGAAAATACAAAAAAAATTGTCACTGGGTGAATAGAACGATTGTTTCCATTTCGTGACGATTTTTAATATGACTTTTTAATAATAGAGATTTTTTTCTATTTTCACGTTTGTTTGTGCAGTACACGACTAGGCTAATTCTAGTAACATTTAAATGTTTCTTATACTTTCTAGTTACTTTATCGTCCAGGTTTAGTGTTCCACGATTTGTTTTTACGAAACGATCCTAGTAGCACAAAATATTGTGTACACATTCGTATAATATTAAAAAGAGATTCAATCTCTTCTTAATATTTAAATATACATAAAATATTTATTTTATATTAAATAACAAATATTTCTTTTTCTGAATATTTAGCTTATATTTTTTAAACATTCAATTTATATTTCTTGTACATGTATACAATATTCAGATCCAATATTTTTCTCATATGAAAAAACGTGGCTTAAAAAATATTTCTCCTATATTTGAAAAAAATATTTATCTAATATTTTTGTGCTACTAGGGGATAAGCCACTTTGCAACGTTGCAGCAAGGATCGAAACAAACGTCTCGAGAAAATCATTTTAATTTTTCAGGTTCCCGGGGTTCAGTTTTCTTCCTGGCGTTACACTTTGCTTAACCCGGTCAATCTCCTTTCGACGACTGGAACACCGAAGGAAAAAAAAAGTCGTCCCACCAAAGGGTAACAAGGGAACTTTGTCAAAGTATCCAGGTAATTAGCTAATTAAAGTTCTCGGAGCAATCTCCGTGACGAGAAGATCGTCGCTTTCCGCGGATTCTAATTGAACCAGTTCGCGAGATAAGGTCTTTAATTTTAACGTAACGGACATGGCGAGAAGTCACGAACCGGTCGCCGCGACCGGATGCAATTAGTGGCTCGGAACGCCGCGCCGCGTGGCCGGCCCTGTCCCAAAAACTATACTTATCATAACTGCGGCAATTTGCCCCGCGAATTACATCGGGAATTGACGGTGTAACTGAAAACCTGGCGTGCGGTATGTGTTTGTCCGGCCTTCCTAGAGACCAAGATTATTTTTCAACGGGCCTGGGAATTTTTCCGCCGCTCGGCTCGCCCGCCGACAGAGATCGCAAATTTCATGTAATTAGACCACGCTCGCCGAGTATTTACGGCAGTTACAACGAAATAGAACCGAATAAAAATTTCGACGAAAATTAGCCAAATTACGTAACCCAGGAAAGCCGGAAATTAAATGTTCTGAATGTTAACTTCTCGACGACGTTCCATCATTTCTCTAGTCATTTTTCGACGCGTTTTCACTTTTATAACAGCTCGTGATTAAATCAAGAAATTTAATCATTTCTGTGGGAGAAGTATCTTCATAATTTCAATGAAAAACGTATTTTTCATTTTCAGAAGGAAGAACTCTTAATACGATTTCCAACGATTCTGCTGTACCAAGAGGAAGCTTGAAAATCACATTTTATAAATAATTCCAAGCAAGACTATTCAATTTGGTTATTGCGAGATTGAAATCGCTATTGCTGTTGAAGGAGCTATTAAAAAAATCATGTAAAACTTTGTAAAAATTCGGAAATAATCACCGGTAGAAAATGTGTTAATGTTTCAGAAAGTAAAGATTTTCGGGAACAATTCCTATAAGCTTTATCGATAACTAAATTATCGATAAATAACTAAATTATAGATAACTTTAAATATTGAATTTATATTTTTAAAATATTGGATTCACATTTACTTTATATTTTGTTAAATATCTAGTTTATATTCTCTGAATATTTAGCTTGTATTTTTTAAACATTCAATTTATATTTCTTGTACATGTATACAATATTCAGATCCAATATTTTTCTCGTATGAAAAAATGTGACTTAAAATATATTTTTCCAATATTTATAAAAAAAATATTTTTCCAATATTTTTGTGCTACTAGGGTACACCCCATAGAAACACGAGGATGATACTCACAATACATCTATGGGGGACTGGGGAGACCACTCTCGACGAGGCCGTGCCTTGTTGGGCATTTGCGCTGGTTTGATTGTTCACATCCTTGAGATATCTGGAAAACAATACATACAGAAATGTTAGACAAACGTTTCTTCCATGTTTCGATATTTTAATACATGTATTTTATTCGAGCACGTGAATTTTTTATCTCGGAGCTAGTTCCAATGTTAAAAACGCGTTTACTCGTGCAAATTGCCGTGCACCCTTATTTCCATACGGATCATAGGAAAATATCTTTTAAATCGATATGCAAGAGACGGTAAAGCTAGCGTGTAACCTACTTTTTCCAAAATATTTATCTTATTGATTTTGTGGAAACATTTTCTTTTTATCCTCACTGCTTTTACGTGTACGCGCACGGTTTTATTTTCTTCAAAATGCTTGGCTGGAGACTGAAGCCAGGAAACGGTTTTTTATTATTCACGAGATTATATTCCTTTCTAACGAATATTTAAAATACACAATTACAGCAGCTGCGAATAATGCAATTTTACTCCTTGCTATGTAAACATCGCTTCGATTTTAATAAATCGTCAACTTTTATTCGCTCGTGAAAGAATTGGCTAGTTGAAATGTAGAACAGTCAAATTTTTAACTAGTCTAAGAATATTTTTACGTTGTTTTCAATGTATCAAAATGATTACAGGGAGGAAATTCATTTTTATTCAATCCAGGACATTTTCTATAAAGATCCGCGATCAATTAAGTAACCCCTTGCAGTATTTCGACGAGCCAGATTCGGGATAAAGCTGTGAACAAAGTTTAACATATGTGAATATTCACTTTCGTCGATGTTAATTCTTTCTTTTCAGCTGTAATAAAATTTGATTCGTTTGCAAACAATATTTAAGCATTCAAATAAATGTAGCCATGCAAGGGATATGAATTTTCATATCTCTTTTACATTTTTCCGGATAAAGACGTTTTAATCACTGTAACCGTGAAGAAAATGTTACAGCAAGGGGTTAACGAACATAAAAAACTGGCGAGCCTGAATCCGAGACGCGATAAAGTTGTGAACAAAGTGTAACATATGTGAATATTCACTTTTGTCGATGTTAATTCTTTCTTTTCAACTGTAATAAAATTTGATTCATTTGCAAACAAT
>CM052338.1:17691795-17718126 GCA_028455595.1 Lasioglossum vierecki | reverse complement strand
ATATATGGTACATGGTTAAGAACTTTTTAATGGAACTTTCGATAGCAACAGCAATTTTCGTTGTGGACTAACAAGCCACCCTTAACAACGTCATCCAACGTTTCACTGAATTTTCATTTAAGATTGCAATGTAAAAGAAAATGTCTATGCTTTCTTTTTGTACAGCACAATATCATTGAAAATTCTATTAACAGACTTCCGGTAGGTAAAGTGTTAATTTCATAGTTCCACTATATGATAATGATTTTATGATGACGCTGTTTGTAACATTCGCGAATTAACGAATTAGAGAACCGGAAGCTTTTTCCTAATTAATCCGACTACCGTAACAACGCTTGGGTTCCGTTGTTTGTTGAGAAAAAGTTCGAGTGAAAATTGGTCTCGCGTGCGAGAATGGTTTAACAAATTAGGGGAAGGGGGTTGTTTGCGGTTCGGCAAGCTTAACCTTCGAGGAGGGGTGGCGAACAAAAGGGTGCAGAGGTTGGCTTCGCCCGCGGAGACAATGCCAACGCGGAGGAGGGGGTGTGGAATAGTTTCGAAACAAACGCGAAGAATTTCGCCGCGTTCTTCCGCAGTGATACGTGCATCGGAAGAGAAAGTTTGACGAGCATTGTTTGCCCCCGTTATCGATCATCGGCTGCCGTTGTTTGCAAACCGGCGCCGACACGACGATCGCTTACCGGCGCCTTCTCTGTCCCGGATTTTGCCTTCCGGTTGTCCGTTTTCGGCCCTCGCACATCCATTTTCCAAAAAAAAAAACACAAAAAAACAAACGAATCCTATCCCTGTGCCTTATAATCGATCAACCCCTCGCGCATCCATCTCCCATCGGAAAATCGACCGTATCCACGTTTAAATTCCAGTTTATCGATAACGAACGACTCTTTTCTTTCCGGGCCGACCGACGCCGCCATGAATCAGTCCCACGCTAAATCTTTGCAGTGCATTGTGGTCGAGATCGAACAGCACAGTACAATTCTACAATCTTTGTAGATCGTTTCGGTTACCCTACTCTTTTTACACGGCTTTCCCGAAGAACTATGTAGAAAAATAATGAAACCATGATACAACCGATGTAACAAGTATTTCAACACAAAACTAATTCTCGCGAAATTGACAATATTTAACCTGTTCCAACCCCCTTCAATGCATGATCTTTTATTCAAGGGAAAAATGTTAAAAACAATTAAGACAACATTTTCAGAAAAATAATCATGATACAATGGATCCAAAAAGTATTTGAATAGATATGATAACGTAAATAAAATATAAAAAAGTAAGTACAACAAATGAAAACTTGTTGTTCAAATAGAACCACTAATAACGGAGTTATTGAGGATTACAAAATAAAAGGAATTGACGAAAAGAGGATGTTCTCACTTTATTACCTCATGGGCCAATGGTTAACAACCAACTAACTCGCGTCTCGAACGCCTCGACCGCTACTCGCTCGCCTCGACCGCTACTCGCTCACACGTACACAGACGCACACACAAGTCTCCTCGGAGGCACCTGCAGTAGGAACAAATGTAAACAAAATGTTCTCGCCCAGTTCCTCGACTTCGGGGAAATAAAAAAAAACAAAAACACGCGCTCGTCGTACGATTTCTTAAGAGCTACGCAATTTAACACTTGTTTTGTTTCTTTTTTTCTGCGATTCTCTCCAAAACTTTAAAAGACTTTGTTTTAGTCTTTTCGGTGCTCTACATGCTTTTGAAGTTTTGCCATTTAAATTCGGGATAGCCTGTATATTATTTTAATTTACACAACCAATTACAAATCGGCTGTCTAATGATAACTTGTGAATAGAAAGGTTGTAGAACATGCGCGAAGATGTCGACTCGTATGAAGCACGAGCGAGAGAAAATATTTTAAAGGAATCGAAGGGGGATGAAGGTGTCGAACCGGTTGTATCGTTGCGCTTATCTTGTCCCGGCGCGCCGCTCCGTTCGAAACTGTCGTTCGTCCCTCGTGTCTCGAAATCCGATTAATTCCGTTGACGCGAGAACGACAACGTGCATTGTTCGTTCGTTATCTATTCATCGTGGGTGCATCGCGTTGCACGCCGTAAAATCGCCGGAATTTAAAAAAAAGCACCGAGGGTGGGCTAGGAGAAAACGAGGAACGACGGAATTTAGGTCGAAGTAGCGAGCGAAGATGCTGAAACAATGGAAACGGGAATAAATCGCGAGCGACACCTAGCGACGGCTCACACCTGTCTCGCCGCTTAAATTCTTTAGCCGTGAAATTTTTTTCATTTAAATGGAGAAACATCCCTCCTTTGAGACGACGCTTCTGTTTATACCGAATGTTATTAACACCTTCGACGAGGAATTTTTTAAACCCATTGCTGTGATTTCATTCGAGTTTCTCCGACAGGTTTGCGCATGGATGGGTAATAAAATGATATATATTTAGTTCTGAATAAATTTGTACGCGATTCAGTGAGAATGTAATCTAGTCGGCGAGCCAAACAAAATTGTCAATCATTCTCATATTTTTAGTAGAATGTACAAAATGTTATTATTGATTTTATTCTTAAATATTTTCTTATGTCGGGTTACTTTTTGAGGGTGATCATTTTTTTATCATTTTCCCCGACAACGATTTTGACTGACACGAATTTGACCGACAACCATTTTGACCGACAACGAATTCAACCGACACGAATTTCACCGCCAACGCATTTAACCGACAACGATTTTGACTGATACGATTTTGACCGACACGAATTTCACCGACAACGATTTTAGATTCGTTGCCGGTCAAATTGGTTGTTGATCAAATTCGTTGTCGATCAAATCCGCTGTCAGTTAAAGGCGATGTCAGTTAAATTGGTTGTCGGTAAAAACTGGAGTCGGTGAAAACTATGTCGGGGAAATCTGTGCCGATAATTTCCATGGGACCCATTCGGAACACGTCATTTTTTCAGAAAATGCTTTCGCATATTCTTATTTCACGATAAATTGTCCAAGTACAGTTACTCTGGATGATGATCTTTTTCTTTTGGAACGTGTGAAAAAAGGAGTTACATAAGAAACCGTCTCGAGAGGAGTAGTGTAGCACGTCGTCCAGAATTCGCGACGCTATGGGAGTACAGGGTTCGGCCGATATTCGACGTAGAAAAGTTCGAATCGGGAGGAGAGCATGCCCGACGGAGATTATATTCAGTTAGGGGTTCGGCGAAAGTTTCGGGACATCTGTAAAATTATCGCGGGCCGCTGTCGAGAAGATCTTGTTGGTCTCTCGAGTCTGGGCGGAAGTGGCGGGCCGTCGATCAAGGACGAAAGTTTCCGTGGCCGTCACGGATGCGAAAAAGTTCCTCCCCGAGTTTCGCGTGTTCCGGCCGCATCGTAGCCGCGTTTCCAGCACAACGGAAACCAGCGGCCAACGATCGCCGATCGCCAGATAACGTTTCCAGTTTAGAGTTTGAATAACGTTCCTGGAAGAGCTGTTCTTAAATCAGGCGAAATAAGAATAGCCCCAGAGAGACCTGTCGTTTACTCTGAAGAAATTCACCCTCTCACCCTTCCCGTGACCCGAATCTCTGTTCCCCGATCCGATCACAGAATTAATTAACCCGTAACGAACCTAGCGGTATCCGATAGACGCGTCCTCAGATTGATTTGCGCGCAGAATCAAAAATTCTTGATAATTCTACAAGGTTAAGAAATCCAGCAAGGATTCGTAATACAGGAATATGAAAACTCGATATAAAGAATTTATTCAGAAAATGCGTAGAAACGTGGGTAGAAAACGTGTTCAAAGTCTACCCTCGACAAGACCGTTTTTTTTTATTAATGGTCGAAGAGTCCCTAGTAGCACAAAATATTATATACACATTCATATAATATTAAAAAGAGATTCAATCTCTTCTTAATATTTAAATATACATACAATATTTATTTTATATCAAGTAACAAATATTTCTTTTTAAATATGCAGGAAATATCTATTTCATACCACAAGAAAAATATTTTTTTCTAAATACAAAATGAATATTTAATATTAGAAATAGAATATTTTTTCCTAATGTACAGATAATATTTATTTCATATTATGAAAAAAATATTTTTTTCTTATTATAAAATAAATCTTTATGTAATATCAGAAATTATATAATATAATATTAATTTTGTTAGGGATTTTTGTTAGATTAATCCTAAATACCTAATCTAAACAAAAATATTAGATAGGTGGTTTGTTCAATTAATTTTCTGTCATCGATAATCGTATCTCGGGTATTCCAACCTTACCCGAAACTTATTTCATAATTATCCCGTCCGAGAAATTCTCGCAGAATTATTCTGCAAGAATTTTGAACAAGTGTTTGCAACAATTGTGGCGAAGGAACTCGTGTAAACGTGACCAGCTACATACTGCTCGACCACAATTCGAAATTCACCATATCCGCCGCGGAAATAGTATAACTGCGGCATAATAGCCGGGGAGAGCGTCGCGGAGAGGATATTAATAATGTGTTTGTGTTTTACCAACAACAGTTACAGAGGCTTAAATTAGTGATTAGAAACAATTTATTATTCAACGCATGCCATTCGTATTTTCACGGGGCACGGCACGCGCGTGCAATTAGTAACACGGTAATTGAAAGTACCGATTAACTATTCATAGTTTGCATCAAATATGTAACATTTACGCCGCGCGTATATGTTTAATCAAGATGCCAATTAGTTCTGCATATTAGTAGCTGTGCAATGACTATCCCTAGTTATCATGAACACACATAGAAAAAAAAAGTAAAGGCACATATAGATCGAATTGAGTAACCTCCTTCTTTTTTCGAAATCGATTAAAAAACATACGTATCCCGAATTAAAATGAAATAAGGTTTCAAAGTTCAGATTGAACATACTACAGTGGAGATAATTCAGATTCTGCATAAATAAATATTTACATATCTGCATAAATGGACATCTACATTTATAACTTAAACTGAAAAATTTAGAACCGGTCATTCGATTATGGTACGTTCAGAGTCGAAGAGCAAGAAAACGAGTATTTTCGCTCAACAGTTTCCAAAACAGGAACGGCACAGCTATTTCTATATCCCGATGAATAACAATTTTGTACTTCCGTCAGAGTTTGCTCAGCTGACGGTACGCACGAAGAAATTCGAGGGATAAAAACAAAACCACTCTCGGAATACTTTTGCAATTTTGCGAACATGCATTTTCATCATTCGAATTACCTCGCACGAATACAATTTCGATATGCACCAAGTTCCGCGTCCTACATGAGCCGCGACGAAATAATTCATCATTGTTTTTCCAAGGAATTTCGAATCACGATCTCGCTATCGAGCAACGAGCTCATTTTCGCGCGCGACGCTATCGATTTTACCGCAAAAGTTATTTTATAACCAGCCCGGAGAGGGCTAGCGAAAAGAGTTTAGCTCGAAAAGAGAATGGTTCGATCGTTTTCCGGGGGTTGAATGGCTACTTTAAAGGCTTAATGTTCAACGTTCCCGGAACACGCGAAATTTGTGGAAACTTTTGCTATCTACAGCCGAACCAACGCCTTCGGATCGATAATTTCGAAGAAACTTCTGCATAATATCTACGGAAGCACATCCCCCCCTTCCCAACCCTCCCTTGATTCAAAGTTACCGCCGAAAAACCGTCTCTCTCGTAACGCTTTAATTGCGTGTGCGGCGTGTACAGCATCGCGTAAACCGCGAAGCGAATTGCATTTCGTACCCAGACTAACAAATTGGATTATTATTGCAACAATGCTGCGCCCAGCGTGCGAGCTTAAATTACCATATTCAATGTTCCCAATAATTAAATTTAGAGCCTATTAATGAACAGTTTATTTCTCGACCAATCACGCGGACCTATGATCACGCGGTAGTATATTAATATAAAGATTTAATGGATATCATGAATCGCGACTAAGTTATATTATTATAATGTTACTAATTGTTTCTAATTGGGAACGATATTTGAACGAATTTTAAAAATCGTATAAAACTCTGAAAAATTTTATGCTCCAACATTTTGTTGAAATTTTCAGAAGGCTTAAATCCATTAAAACAGTTGAGAATCATAATCATTCTCAAAATAACATCTCAAATAAACTCAGTTCTTTCAAACACCAATTCTATAAAATTGATTCGTTTTTAAGAGTGAACGAACAGTTTTGCGGAGGGTTGGAAATGGAAATTGACATGATTATGAAACGACTTTGTGGTTTCTGATCGATGAAATTTTCAGAAGGCTTAAATCCATTAAAACAGTTGAGAATCTTAATCGTTTTCAAAATAACATCTCAAAGAAACCCAAGTCGTTTGAACCAATTCTGTAAAAGTGATTCGTTAAGAATGGACGAACAGTTTTGCGGAGACTAGTAAATGGAAATTGACATGATTAAAAAATAAAAGTTAAAAAAATTTTTTTTAATAATGCATTCTCATCCAGTTCTGAGCCATGTATCAAATTTCAAGTCTCTAGCTCATCAGAAAGTTAGTTTAAAATCAATTGCAAAAGTCACCGAACAGACAAACAAGAAAGCGAGCTAATAAAAACGTGGTAATAAATACGAGGTGAAAATTGTATTTGGAAGGTAACCATAAGTTAATAGACAGCTGGTGCGTCTTGAACATGATTCGACGACTGACCCCGCTGCATTATTGAGCCCGGATAATCTGGACCGCGGGGATTGATCTTCATTCTTTCTTACTAAAATTGTATCTTGGTGTCCTCGAACGTATCGGCCCCGCCTTTATTCTTCCAATGTCGCGATCGAGTATTCTTGGCACGATTTTCGGGGTCACCATTGTTATTATTGAGTGCACTCTCCGGACTCATCATGATGCGTTGTGCAAGAACCACCGGAGGTCAAGGGGCTTGTCAAAACGGTAAACGTAGAACAATACGTTCTTAATCGCGGCATTGAACTTCTTCAAATATCCTCATTGTTTCTGAGGTGTCCGTGACTACAATCTGCCGGGAAACCTCGGCCTCAAAAAACCCTTCCCAGTTGAGCAAATAATTTAAACAAAACAACGATTCCAACGAAATTAATTACTACATCACGAGTCTGATTCCATGTTAACGATTAGCCTGCGGATTACATGCGTTTACGATAAAAAAATAATTTGGTGTAATTTAAAGCAGCAAACCATTGGAAGAATTTGAAGGTACCTTTACATAATTTTTAATCTATAAAATATATTAAGAAAAACCTTTCTAAGAGTCTCTAGTCAAATGAAAATTAAGGGGCGAACCCCGTTGCATCGAAACCATACCGCGGATCTTAATGCAAAATAAAAACCTTTAATGGTACCATTTTATTATTGCGAATCTATTAAGAATATATTAAGAAAGAAATTAAATTTTTATTTCGCCCTAGTTTCTTGCGGTTCCATTGGAAATCTTTTATTTTCCATAAAGATCCGCAGTTAGAGACTGGAAGATTCGTTATCTTCATTCGGAGACTCGTTATCTTCATGAATCGAGACCAATGAATAATCGCTGAACCACGAACAGGCGTTCGCCATGAAAATGTGAAGACTCGATCGATAGCCGATTTTCCGTTCGGCAGACGGGTGTTAACGATTGAACGTCAAACGGAGAAACGCATCTCGAAGTTAAGCGTCGGAGTCGTAGGTTCCCGATTCCCTCAAGGACAGGCACGTCCTTCGCTAACTTGATCCCCCTTCAACCTTTTTCCTCGAGCACTTCCCGCGAAGAAGGTTGTGCTAGGAGAGAAGAGAGAGAAATAGAGAGAGAAGAGGTAAGGCTCGGCCACCCACTTTTCTCTCCGGTTGCCATGGCTTTGAGCATCGTCGAGCAACGCAAAGGCCAAGTGTCGCGACCACCGCTGCTACCCTTGTGCATCGACTACATCATTCTTCACCTCCACCCTTTTCTTCCTTTCCCCTCTCTCTCTCTCTCTCTTTTACACACTCTTTTGGTCTCGTTTCACACGCGTTTCATACACACAAACATGGAGAGTTGCGCGCGAGGTCGAATGTAATCGCTAGGAAAGGCGAAGGCGCTTTCAACGGCTCGTGGGATCGACTGACACGATTCGTTCGGCTAATGGACCTGTATATTCGGTAATGGCGGCAAGTGACTCCTGCTAACTCTTTCTAGGGACTAAGCTCTGCCTGTCTGTCCCCTTTCCAGCTGAATTTACTTGGACGGTTTTAGCCCGGCTTTGTGTACACCAAACGCGGTCGGTTTCGTGGAAACAGCAGGCAATTAGAAGCACACCGTCGAACCTTTGTTATACGAACCCGTGTTATTGGGACACCATGCCAACAAACGTGACGTCCTGCAGGATGATTCACTGAGGGATCTCGCTGCTACGTTCCAACCTTTTAGAGGATCTTTTTTCACATATTTTTCTCCATCCTGTCAAACCCTGTTCGTGTCTCGACAATTGGACGACGGACTCTTATCGAAGACTTAGAAACGATGTTGCTTAATCCCTTAAACTATTATTGATTTTGTAGTTGCAGTATTCAGAAATTCTTTAGCGTTTAGAATTTCTTAGAAGAAGACAAAGGGAATCACTCGTCCTGGCATCAGCTGCAAATTAACAAAGGGTTCATTTTCAAGTTAACTCTCATCCGTCCCTCGTATCAATTATACTGTTCCATTATTTGTAGATAGGTAGATTTTCCCGAAACTGTGTGACTTTGTTTCTAAATGCGTAACACATAACCGAGAAACCTAATATGTAAATGTTAATTCATCGATTCGACTAAAAGAAGTAAATTTTTAAAAACGGACTAAGAAATATAAAATAATTTTTCCCAGTCCCATACAGATTCCTAACCTCGTACAGATAGTCCTGAAAATTTGTGATTGTGAATTTTTAATAGCTATGAAAATACTTGTGAGATTTAAAACGAGAAACGTGCGGCACAAAATGCATGAATTATCTATTGCATGTGCCCCACGTTTTTCGTTTGGAATCTTCCAAGTATTTTCATAGCTATTAAAAGTTCACAATCCTGTATGGGACTAGGAAAAATTATTTTATACTTTTTAGTCCGTTTTTAAAAACGTGGCATTTTTAAAAAATTTATTTTTATTTAAATAATTATTTTCTGCTTTTTTGTTATTTTCTCCGAAACGGATAGATTAAAATTTTTTTTTTAATAATGCATTGTCATCCAGTTCTGACCTATGTATCCAATTTCAGGTAGTTCATCAGGAAGTTAGTTTAAAATTAATTGCAAAATTTCTCACAAACAGACAGACAAACAAACAAACAAGAAAGCGTGTTAATAAAACGTGGTAAAAACATCGAAATTCTTTTTATTTTGACATATTCAGTTGATGAAACGAGTTACGGATGAGGGTTAAAGTAACTCTGAATTGAAAGGGGTTAAAGGTCAGCTGTGCCAATAGTTTCTTTAGTTCGCACCCGTCACAGAGGGTTGCAATAAAGACGAAAAATTTCAGACACGCGCTCGTGCTGTGAATAGACCGAACGATGCACCGTAGTAGTGCTCCCGATGCATCGAAAGTGTCGCGCAACAGATTTTAGTGCATCTCGAGACAAATCGGTCCGACGATCATCGAGCTGTTCGATGAATCGCAGCGTTTATGTGTACCTATCCCTGAAGCCATATTGGCTCAATATCAAGCCGCTCGAGTGTGTATACGCGAGGAGCTCTGTCCCACTATAAAAGCGTACGATATTATACGTGGAACTCGTACACACGAGTTCAGCGTCGAGGTATCTTCGTAACAATGAACAAAGAGGGAGGACAAGGGGAAATGCAATATTCCAGGAACAATAACATGTTCAAACGTCGGGACCGGTTATATGTGCGTACCGAAGGGACCCGGTTCTTGAGTTGTCTTGAATATGTTTACGCCGTATCGTCGGGAAAGAAGTAATGTACGATAAAACTGAACGAACACGACCAGGAGACACGCGGATATTGATGCACGGCTGCAGACAAATTTTATACAATCGTTTTCGTTTTATTCCTTCAATTAACCCCTTGCACTGTAACGTCACAAGAAGATTTCGAAGAGCATCTACTAAACATGCACCCTTGCGACTAAATTGTGACACAAGCGATAAAACAAGCGAAAAGTTGTTTCAATCATAGTAGAATATATCACACAGAATATAATCAACATACTGCGAATCTTTAATTCAAATAAAAATACGTTGCAACGATTGCGGGCGCGCAACAGAAGTTAAATCGAAATTCACATCCATCCCTTAATCGTTTCTTTACATTGAAAACATCACAACAATATTCTTAGATTTCTCGACCCTTTCACTGTTTCATATTTCACAGAATTTCTTCGTAAACGAATAAAAATCCGCAGTCTAGTAATCAATAATAATATCAATTTTGTTATTTTAGCACTTTGCAACGTTTTTTATTGTATCTGACCCACACAGAAACTGATATGTTTCCAGTCGTTGCCATTGAATGAGAGAAATGCTACGTGGCAGCTGCAGGATGAAGTTAAGTTGAATAATATTTAACAAAACTAGTTAATGTAATAAATGAAGTATCAGGTTTTTCAAGAGCGATGTGTATTTCTAATTGCCTGTATAAAAGCTTGTAGAATGGATCAAGGAATACGTTGGTAGGTTAATAAAGTTGAATTAACGATGTAATTAGTAATAAGTTGAGATATGTATAAATTTATAGGTTAAATTAAGATTAAGGTAATTGTAAGTTAGGTTAAGATAAATTTTAAATAGTAGTGTATAGAAAGGAGATGTGTTAAAGGATTTGTAACTCCAAGGGGAATCAAATAAAATACTACTACTATACTACTACAGTAATGAGTTGAGTAAAAACACGAGAGACGTAAAAAGGAATTGTGCCCGGAATTTTGTTGGTCAGGGACTACCCGTCGGATTCTAATTGGATACGAACGTTCCTCGTGATTTCTCGTTCCGCGCGACAAGGATCAAAGGTTAAACGTCGTGGGCGGTATCCAAGCATTGTTCCGGCATTACGTAACGCATTGGAAAAAAAATTGTAGCCGGCTTGGCGTATGCGCGGCGTCTCTGTATGCACTCTCGGTGTGCACCGAGGTTCCGCGAGCCGCGCGGCTAAAAGATTCAGACCGCTCTCCAACCGATGGCTTTCATTATTCGGTTCACGTGGGTGCATAGAAACGATGCAACCCGACCGGCTTCGGGGGATGAGGACGCGCGGGGGTGGCCTCTGCCAGTCGGGTGGAAAAGAGTAGAAAAAAATAGGTTATGCATACCGACGCGAACGCCCGCGCCCGTTCTGAAAGCGTCTCTGAAAACACGAACCGTGCACCGGCCGTCTGCGAAATAACGCCGTTCCCGGACCTCCCTATCGCCGGCTGTTCGTTATTGTTAGCGATGACGGGATGCATCACGCCTCTGCCGATAAATGGAAACGATGATTTATTAACCGATCAACCATGTTAACTGCACCGCCGCGAATCATACCAATCGAATTTGCCCCCGCTCTACCTATATCAGGCGAAGAAATAAACTTGTATAATAGATAATCGTCGCACTGTCTAAAACGATTTTGGATAAACGCCGCAGTGATCGATTCCTCGTTAACCGCTTTTCCCGGACTCGGCCGGACTTCGTTCTTTGATGGCTTTATCTCAATTATCTCATCTAAATCTCTGTCTGAAATCAAACACGTCATTCTATTCAATATATCGAACCAGAATAATGAATAACGCAAATTATAAAATATGAAGAACGCAAAATAAATCAATAAGTAACTAATATCGAATCGTCGCGTCGTTACGGTTATTATCGAATGATACTAAATGTCGCTCGCCGCTTTTTGCCCGTTTTTTGCAGTCATTTATATCATGTTTTTAGAAAATGACTGCTGCGAACGTTCTTTAACAATTCACTTTTCCTCTAGATTATTTATAATTTTCATGTTCAGTGAGTTTTAGATTAAAAAATGTTCACCAGAGCATCCACGCAATTTCGCTAATAAGAATCCGCAGGGAATAACGCGAATTTCCAGATTCCAATAAAATCACCGCCAAAAATCATTTCTAACCAGAAAGCGAATTCGAAATCCCCAACAAAAATCCTCATCCGCTTTGAGGCCGAATTTTATATTCGCGGACAATTCGACTGGCGAAAAAAAATCATATAGACAGGGAATAATTCAAATTTCCCGCTTTAGTAAAATCCCTAAAAAAATCTACCTTTTCAAGGAAAAAGCGTACTCGAAACCCCTAAAAAAAAGACCTGATCGAATCCGCTTTAAACCGATCCGCTCACTCCCCGTCCCAATTCCCGTTGAGGCGGCCTGCTGACCGACTCAACTCACCCCCGCTTCCGCCAAAACAATTCCCTCCACGTACTCGCTTCGAGTCCACCCCCGCCGCCCTTCGGCGTCCAAAAATATTTTATTCATTCCCGTGTCTTCGGTGCGCTCTATCGGCGAATATCTGAATTTAAATCAGTGTCCTGGAACCGGCCCGAAATTCTAATTGAACGAATCGTCGTCCTCTCTGCGTCTGCACCCCCGTCCCATTCCTCACTCGCCTCTTCACCCTCTTCTCCATTTATCATCATATCCTGCAACGGGGTACAGTTGCCAATTGGAACTTTAGAATTGGCACAAATGTTCTTTGCTGCTGAGAAACAAAAAATTCCTCCTCGATTATTAACCCCTTTTTTAACCCCCTCAAAAATTAACGCAAACCCTACCGACCATCGAAACTGACTGATCTGTATAGAATTATAAAAATAACAAGATTATTTACATTTCAATAAATTTGCTATTCAACAAATTCCCACGAAAACATCTTTACAATTTCGATAATTGTCGAATAAAAAATCTAAAATTGGTCGTTCGACTCCTCGTGGTAGGTTTACTGTTAAACTAATTTTTCTTGGTTCTAGAAAATTACAAATAGACCCATGCAACGTCCACGACAACTGTAATTAACGAACGAAGTCGGACCAGCTTAATGTATTTGATAAATAAAAAATGTTCGTGTGGAAAAGACCTAGAACAATCTGAATATCCTCGAGAATCGACCAGTCGAATACGTTTCGGTGACCGCCGCAAGGGTTGAACAATCGTCGCCAGTGATCCTACATAAATACTGTTGTGCGGGGGTGGTGTTGCGCGCGCAGCTTCCGCTCGGTGCCTTGCACCCTGGCAGCCGTGTGACGTGTTCATTAATCGGTTCGGTAGGAGAATCGAGCTGTACACGTGGGGATGCTGGCAGGGGTTGGTGGTGCGATGGTAACCGGGGGGAGGGGAGTTGGGAATGGTAGCGGGGGAGTTGGAAATGTTAGGCGGAGGTGGATTCATCCGAGCGGAAGGAGTACAGCCGCTCGAGGAAACGCGGGGGTGGCAGAAGGTTGAAGGAGCAGAGGAAGAGGAGGACAGAGGACAGAGGATCGTGGAGGAGGAAGTTTTCAAAGAGGGGAAGGAATCCCGTAGTAGTAGTAACGATAGTAGCGTGGAAACCGCGGCGGGGGTGGGTTGTCTGTGACGAGGGGGTGTCCAGGGGGTTGGTTGGCCCGGTTGACGCCAACGAAGGGGTAGGAAACGGGTAACCCGGCCGTAGTATCGCGCACGCGCCCTCCTCTCTCCTACGGCCACTGAGTCAAGGTCCCCGCTAGCTGACAATCGACCTGACCTCGCTTTTCTCCTTAAAACCAGCGCGCAAACATCGACACACGCGCGCGACACACAGCGACTGACACCGGCCGCAGGGTTCAAGGGGCGTTTCGCTTCAAATCGAGAATCCTGCCATCTTTGGATCCTCTGCTACCTTGGACCTTCAACCCTCCTTCTGCCCAGTATTTTTTCAATTTCACCCTCGTGTTCAATAGCCAAGATTGTCCATGTTGTTTCATGGTCGGCTTTGTGCCTACCTTGGAGTTTAGCCCTCGTTTGTCCCCTATTTCGACCATTTAACCCTCGTGTCTATTAGACACGACTGCTGACGCTGTTCTGCGCAGACACCTTGGACCTTCAACCTTCGTTCTATCTAGTCTTTTTTCAATTTCATCCTCGTGCTCAATAATCAAGATTGTCGATGTTGTTTGATGGTCGGCTTTGTGCCTACCTTGGAATTTAGCACTCGTTTGGTCCCCTATTTCGACCATTTAACCCTCGTGTCTATTAGACACGACTGCTGACGCTCTGTTCTGCGCAGGTACCTTGGACCATCAAACCTAGTTCTGGCCAGTATTGTTTGACGGTCGGCACAGATGTCTGCCTTGGAACTTCAGCCCTCACTTGTCCTCTATTTTGACGATTTAACCTTTCTATTTTTTTGGTACTAAATAGAAAAATATTTTCTACTGTCTGAAATTCCACTCGCCCAGTTGTGCCATAAGAAACCAGCTAGAGAGAACGCTCTTATGTAAATGGAAAAGAAGAATTTTCGCCCCTAGAATTTGACCAGTTTTCAGGATTAGATTTTGGATAGTAGTCTGAGGATTTTATGGTTAGGTTTTCGGCAGCATCGTTTGGTTCGGCCCGCGATTTACCGCATGAAGGTAACTTCGGGAGTAGGAAGATCCATTGGTTGGGGCTGCTTTAAAGCTGATTAGAATGGCACCGCAGAGCTGGGGTCACGGGACACGGATATTGTAGGTTGATAGTCTGCTGCCTCTCCGGGGATAATGAGTTATAAGCGATTCAACGTGGCTTGCGGCGATCCTCGCCACCTGGGGATGCGTAGCCTGGGGTGTCGGAGTTATTGTTAGAACCGGTGTTCCTGGAAAAATTGATTTTGCAAGGGGCGATTGGTGAATCGAGTTTGATTCGAGAATGAAAGGGAACCTGTGCAGAATTCATGTTCTCGTACTCGTAATACCCCTTTTTTTCTACCGACCTTCTGTTCCCTTCAAAATTAAGTCATACGGTCAATGATGGTATTGTATTAACCCATTAGCACTCGAATGTTGTAATCAGTTGGTCAACATTTATGTATCGCGCGAGATATTTGATGAATTTCGTATCTGTAAAATAATTAAGTCATTCCAGAAGTAATTTCGTGTTATATATTTTTGGAAATACGAAAAAATGATGAATGAAAGATTGGAAATGTGGTGTAACGATGAAGAGGTGAAGGAAATTTGCGAGCAGTTGATTGTTTTTATACAATTGTCGCTTAGGACGCAATTCAATGTAATTGTGATCTTTTGAAAAATAAAAAGAAACAACCGGTGCGACGACAAGTAATAAAAATCTGTTCTCGGTTAAACGAACTCCGCGGGGTGGACGTCCTTATTAAATGGAATATTCAGCGATGCTTGGAAAGTGATTTAAATAAATGAATTATTCTTTCCCGGTGAAGTATTCTGTATCTATTCTTAGCTCTAGCACTCGAAAGTGTTTCTTTGCAGGTTGGCACACAAACGGGCTTGATGATGTTACAAAGTACTCGCCGATGTATGCAAAGTACATATTTGAAATTCACTTATAGACTTGTTAAACGTCCTCGCTTATAGCCAGCCTTTGGAAATCAAATAGGATCGGATTTCTTTTCGTGTAAACGGTATTACCGACTGAACGATCTCCGGTTCTCCTATAAACTTGCCTCGCGAGGATCATAACAATTAAATACATTCAGAAGGAGAGCTCTTATCTTCGGATCGTGTTACGTAAAAGCTACTGGAATCAACACTCGAATAAATTATCAAAACTTTTCTTGCACATTGAATTCGGACATGAACTCGGTCGAATTTATTTCATTAAATATTTAAATGTTTGCATGTATAATTTAAACATCGGCGAAATTAGCGAAACGCTTTAATAGCGAACGGTTCAATTATTAATTAAATGAATAATTAAATTCTTTGAAATCTGTTCACGCTTGGAGACGCAGTAGATTGTTTCCAAATTGTTTTTCTCCTTCGATAAATATATTGTTAGTAATGACGAAGTATTTGAATAAACTCCAAATGATAGTTTCTATTGTATGTATATTCATTGTGTAACCAAGTTAAACGACTGGAATGAAAGGAAACCGATCAAAGGAAGTGTTGAGTAAATAATGAAGAAACATCCGTTTCCACTGTCAGTAGTAATCACTGACATATGTCAGACCGCCGTCAGACGTCCGAGAAATGCTACACTCCGACTACCGCAATACGAATGCCTCCGATTACAGACACGTAACCATGTCTTTCACAAATGTATCTATATGTTCTGGATGATCCTTGCCAGTGTCGTTTCATCACGATGAACAAACTCGAAACTTCATTTCGATTTCACAGAGTTCAAGCTGCTTAATTGATCAACTTCGAAACGAGCGATCCCTTAAAAGTTTCACCAGCTCGTCGCTAGACTTCCTTAAAAATTTAGAAAGGACAAACTGTTCGATTAGGGTGAACATCAAATTAGCAGGAATTATTTAAGGAACTTAATTGAACGAGATAGGAGTGAAATAAATATATCTTAAACCGTACGTTTAGGGGAGGCAACTCCGATGACTTTGACTTATATTGTCAAGGACAACATTCTGAACAACTTTTGTCATTACAACTACCCGGTGGTCGGTCTTAGTTTTCGAAATAATTGCAAAAAACTATTGCTAGTACTAAATTGAATTTTCCGTATTCGCGCACGCTCTGTGGCAACGTAAGGTTGATATAGTTTCGAATGAGCTACACCTAGACCGACCCTGTTTTCTCTATCATCTCCACGCGTATTTACAAAAACAGTAAACTGACGCTGGCTTACGTTGCCACGAAGTGAATACGAAAAATTAAAAGCAATAGTTTTTTGCAATTATCTCGAAAACTAAAACCGAGCACCAGGTAGTTGTAATGACAAAAGTTGTTCAGAATGTTGTCCTTGACAACATGTGTCAAGATCAAGGTCATCGCAGCAGCCTCCCCTAAACGTAAGGTGTACCTTTTAAACTTAGATAACTTATTTTTGTCAAGATAGCATAGTATCAAGATAGCAAGATAGCAACAATATCTGTTCTAAGGTTTGCAGTGAAACGAAAGTCCATTTGTTCGATCCAGTCGATATTCGATTAACAATTATATACTCCGGCAGGAATGTTAATAAAAAGTGTCGAGTTTCTCTTGTTCTACAAGATGAAATGAACTCCGCGTGCGCATAGGCACAAAACGAAAATGTAGAATAAGGCAAGGCTTCCTCATGACGCTTCGGTTGCGAAGATAATCGACTTTGAAACTTTGATGCGCGTGCATTCGTGATTACAAAATTGCAGTAGAATAGGTAGGTCGTGTGCGGACATAGTTGCTTAGATTGAAAGCCGCACGTACTACGATCAAACGGTTCCCGGAATTCCTTTGCTGTCAGGCTTCATCGGAAATTACTTCGATTATCAGTTTTCTAATTTATGATGATCAAAGAAGCCAATTATGATTTATTCATGATACCGGCTCTTGATTCTGGTTACACACACGCGGTTGTTGTTCTTGCCGAGAACGACGCGGAAAGTAGTTTGTACCTAGCACATTGAGTAGTTTTCAGATGCAAAATTCTCTTGAAAAGTGCTCCGATATCATAAACTAATTTCTATTAGACAAACGTTGCAACATTTCCAGGGAACGAAGCAGCGAAGTCCAACGGATCGGAACGATCGAGATCGTTGGGAAATGCGGATGATTAACAGAAAAGTGGGGGCGTTAATTTCTGGATGGTGAATATTAAAGCGAAAGCGTAGGCGGCTCTCGTTCAAGCCATCAATTACCTCCTGGATTTGCATGTCTACTGCGTTTTAATTATTTTCACGGTCTAAACGAAAGGAGTGGGGGTACAACAATAGAACGAATAGGCGTGGTGTTTCGAGAGAAAACGAGGAGAGAGGGAGGAGAATGGAAGAGAGAGTTTCTGACGGAAGCAAGTAAATATTCATTGTCGGGTAAAAGAGAACAAAATCGTGGACATCGCGCGGCGGTCCGTTCCCACTAAATTCATTGGCCGGCGTGCGCACGGTTCCGAAAGGCCACATTTATGAATTTATGAATATTGTTAAAGCCCGTATCCCTGCTAAACTGCGCTTTATGCCGCGCGGGGGTGGTCAGGTCAAGAGTTCACGCGACGTTCTTTACGCCCGGGGGTCTCGCTGCTGTATTGTCGTAATTACGGTGAAATTATACTCCTAAGCAGGCCGAGGTAATGCGGCTGACGTTACAAGCCTCGTAAAGCTTTACCTAACGCGGCGAGAGGATACTCACTCTCTCTCCCTCTCTCTCTCTCTCTTGTCTCATTGCTGTTTGTTAAATACGCAACGACGTTGCATTAGCCCGGACGAAAGCCACCATTGCACACGTTTTCCTCCACGTGTTCCTCTAATTCTCGTCCGCCCATGGATTTCCAAAGTCACTCGCTACGTTTCCGGCAAGACGCTTTTCCAAGGTAGCATTTTTATGCAACTTTTTAACCGCTGTTACGGATAGAGAAAATCTTCTGTTCGTTTCCTCACAGCAATCTCTTCCAGATCGTCTCTGGACGGAAGCGTCCTAGATTACCTTTCATATCTTGAATTGGATAACCCTTTCATTAGGACTGAGCTCTGGCTCTGATTTGATTGGAAGTGACAAAAAAATAGAGTTATTAGTCTCTGGTCCTAAGTGCCCTTAGATTATGAAGAAAGCAGTTCATTGATTGTAGGTAAAAAATTTTTCTATGTGAAATTTATACAGAAAATTTAATATTATTGCGGTTTATATTGATTTATCATACAAAAATTTTTGTATATGGAGTTTATTTAGAAAATTTAATATTAGTGAGGTTTAGAATGAATTTTTATATAATAAATTTTTGTATGTAAAAATACATAAAATTTAATATTATTGTTTTATGTTGAATTTCTATATAAAAATTTTTGTATATGAGATTTATATAGAAAATTTAATACTATTGGGGTTTATATTAAATTATCATATAAATAATTTTTGTTAATGAAATTTATATACAGAATTTAATATTATTGGTGTTTATCTTGAATTTTTATAAATAAATCCTCAGCAATTTCATTGTGTACTAACGAGTCACTCACAATAACGTCATCGTACAGTTTCATTTAAGATTGCAATGTAGAAGAAAATTTCTTTTGGTACAGCACAATTAATGAAAATCTTCTGGCAGGTAAAGTTTTGCATTGATTGTGAAAAGCAGGAGTAACATTAGCCATTGATTTCATTTTTGAACGACTTTGTTAAAGGCAACGTTACAACGTGCTCTTGAATTTTTAAAAATCTTTTTACTGTTTCATATTTCGTCCAATCAATTTCTTCGAAAATCCATATAAAGATCTGCAGTCGGTTAACGAATATACGAATGAAACAATATTTAATTTCGTTTGTGCGATGTAAAACGAGGCCAGGTCTCGTTTTCTCCCGACCAACTGCAGTATTATAATTCCTCTACATTTTATTAAATCTCTCATTATATTCGTTTCGAAAATTTCCTTCCACCACGGATCAACGAACGTATTCTACAATAATTATTATTAATATCTGATATCGTTCAGAATTATGAATATCAGAACGCGTGCATCGACGTCTTCGTAATTTTCACTCGGCAATTGTTGGTTTCTCGCTTCCTACACACGGGAATAATAAAATATGAAACCTCTCTGTTAACGAAAACGGAAAACGCATTTCGCGAAGGTTTAATGAAGCCCACGTACCAAAATGGAAGAAATATAATTTATTTAAGCACCGAGTTCGCGAGTTTATCATAACAGCGGGAAATATTATATCCTATCCCAAAATCTTGTTGCTCGTAACGACTATAATTATTCCAACATACTTTAACTGACGTTGTCTAGAATTACACTTCTGTCCGATAGGATAGAGCAAAAAGAATAAAACCCTACACTTTTAATTGTGTAAAAATAATTATTACCTGACATATTTCGCCATATACTGCGATGAACTTTTACTGTAAAACTCATAATTTGTTAGTAATTTAATACAGTATTTCGACGTTGTATTTAAATCCGTTGTTATCACAATAATACTGAATTTTCTATTAAAAATTTTATATTTTAATTTTATAAAAATTTTTTTGGATCGAAACGTTCAAAGTTTAATTAAACTAGCAAAAATTACTTTAATGTATTTATTGATTGAACCCGTGCGCCAAGAACAATAATACATTCGATAACTGGAATAACAGTTGATATGGAAAATGGTACGGAACTGTCCGATTCGCAGTTTCGTCGATAAATATGCCGGTGTAATTATTCGAATCCCATGGAAGAATGGAGGATAATGAAGCCTTCGGGAAGCCGACAAACTGGGAACAGATTCGTAGACAATTGTACGAACGCGGGGGCGACGAGAGTACTATGTATAACGAGAGAAGTCGGTTGCTCGCAATTATGAAGCGAAGCCTCGCGAGCTCTTGCAAGCCGAAAGTCCAAAGTGGCGAGTAAACTATCGAACGTCATAACTTCGGCGGAACTCTGTCATTTTCCGATAGAGGGCCCTCTACTTTGCGAGGAATTAACTCCTTGTCGAACTTTACGACGGTTTCATGCGCGCATGAATAATATAACAACGAGAAGGAGAGAGAGGGTCGTGCTACGTAATTATGGCAATATTACACGACAACCGACCGTGCTGTAATATTCATTTATCCGCGACGCGGCTACAATGTATTTAAACCAATAGCGAGGCGCCTATCTTCGTGACGTATAATCTCGCGAATTATTGCGCTGATTTCTCCGCTATTAAGATACAATCACGCCAACATGGACTATCACGGAACCACTATTAACCGAGTGCTTCACTATTTCAATATTTTACTATCCGAATGTACTGATTGTTGCCGTTTCGTTGCCAGAATTGTGTTTTCATTAAGCGGTTTAGTGTTTTCACATTTTACTAGCTTGCGAGGACGCTCGTTTATTTCCAATTCTGATCGGCAGTAATCGGTACGTAGTAATTGGGACAGAATGTTATCGATTTTATTTTTGAATATTTTTTTACGTTGTATTCGATTTCGAGGTCCATCAACTTCTTTCTGAATTTTAAAATTTTCTTAATTTCATTCTATCATTATTGTTTTAGTTTTTTATTTTTGTACGGAAAATAAAAATTTTCACACGTACGAAATGTTATCGATTTTATTTTTGAATATTTTCTTACGTTGTATTAGATTTCGAGGTCCATCAACTTCTTTCTAAATTCTAAAGTTTTTTTAATTTCATTCTATCATTATTGTGAAAATATTCGTAATACGAGGAATAAATATTAATCGTTTCTTTAGTATATTTAATAGGTGAAACATAATATAAGGGTATTTTTAAATTCTTCTAGTATTTTCACTGTTTCGAAGTACACCCACTCACTCTCGTGATAAATGCATAAAGTCCGTTTTATACACATTATTCTTTCATGACAGATTAGGAACAATATTAAAATAAATCATTCCGTATAAACGCGGGTGGAATATAATATTAATCTGTACCATCGCGTTCGGGCGAGTGAACGTGAATATTACTATGCAACATGAGATTGTCCGACTATTACCGTTAAAGCGCGAGGCGTCTCGAAAAACAGAAAACTCGCTGTCTTTAAAAATTCATTTTTCGAAGAACTGCACACGCGGGAAAAATGTGAATTCGTATTCAGCGGGTGAAACGGGCAATTTGTTATCTATACGCTAGAGATGATACTCGGTTCTTGGAATTCTTTATTCTGTCGTCGTTCGTTGTAAGAACGGTTACGAAAACCATCGGTTTTACACACCGGCGCTGTCCGAGCTCGCAATCCATTTAATTGTCGGACGCCGGTCGCTGTTCAGCCTCAACCGTTCGCGCAAATTGAATTTGGATCCTGCTAATGCGCTATCCAATTGTTGTAATTGAATTCCTGAATAAACTTTTCAAACGGGGCCTGAAACGGCGCCGTTCAAGGAACCGAGTGTTTAACACCATGCCCGCTCAGTCATACTGGTCAGACAATTTCTTTCTCGCGGCTTAACAATTTATTTTACTGCATCGATCAATTCTTTCAAGAAAATTTATTATTTTATATTTTTGTATATATTGTATATTTAAGCAAAATTAAGAAAATAAACATTTTCTTTATCGATTGCGAGTGGCAGGAATCCGACATTTAATTCTTCTTATCATTCTTAATCATGATATTTAATCATTTCATCATCACTTTCTTTTTAATCATTTTAGCAAATTAGAAATATTATATTGATCTTCTGAAATTATTTCTAGCGATAAATTGATCTCATTGACGACAATCGTTAATCATACATAGAAGATTTACGTTTCTTTTTCTACTAGTAGTGTCAGTAGAAAAGTCAGTCATTGGTCAGACACTGAGACCAAATAATTCGTGCCGCTCGAACTCGATGATTTTGCATGCTGCAGCGGTAAGAATTATTTGTGCCGTATTTGTACAAAGTCGAATATTAATAATACATTGATTTTGAAGAAATCATTGCAATTGAAAATGCTTAGAAAGCTGAACGCGATACAAAATGAAAATGAATCTTCCCATAGGATATTTAATATTTTACTGTCCATCGAAATCTTTCGATACATGTCCCATCGAGTATTGAGGGATAATTGAAAAGGAGGTTTGTTGTTGAAAGTTCAAGTATTATCGAAATGTCAATGGAAAATAGCAGACAGTGGAGTGCGAGGTTGCTGCGCGATCCATCGATAATCGAAGGGCTCGTAATTGTCAACTTAGCGGAAAATAGGTCGTCTTGAGTGAGGCGAGTAGAATAACAGCCAGCCAAATCGAAAGAATGCACTTGACAGTCTAATTAAAGGGAACCATACCTGCAAGCCACTCCCGCGATGATAATTCAACCTTTTCTTCTATGCGAACATTGTTCGTTTTCTCTCTTGACTGTAGTCTTCTAGTCTTCCATTAAAATCTTGGAACCAATTACCTTTACTAAAATTCATCGAATCCCCTTTTTCGTAGTACTTGTCCGAAATTAATTAATTGATTTTTGTGAAAAATTCAGAACATAATTGAAGTTCATGGCTGAGGATTTTTTTAACGAATCCTTCAATAGCAACAGCAAACCTCAATAACAAAACCCAATAATTTCCTTCAAGATTGTTGTGATAAAGAAGATGATTAAACTTTATGTATTTTATAAGAATGGATTGTATAAATATTTAAATCTTTTGATAGCAACAGCAATTTAATCATAAACCAACAGTTCACCCTCAATAACAAAACCCAATAATTTCCTTCGAGATTATTAATATAAAGAAGATGATTAAACTTGATTTATTTTATAAGAATTGATTGTATAAATATTTTTAAGACAAAGTCTAAATCAAATCAATCTTGCCATTTTTATAAGGTAATCAGTTACTATGATTAAACTTTATTTATTTTATAAAAATTGATTGTATAAATATTTTTAAGCCAAAGTCTAAATAAAATCAATCTTGTCATTTTTATAAGGTAACCAGTTACTTTCAAGACTCGGTAGGTTTTGTGTTAATAGGCTGTCTGTAGATAAAGTGTTGACATACTAAGACGAAGCATTTCGCGGTGGTGGAAAAGTTTCACGGACTTGACAGAACGAAGTAAAGAAATTAACGACAGCTGGTTACCGGCTCGAAGCATCGATGAGGAACGGAAATCTTAGAAATGTTGTTCACAAGTTCGAAGACTCGTGGCTCAAACGACGGATGAATTAAGAGAAGCAACGCTTTGAAGTCGCTTCGAAACTCCAGCGACCGATGGGGAAGTCATCTTCGCCGCGGGAATCGTTTCAAAGTCAAAGGGCCCGGCCGCCGCGCTTCCGAACAAGATCAAAGACGCGCCGCGCGGAAATAACTCGACGTTAATTCGAAATCGTCATCGAGACAAGCGCGAACTTGCCGATAACGAGTCCGCTCTCGCGGGAGCTTCTATCTGGATGGTCGCGAATTTCGTGCGCAGTGCTTTCGCCATTTTCTTCCTCGAGGCTAATTCTTGCGGGAGCAACTCGCCTTTCAATGTTTCCTTTTCTTCTTTCTATTTCATTATTATTTTTCTACTTTTCACCTGTAATTCTTCATGCCAAATTGAAACTGTGTACAATCACCTTAATAAGCTGTGAATAATGTACTAGGTTAACTGCACCAGTAAATGAAGATTTAAGAAATTTGTTCAGGAAGATAATTTATTTTTAAAAAAATGTGAATTAAAGGAATCTCATATATGTCAAATGGCTCCCTATATTTCATTTGTCAAAAAAAATGAACTTATTATTATTTTTCTTTATTAAACGTTAAATAAAATTATGAACAATGAACACTACGTTCTAGTAGTTATTGGTAATAATAATTATTATTGATACGTATTAATAATAATTATTGACCCAAGAGTCATTATCGCTAGTATAAAGCGTTCATTTACTTGACTGTCTAGGAATGGAAATTCATCTTTCCGTCATTCTATACAATATTTTAAGTGACGAATGTTTGTGCATCTTCGGTTACTGTTATTCAAGGGTTATCTGGAAATTGCGTTTTCAGATCCATTTAAACGCACCAGGACCTAAATCATCATTTCAGACACAACAGGATAACAGGTTGGTTGAAGAAAACAGAACGCTATACGATCAGCGCGAAGGATTCGACCGCGAACACGAACCGCGAACCAAAAGCATAAACCGTGTACAACGCACACAAACCACAAACTATGAACCGCAAACACACGTGCGCGCAATCATAAATATATTATCAATCGTATTCGTTTTACATAAAAATTCACATAAAATTGTACGAGCCACATTAATAAAGTCCGTTAGTATACAACATATGTATTATCTTTTTGTTTGAATCGTGTAAAAAAAAAATACTGGATGTTCCATTCGTGAAATCTAATTGGAACGGTCGAGTCAGTCTAGACGTCAGAAGAGTTTTAAAAAGCGCTCGGCATATTTTTAATTCAGCGTTGCTTGAACGAGGGGCCATTTGCATTTATCGGGCTTGCGCGAGGTATCTTCGAAAATAATTTTTAATTATCCGAGGAGAATCGTCTTGGCCGTGGCTGGGAGGGCCGCGAACGTAAAAATTATTCCTCCCTGGACAGAACGGACCGCGCGCGGAGGGGCAACTCTATGAATTCCGATAAGATTAGAGTGGCCGTAATCCGCGGGAAGAGCTCGGCAACGAGGATATCCTACCGAGAGGGAAGAGGTGGGGGGATACGAGCGGAAGGATATCGAAATTAACGGGGGGCAATCGTTGCATTCGCAGGGAAATTCGTTGGCAAACGACGCCGGAAGCTGGCGCTGGCTCGCTCAAAGGGAAATTGCGTCCCGGGCTGTTTACAGGGAGCTAGAGACACGCCGTGTTACGATCCTGAGAGAAAATGCGAGCCTCCTGACGCCGCCATCTTCGAGCCATTCCCGGATTAAACGTGGAACGATTTCGGGACTCGTTAATGCAATTATCAAAACAGAGAACACGTCGACTCACTGCTGCAGAATTATCAGGCAAATATATTGGGTCTATAACTTATAACAAATTATAAAAATTTTTGCACGTAGGAGCATCGCGGCAGTATCTCCAACTAAATTAAATCGCGATCGGTACAATCTTTCCAGAGAAACACTGACTAATATGTTCTTTTGTTTGCTATAACAATAGTTATTAACAATAACAAATTCTATAAATTTTTTCTCTTAGGAGCATCGCGGCAGTATCTCCTACTAAATTTCATCGCGATCGGTACATTTTAAATTAAAATTTTTTTTGCTATAACAATAGTTATTAACAATAAAAATGAAAAAAATTTTATAACGGGACCACCCCCAGGACATACTCTACAAGATGCAAAAGGTTTCGTACCGATTGGTTCATCCATCTCGGTGTAATCGGTGAACATACATAGAAAAAAAAGCGGAAAAAAAGGCACATACAGGTCGAATTGAGTAACCTCCTTCTTTTTCGAAGTCGGTTAAAAAACCGGAATTTGACATTAGATGCCAATACTTGTGTATGCGGTGTAGCAAATCATTGACATACACGTTATTTTGAGGCTCTATTCATAACCTTCGAAATCAGTCAACAGTGTTCGATTTGCTTGTTCACATCATATTTTTTTAAATCATGGAAAATTTTGATCATGGAAATTTTGAATCATGGAAATTTTGAATCATGGAAATTCATTCGAATAATCTATGCGTCGATATCATTAATTTATGCTTAAAGAAATTTATGATCGATATTATTTAATATTTGCTAGAATTGTTGTAGAAACTGATCGAACCTTGCGCTGCTAAATAAATTTATATTATCTAAATGAAAGCTGTTGGTTTTTCGGTATAGGTTAATAATTTTTTACAGGGAACGCAAGAAACGCAGATAATTTAATACCGCGACTATTTCCCCTGCATTCGATAAAAATTTGTAGCTAGAG